>JAOUZG010014841.1:2138994-2177924 GCA_026289955.1 Argiope argentata | reverse complement strand
TATATATATATATATATATATATATATATATATATATATATATATATGAGATAGAGAGAGATCAAAACAACCTAAGTAAATTGAGACAGAAATCAAAATATAAATGAAGGAGAACGGAAGTAAAGTGAAGGTAATCTGGCCTGAAGACTTTCTCAAGGGACATCCTCAGGCAGGAATTCCAAAAATAGGAAATTTTTTTCTGTCAACAGATTTGACCATAGTCCAAAAAAGTAAATCTGATTGTGACCCGAAAAATTCACCCACTTGAAGTCTTAAGAGAAGCTTCAAATTTATTGAAATACCGATAAAAACCACAAAAAAACTTAATAGTAACACCAAGTAAAAATCAACAAACACTAAGAAACGAACAAATAATAGAAATAGGAAATCCAAATACATACCATTAAACGTAGAATAACAAAATTTCTCGTAAATGTATATTTGAAGACGCTTAAGGAAAAACGACGCCATCCCGCGAAGTTAAAAGTTCCAAATGATAGTGGGGGGGGGGGGGGCTGTTCCTGTAAAGATGGCTACATAAAAAAATTTGACCAAAGCCAACTGTGTGGGTCTGTGGATTAGTGAGGAGAGCATATTTAAAAAATTTGCTAATTTTAGGTCAAATAATTATCCGTTCTAAACGTGTTCAAAAATATTATGGGAATTTTAACAAAATTAGGGGGGAATTTTAAGTTAAGAAAATTCTTAATAGGCTATTAAACTGGGGTGAAGAGTTAGTTTTTGGTGGAGTCCAAGGTGGAAAGTGCAATGGGGATCCTCTTCAAGAAATGTGAAATTTTCTTTAAAATTTGTTTTTCTTTTAGCATCGATGAGGGGTAAATTCTATGTGCTGATTGATTAAAAGTGTGCCAGCCCTTCTTTTATTATAATTTCGATGTTGCAATAGTTTTTAAAGAACCATTATTATATAAGTTTTTTATAAGATTATTAGTTGTTTCTATGTAGTTAATTTTGTTATTACAGATATTTTTTATCCTATAGTATTACGCAAAAATTAGGTTTTTGAAAATTTTTGAGTTCAAGTTAGAGTTGTAATTGCATAGTTTAATTATTTTAAAGTTAAAGTCATCTCTTTTATCATATATCCCCCACAAGTGTTTCATTTTGAGTAATTTTAACTTTTAGATCCAGGTAATTGGCCTCCGTTTTTTTATTGCATGGATATTCGGTAATTGGCAATTAATCGATTTTATCTTTATTGGGAAAGAACATTCTGCATTATGGTTAAATTTTAATATATTTGTGAACAACTTAATCTATCCTGTATTCATTATTTAATAAATACTGCCAACTAAGAGGAACCAAGAAGTTCTCCAGTAACAATTTCAAAATCAGTCTGACGAATGTGAATGTAATGCACCTGGATTCCGCGAAGATTTTTTTTTGTTGTATTTTTCCTTCCATGTGTTTTCCAAAACAAGTACCTCCAAACAAGCTCTAACTTAACCCTCCAAAATGGGGTCAATGGATGGACATTTACGACAGAGTGCATGTGGGGCAATTAGATAACGAAATTCATTTTTCGCAATAAGTTCTGCACTAATATCTCAAATTTTAATTCATTTCTCTGTGGCATGCTAGCTGTAACTATGCTAAAAATAATTGTATCTATGAAAGTTATGCAACTATTATTAAGTATGTTTTTTCCCCAGAAGAATGAGATATACTGTAACAAAAGTGGGATTCCTGAGTGCTCAGTCTGTTTGGGGGAATTCGTAGTCATGCTTAATCCACCCTTTTTTGTTTTCTTCTTACAACACCTTCACAAACCATTATTAATATAATTTTTCTGATATCTGAATAGCAATTCTCTTGGGGGAAAAGTTGAAATTCTTCTAAGAGAAATAAAGCTGATAGACTATTCTGATTCTCACTTTATTCAGTTCTTGTCATTTATTATTTTTTTATTAACTGTTTGAACTTTTATTAAGAAATATATTTCTGTTAGTATCCACCGAACCACCGAAATTAAATGCATAAAGTGATGCAAATGAAAAGAGGGCGTTAAAAACTCCTTGAAAGACAACCAGAAGTGAATCATGACCGAATCTGTTTTGAATGCGTTTTAATTTCAGAAGAGGAGGGCGAAATATGGGTATAACTTTGCCGGTAAGAAGAAAGTAGCGTTGGCATGGAAAATATTTTTAAAACCTGTCGGTAACAATTTTTCATGGAAAAAGAAGATGTGAAATTATTAGTCTATATTTGCACTCTGGCTGCCATGCTGCTGCTCGCCCCAAAACTACAGACTTCATTTGTACTTGCATTTCACTTGGTTCGTGGTACTGTAAATTTTCACAGTAAGAATTTCAAAATAATTCGACGACAGTTTATGATGCAAAAAGGACGCATTAGAATTTTTTTTAACAAGCTGTTTATTTTTCAAATAAAAGATAGAAATATTTGAACGAGTAACGGTCACTTGGAAAAAATAGTGGTTTTAACTAAATAATAATTTTACTGGTTAAAGTGGTTTTATGCACTCTTTTGCCAGTAGAAGAATTTCAGATAATTTATATTTTCCATTTTTCCTTGTGAGTGAATTAAGGAGAAAAAATAATTTTATATTTTAAGTATTTAATTAGCAATCAATCAGAAATTTGTTGCCTTAATTCCTGTTTAATTTTGATCTTCTTGAGGCAGAAGATCTTTATCGAACAAGAATATTTTATTTGTATTTCTTTCTCCGCCTGTTGACAGTTCGACTAATGATTCTTTGGTGACACCCATCGCGGCGTAGTAATGTTTTCCGAATTGTGATCTTGAAGATGTCAAATTTTAGAGCTAGAAGAAAACAATGGAAAACATTTATTGTAACAAACAGCATCTGTGTGTCTGCTTAAATGAATTATATACTTAAACATACATTAGGGAATCTCTGTTGTTACCTAAATGGTAATCAAGGGATTTCGGTATCAACCCCCCCCCCCCCCCTTTTTTTTTTCTTTGAGGTCGACTCGTAAGTATTGATTTTTCCTGTCTCTCGGTTTACGGGAGTCTATTGAATGAAGTTGAATCGATACAAAATGGGATAAACTGTACTGTTTCAATCCTTGAAGATTAATTGCTTTGCCTGTGTTCTCTCAAAGTGCACATGGATGAGAAGAGACCTTAGAATTGAATAAATGTAAATTTCAAGAAATGCCATTGTGATTGTCAATCCGCTTGAATATAATAGATAAAGACTTTTTTTATTGAAATAATCACAGAGCCTTTGAAAATTTGTTTGCACTTTAAAACAGACTGATGTCGTGGAAAGTTGACATCGAAAATCGATCCACCATTTTAACTGTAATGAATACAGCGTGTTTATGCGGTGGGCGAACTCTTTTGCTTCCATAAGATGCCATTTAACGCCAAGTTTGTTATAATTAATCAAGTTAAGAATAATCACAATGATTCAGCATGAATGCTTATCTGAAAAATGAGAGAAATCGTAAACAGTTTCTCTGTTTTTTTTAGATGATTTGATTTTTACTTTTTATTTTCTGTGCTGGTATATGAACTAGAATGTCCATTTTTTAAAATCCTTAAATTCTTGCCTTTATAAAAAATGTAATTCTTTCCTTCGCAATATTGTATAATGTCAACTTCTTTTTCTATTTTATAAACATTTTTACATTTTTTTTTGTATACCAACAGAGTTGCTGGGATAGTTTTTATTCGTTTTTCATTATATGACATGATAGTATTTAGTTCAAAGGTAAACTGGTCTGTAAATCTAGCACGATTTGCTTAAGCAAAAATGCTGCTATGCCGATAAATCATTTATTACCAGAACAGATTATTGATTCAAATCGACAACGTTTTAAGCATGCTAGATTTTTTCTGCTTAGTTCTGGTTCCTGAAATTCAAGAATTGAATGACAAGCTGACGCGATTTATGCCAAGATAATAAAGAAGAATGGTTTTAGCACCTAAACAGTGTAATGGCAAAGGGCATGGAAGGACAGATGTCCAGTGTGCCACAAAGACAAAATTTCGTGCATTGCATTTTTAATATCCAATATGATTAAATTACGGTGAAGTGCTATTCCAGGAACACCAATTTCTCCTTGATTAGACATTCATGATGAATGGAGGCGAAGAAAAAAAAACTTCTCTTTGCCCCCTAACTTGGTCCCGTTCCGCCAATTCTAAGCTACGATGAAAACCACTATGTCTGATGCTCTTTGTTTGACCTGTTTACTTCGCCATCCCTTTACCTGTTAGAAGAAGGAAGGGGATTCCAGTTCCTACCTATCCAATATATTTTAGCAGAATCTTTTGTCCCGCTACTAGAAAAGCATTGACTTTCGGAACTCATTCAGCTGATTAAAAGTGCTCTACTTTATACGTCTCCCCCGCTGGGAGGAATACAGAAAACGTGCAGATGTGCGGTGTAATGATCTGGTAATCTCTTCACTCAAGGCAGACTTTTATTTTCAATTAAGGCCGGTGAGAAGATAATTTCTTTCGTCCTACGAATAGGGGACGGATACGTTGGTGAGTCCATACTTTTCAATTTTTCCAAATGAAATTTTTTTTTATCTCTTTCTCCCCGCGTTATATAATATTTAATTCTTTTTGTCCGACGATCTCGCAAATTAGGAGTGGGAAACGTTGTTCGAGCAAATTGGGATGCGACTGAATCGCTGTTCTCTCCCTTCGCCTTCCTTTTCCCGGAGAGATTGAGGAAGCATTTTCGATGTTCCTTTTTCAAGAGAATTCCCATTATTGGAAATAGATGTCCTATTTGTAAGGGAAAATGGTGTTCAAAACATTAAAAAGTTGTGCTAACTTGTATATAATTGGGATAAAAGTAATTCCCAAAGACAGATCTTAGACGTTAAGAAATGTGCGCTTTTTCAAACAGCATTTTTACGATTTTATTTTTTGTCTAAAGGTGTGCTTACACTTTGGCAATTATTAGACTCCAAAAAGTCGCACATGCACTAAAGGAAGATAGTAAATTCTTGTCTTGTCGGGACAAGTACTTCTACTGCAGTTTCTACGCATACCTGGTCTTATTGAAAGGATCGGTCTTAGTGGAAATCCGAAAAACTATTCAATGAATCTTTCAATAACTATTCAATGTATTACATTTTGCACGCCCATGGCTTTGAATAAAAAGTAATACTAATTTAAGGTTGCTAAAATTCTGATTTATATTCCTTTACGGTTAATGGACTTTCATGGCGTAAAACAAAATTAATGTGATTAAAATGGATAGTGTAGTTCTGAATTTAATCTACTAGAGAAATAAAGACTGTGTCATAACACATCTGTGTTCTAAATTTCGTGATATGTAGTGGTCACAATTATTTGGAATGGAGTTACTTCAAAAGGTATTACGTTTAAAATATTGAATTCTCACTTCATGGATATTTAATATGTGTTACGCATCCAATGTATAAGGCAATTCTTTTTTGTCGAACTTGTAAGGCAAATATTGCATGCTCCAGATGATATTGGCTTTGAAATCAGTAGTAACCTTTTGGACATGGTGCTACGTGTGTGCGGTTTCTTCGAAATCTCACAGAGTAAAGCGCTGTGAAATGACATTTGGTATCCTCTTAACAAAGGTGGCAGTTCTCTGTGTCTGCTGTCTGTTTCTTCGTCGGGCAATTCGTCGTTGTGGTTACACGAAACTGAGGCGATGCCCCCCGTTCACAGCTGCTCTCTTCAATATCAGAACCAAACATGCCACTGAAGGTGTCACGAGAACCCCATTATGTATTTGACGTTTGTTGTGTAGTAGGGGGAGGGGGAACCTGCGCTTGTGAATGCAAGATTTGAAACCCACCCTTATTAATGTGCTTTTTGTCATTGCTTATCTCGTAAAATGTTACTTAAACCGATTTTAGGTCAGAAAACGAAACCCAGAGTTAGAGATCAACGATCAAATTCTAAACTAACTGTTTTACTTGTAATCAAATGATGCTCTGCGATTAAATTGTAATATTTCAAACATTTTCAAGATGAATATTTTCAACGGTTCAATAACTATTCATTCTGCTTAATGAATAATGCATTGTCCTATATGTTTTATTTTGGAATGAAAAATACACAAACAATCTATTTTCTTTTTTCGAATTATGAAATTTCTTTAAAATACAGTTGTCTTTCCTGTGAATTGTGTAATATCTTTCCCGCCAAACGTCAAGTTCATTATCTTGATAAATAGAAGATACCCTCCTGCTCTGGAGGCTTGCCTCGTCTATTGTCCCAGAAGCACATTTGAATCATCCCATCTTTCGTGCGAAGCAAGCATTTAACGTTCTCGAAAAGCAAACACAACATCGTTAAAGAGGTACCAGTGATTCTCGAGATATTAAAATGGAAGTTGCACAGAATTAAAGAGAGACAGTTTTAAGTAAGCCGAGTGGGGAAATTAATTTAGAAATCTTCTCCCTGCACCCGGAGAATTAAGTGTGGTATTTAAGATACCATTAACTAAAAAGCTGTTGCGATACACAATCGAACATGCAATAATCGCATTAGGGACTTTAGAATCGATCCCTCTGCTGTCAATCGATGGGAGCTCATTACTATCGAGAACAGAAGCTCAAGTTTCGCGGGAATTTCTCTCCTCCTAAGTGGATTGGTTTCATCGGAAATGATGAAATATGGATATCGGGAAAGAAGACGGTGCTCGGTGGATTTAGAGATTAAAACGTCCCCGGTTATTCAGAATAAGCTATAGAAAAGTTCGAATCAGTATTACTGTTGCATCTTACATTGTTGCGACGAACCTAAGTGCAATGCTCCTGCCATACAAGTCGTGTTTAGTTTGGGAAATAACAAGTTTTTTCTTTGTAGTTAGTAGTGCACTGATGTGCCTCAACTGCTATCAAAATCTACAAATATTCAAATCAGTTTCGCATGCTAGATTTGTAATTAAAGCAACTATAAAAATACTGCTTTTGTTTTTTAATTAGTATTTATCAACACCACATTCTATATTTTTGTATAATGTTATAACTGCGAAATAAATGATGTAATGTAATTATTATGCATAACTATTTAATATTGCCTTTTCAAAGTTCTTCATAAGAAAATAAACGTCTGTTCTTGCTCATATGAATTAATGTCTTTGTCACTTTATTATATTTTCATTAGTCCTAATGCATAAATTTCCAATTAGATCCTGTTATTGGTGACTAAAAGATGTGTTTGTCTACCTCGTTTGTTATCCTGTTAACAACGATACCTTTAAAATGATTGTCACAGAATAATTATATAAATCGTGGTCGAAAACCTCTAAACATTGACAGAGTGATTAAGATTATATACACTCACTGGCCAAATGGATTAGAAACCTTTGAGATTTGCCTTTGAATGCGTGCTAGGGATGAAATAGGCAAATTTTTTGTTACGACGTGGGTAACACGTGGTTAGAATGCTAGTGTTACAAGCGGGCGAACGCTAACGCTCGCCAGAGGTGAAAACATTGGCGGCGCGTCACTAGGCGCTCTGCGCCAGCCGAGTTGACTTGGCGGGAGAAATATTCTGGTAACCCCGAGACAAGTCTGGCTGCGTCGCGTTTCTTCTCGCGACGCGGATTCAGCTATATAGGGGAAGGGTTGCCGTAAAAGGAGTCAGTGAGTGAATTAGTTGAGAGAGGATCGCTCTTTGAGAAGGGAAGCGTTTCGCTTACTTGTAGCTTTTCGCTTGTTATTAGTGAGCTGTGTTTGCGTTTGCTGTTAACGCTGTTTTATTGAGCTCGCTGTGATTGACTGTTGCTGTGCTATACTATAGCTGTTTTGCAAACCGTGTTTATTGTGCGTAAGACTTGCATTTACGCTGTAAGTGACTGATTATTGCTGAATTGTGTTTTCTGAAGTTTTACTTTTCCAAGTCATCCTGTATATACCTGTAAATAGCTGTAAATAAATTTGTTTGTGCTGTCCTCAAATAAAGTCCATTCAATCCGATCCCGCTACGCTAAAAACGTAACACTAGTATAAGTAAGGTGTAAGAGTTCTTTTTGTGATGAATGAAGTAAAATGGGAAGAACGACAGATCTTTCACAATTTGAAGAGGGCTTATTATTGGTACCTGTTTAGCACGTGCCTCGATTTTGAAGACGGCAGATCTCACTGGGTTCTCAAAAGCAGCCATATTAAAGATTTTCAAAAGTTGGATTCAGAACCCATAATCCTTCTCTAGAAGATGTAACTGCGGTTCGAGCACAGTTTTCCAAGAGCTGATCGGCGGCATCTCCGACGAATTGTGCGGCAGAACAGGAACTCTGTTGTAATTTAACTAACACAAATCGTCAACCAAGGCTCTTCCCAATAAATTTCATCTCGAACCATGCGCAGAGAGTTGAAGAGGATAGGAAGGCATAGTCGAAAGCTGCGAGAAAATCATTCATTTCTAACCAACATGTAAAAATTCGTTTGCAGTTATGTCGAGAAAGAAGACACTGGGCATCTGTGAATTGGAAATGGGTAATGTGACACACCGTATTTTGCACTGTTGAAAGAATTCGAATTTGAAGAGAACCCCAAGGTGCCATGAATCCATCTTGCTTTACTCGCACTAAACAAACAGCCATGCGAAACCTAAATGTATTGGCGGATTCAAGTGCACCCTGCAATGTTGCATTTTTATCCTAAGGGCGACGGATACATCATGGACGAAAATGCAATTACACATTGTGTCAGAAGTATTCAAAATTGGTTCGCTGGGCATCAGTATGACTTCCAACGCCTTCCCTGGCCTCCGCACAGTCCAGATCTTAACCTCGTAGAAAATGTGTGAAATATGGTGGAAAGACGCATCCGACAGCACTCTCCTCTGCCATCTAATTTACAAGATCTAAAAAGCTGCGTAGGCAATGCATGGTATTCTCTGGATGTAAACACACTCCAGAAGTTTGTAAACTCGATGCCCAAACGAATCAGAGCAGTTATCCGCACTAAAGGTGGTCCAATAAAATATTGATTTTGGACAGCTAATTTTTATTTTTGCTTAGTTTTAAGTACACCAATAAATCATTTGCCTTAAACATAATGCAAACTTATCTCGGTTACTTGATATCAAAACAGAAGTTGTATTTCGCGTCCAATAACAACGCTGACTAGAGGAAGAAGATATTTTTAATTCCATCCGACATTACAGACGGCAGTGGACAATTTATCCTCGGATATCACCAAACCGTTTTCGTAATTCTAGGATAACATAATGCTAATTTCAATTTTTACAATTTAATCACTTTATCTTACGTACGTTTTGATATTTACAGTTCTAAATTTGATTAGTTATTTAAAATTTGTAGCGCCATCCATTTATGTAATTGCAATTTAAGAACTTAATTTGATTTGTTCTACGTCGATGTAATGGTAGACGTTCAAATGGTTCGCTAGTTTTCGCTGTACTTCCAGTTAGGGCTAAGACATTATGATTTCATTTTAAAAAGAATCGAAGCGTAGCAAAAATACAACGTTCTTGCTTGTAGTTTCTTTATAAATCGTTAGATCAAAACACAAGAATGCCTTCTGCGGAAGCCGATTTTGAAAAAAGGAGAACTAAAGTTTCAGATTATTTGAAATTCTTCAAATAAACTATCCAGTTATTCTGACGGGCGGTGAAACATGGATCCTCTCGCCCATTCTCTCACTTGAGTAATGAGGGAGGATGGAGGGATTGTCCGCGTTGACAGACCGATGATAATTGGAGTATGATGTGAGCGGCAGGTGCAGAGAAGGAAGGGGGAAAAAACTCCCGAGCTTTCTAATTGGTTCGTATAAATGTAATCTTCCCGTACTTAACGTTGAGGGCTGCTCGGGATTAAGAAGGCATCGGGAAACTTCAAATAACTTTGCCCATTCTCGTTTTTTTCGCCGCTGCTTCGTCACATTTCTTCCCTTAATAATTCTTCACCGTTCGTTCTAAGCGATGGAATCGAAAACGTACATCCCATCGAGTAAATTATTTAAAAAATTTTTTTTAAAAAATCTCAAGTACAGGAGGGGCACTGAGGGCTGACTGGCGTTTTTTTATACTAATGTTCGTTTGATGAGAGCCTGGAACGGGGAATATTTCAACCTTTCAGTTGTCAGTGTTTTCCTTGCGCATGACTCCATCTTGTGGGTAAAGGTTAAAAAAAATTAATTAGTTCTCTTGTTTACGGTGAAAGAAAATTTGTTTTTGTTGTATCTAATCTCTCACTGAATGGTAAAGTTATCTTTTGAATTAAATTGTGTGTGTAAATTCTTTTATTATTATTATTATTATTATTATGTTTGTTTCGTTTGAAAGGAATCTTTGTAAATTATTACATAGGTAATCGTTTTTATATTTCATGATTTTCAAGACAACTATATTAAATTTTTTTATTATTTTTTAAGCTTTTGAACTTCAAGCCTTTGCCAAAATTTATTTCGAACCTTACATTTTCGCTTTAGATTAAGAAACTCAAGATTATTTTTTAAAAGCACGCATCCTGCATCTGTATGAGTGATTTAAATGGTAAGGAAGAGAACAACGAGTACTGGATCTTCCTTCTTCTTCTTTATTTAAATGTCATTCACCCCACTCGCGATTTATGGGATACTTTGGAGGCGTATATGAGCATTATGGGATATTTTAAAGCTTAAGTAAGATAATTAAAAACATTTTGTTCAGTCAAAAATTACTTATTTTATAAAAAAGTTTTGTAATTATAGAAGAGGTAAAAAGTAATTAGTGAAAATAAATTTAGGGGTAAACGAAGAAAGGTTAAATGTTTATTTTTTTTGCTGACAATATCTTTGTATTTAAAATATAGCCTTATAAACAGGAAGAAATGTTCATATTTTATGAGCAGTTTTGTTTTCGTTGTTATAAGGGCCAATAAATTGAAAAAGTAACTATATAAATTTTGGGACAAAATCATCGATGCGTTAAATTTGAAAAAAATGGGTAGTTAGCTTGAAATGCTTTACGCTATGTTACAATAGTTGAAATATGGATCAATTGCGTGAAGTTACATAGTAAAATCTGTAACCATCTCAACGAATGATGTGAAATAAAATAATTTCAGCCAATACCTTAAAAGATATTAAGAATAATAGCCGAATCGATTGAACATAAGTTATCGTGTGAAATAATCAACTGATTGAATGAAGCATAGATGCGCAGCCCGTGGCCCGCGCAGCATTCGAAGTCGGACAGCGAATGTAGTTATTGAAATAAAACCAATTTAAAATGAAATGATACTTTTTCAAATAAGCAGGGGGCGGGGGGAATCTGGTACGGAAACAATTCTATATCAGAATAAATAATTTACAGTTGTTCTTCAAGTTTATTTACTTTTTATTACGTGGTTTTTCAGTTTGTTCCCTTCAAGGCTACCTTCGAATACGAAGCTCGCGGAAGTGAAAAATTTTCACACATGAAAATGTAGTATGAGGATCAAATTCAAATCTTGCGTAATGCATTTGATGATCGATTTTCAGACTTTGGAAAGTGCCTAACGAAAATTAATGTATTTTCTTCTGCTTTTTCTGTTGATGTAAATCTAGTGGATGAGAGTATGCAGTTAAGCCTCAATTGATTAACAGAATTCTGATTTTTTTCAAAAATCAATTCAAAGAAAAACCGATATAAGGATTTTATAAAGATTCACTCGAGGAATTTTTATGCTTAAAGCAAAATGAAGCTGCATGTGCAAGTTTCTTTGACAGCACTTTCATTTGTGAACAAACTTTAATGAATTTAAACAAATCAAAATAAGAATGAGATGAGAACCTTTCTGCTGTCCTACTTTTTGCCACAACCAATCTTAAGACCAGTATAAAATCAATAACTTCAAATATTCATTCCCAGACGTCTCATTAATTTTTGCTAATTTTGATTATTAATTTTTTTCTCAAAATGTAAATTGTGTTCTCTGTATAATTACCAAAAAGTTTTCCTCTGTTATTCTATTTCAAGTTTGTCTCCTTTTTGACTGGAATCTTTTTGTTAGGTAAAGTATTTCAATCATAGCTATAATGTTTGTGTTTAATTCATTTATTTATTGCATAATGTGTGCATGAGTAAAATAAGTAAAGTAATAATTGCAATTCATGCGTATTGCCAGCGCATCACTGTGTTTTCACGTTTTTAATATGTTTTGATATTCATTCGCTGTTTGGGCCCTCGTCATGGTCCCTTTTCATGTTATAGCCCCTCATCCTGAAAAGGTTGCGCATCCCTGGAATAGAGAATTGCGATTAGCAGCATCGATCTGTCCCAAAGCACAGAAAGTACTCGCCGTAAAAGATTAAAAATAAGCGAATAAAATTCAATTGGGTGGTTGAGAGACGAACCGGGTTCGAGGTGCGCCCGCTTTCTGCTGCTCGGTGGTCTCATTTTGAAGCTACTGAACGCTGCAGAACTCATTCATTCATTCAAAAAATCATTCATTCATTTTCTGTTCATTCAGCGTGTAGATCTGTTAGGGAGCAGACGTATTTTTCGTCTCTCTCGCCTCGATCCTTTGAATTAACGATGAGCCGGTCTAGTTCTCCGGAGCTAACCGGAAATGAAAATGACATAATTAAGGCCAAAAGGCAATGCACCCAGGATAATATTGAAACTGATTTTATCAGTGAGGATAGCGCACTTAAAGCGTGTGACAATTGTCACAAAAAAGTAATGATCGAACAGCGAATTGTAGTCGATAAAATCTTAATAGAGGGATATGAGAAGCAGATAGATAGTTTTAAGAGGAATAAATTTATTGATTGCACTGAAGTCATTGAAAACAACAAACTGGAGATACAGAGGACCATGCAAAGACTGGACCAATTAACAGGTGAGAGTAATCTGTTGGATTGTAGTTCCCCCCACGACTGTCTGATAAATAGGAATAAGATTACTAATGGGGCTGTGGTTAAAGATATAATTGATAGAAAGAATGCTGGTTTCTCCTCTCCCAGTAAAAGAAAAACCGCAAAAAATGTGGATCCTAGTAAAAACAACAATCCACAATTAAACAATATCAAAACTAAAAATATGTTTGAGGCTCTTAACAACATAATAGAAAACCATAACAAAGCAAATGAACAGATACCTGAAAAAATACCCCCAATTATGCTTAAGTTCCAAAAGGACTACAATAAAATACTGGAATGCCTCCACAATAAATTTGGCACAACGAATAATATTCTGGGGAACGGGTTCATCAAGGTATTTCCCAACACTATACATGACCATAGAAAAATTCAAGAATTCTGCAAGGAACAAGGATGGGAATTTTATGTCATCAAACCTAAAATAGAAAGGCCCATTAAGGTGGTAATTAAAGGTTTACCCCTAGAAATCATGGAGGAGTATGTCGAAATTGAATTAAAGAACTTAGGGTATCCTGTCACAAGGGTAGTCAGAATGACTCAGACAAAAACGCGTAGGGCACTCCCATTTCTTCTTGTATACCTGGAGAGAAATAAGAACGGAGAAAAAATATTCGATCTAGAATATTTCCAATATCTTAAAATAACTGTAGAACAATATAGAGGCAGAGCCATGATAACTCAATGCTACAATTGTGACGGCTTCGGTCACAGAGCAGATGGTTGCAATCTGAAACCAAGATGCCTAAAATGCAATGGTGATCACCAAACCAGGGCCTGTGATTATAAAGAAAAACTGGAAAACCCTACTTGTATAAATTGCGGTCAGGAAGGTCATATAGCAGCATATAGGGGATGCCCTAAATTTCCAAAGCCTCAGACAAATTTGCTTAGAAACAAAATAGCTAACTCCTTTGTAAGGAAAAATATTTCTTTTGCTCAAGCCCTTAACCCTGTATCAGAGCAACAATACACTCCACCTCAAACACAAAATCAATCGAATGAAAACATTAATACTGTTAATAATGAAACTGTATGTACTGACCTTTTTGGTGCAATTAATGAACTTAAAAATTTATTCTCCCAACTCCCTAATATTATGTTAGCTGTCAAAGAGATGCAAAAAGCAAGTGATCCCATGTCAAAATTATTCACATTTATAAGTATTATTTCACAGCCCCACTCAAACCTCAGAAACTAAACATTCATAGCTAGATCTTTAAATATTGTTTACTGGAACGCAAATGGGATTAAATAAAAAATCAACGATTTACGACACTTTATAAATAAGCATAGCCCCGATGCAATACTACTACAGGAAACTCACCTGAGACCGAATAGTAAAATTTTTATTGCCAACTATAAAATATATTATAGTTATAGATTAAATCAAGACCCAAATAAATCTAGTGGTGGTACTGCTATTGCTATTAAAGCATCTATTCCACATTACAATCTTAACCTACCAACACTAAATTACACTGAAGCTACTGCTATAGTAATTACTCCAAAGAATTCTGAACCAATAACTATTACATCTATATATATTCCGCCGTCGTCTGATGAATTATTGTTCACGTTCGATCTAGAAAATTTGCTGCAGTGCAACCCCAATCAAATTATATGCGGAGACTTCAATGCTCACCATACCACCTGGAACTGCAGATACAACACCAAAAGAGGAAATACTTTAAGATCCTTTGCAGATCAAATCGGACTAGAAATTATTGCTCCATCCGAGCACACCAGATTTGGAACTACTTCTGCATCAACGATAGATCTAGCCATTGTTAAAGATTTCCTCTACCCACATCAAATTACCTCTTTACCTGAACTCGCGTCTGACCATAACCCGATTAAATTAGAATTCTTCCTCAAATATGAACTACCTGAAAATGGGAAGGTCAAAACAAACTGGCAAAATTTCCAAAAGGATCTCCACCACATTAATTTTAATTATTCAAATATTTATAATTCTCAAGATATTGACAAATTAGCTGAAAATATTGAAAATACTATTATAGCAGCTAAAAACAAAAACTCTACACCACTAGATCCTAATAGCAGTTTCATACACCCCCTACTAAAACAACTAATCAAGGATAGAAACAAAATGAGGAAGTTATACCAACGATATAGAGACCCTCTATATAAAAATTTTTTGAATAAAATGAACAAAGGTATACAAAAACTAGATACTAAACTCGAGGAAATAAGTTTCACACAAAAAATAAAATCTATTAGCCGTGAGGAAGGAAACCTATGGGATTTTGTCCGACCCTTCAAAAGAAAATCTCATACCATCCCGGCACTTAAAGGACCAAATAAAATGGCCCAAACTGATAAAGAAATTGCAAACTGCCTGACTGACAGCCTTGAGACACAATTTACACTAAATAACATCAAAAATGATGAAATAGAACACACTGTAAACTCCTCCATTGCAAAATTCCACACCACACCAACACCGTTATGTAGCAGGGAACAATTACCGACAGAACAAGACATCTATTCGCAAATTAAGAAATTAAAAGAAGGAAAGGCACCTGGAATTGATCAAATAAATAATAAAATGATTAAAAAACTACCCCCAGGAATTATTTTTCTTCTCACAATTTTGATTCAAAAAATCCTAGAAATTGGACATTTTCCCACACGTTGGAAAACTGCCACTGTGGTACCCATTTTAAAACCCGGTAAAGACCCAACTGACCCATCCAGCTATCGTCCAATTTCATTACTCCCATCACTAAGCAAAATAGCTGAAAGCATAATAGTTAAAAATTTAAATGAACACCTTCAAAGTAAAAACATCCTGTGCCCAGAACAATTTGGATTCAGACCAAATCTGTCGACCACACACCAACTCGTAAGAGCTATTGAATTTATAACTGCAGGTTTCCATAACAAACAGAAATCAGGAGCTGTCTTTCTGGATATACAAAAAGCTTTCGACAGAGTTTGGCAGGATGGATTAATACACAAACTTATTAATTATGAAACACCATCTTACATTGTCAAAATAATCTCATCTTACTTATCAAATAGAAATTTTAGAGTCAGAAACAAAGACGAATTATCTGATCTTAAATATATTAAGGCTGGGGTCCCCCAAGGATCGAAACTAGGGCCGGTATTGTTCTCCTGCTACATAAATGACATACCAAAACAATTCAACACAATGCTTTGCTTATATGCCGATGACACAGCTATTTTGGCTAAAAATAAAAGCGCGAAATACCTCCAAATAGCACTGAACAGATACATTAACAAAATCACACAATGGATGCTTGACTGGAAAATTGTTGTAAATCCAAGCAAAACAGAAGCAGTATTGTTCTACAAAGGAAACAGCAGAAAAAAGTTCCCACAGCTAATGATTAATAATCATAAGATTGAATGGTCTCAGGAGAGTAAATACTTAGGTGTCACGTTGGACAGAAAATTAACCTTTAAATCTCATTTTATTAAACTTAAAAATAAATTCCGAGGAATCACGCGTAGCTTATACCCACTTATTTCCCGGAATTCAAAAATGGACAGGGAAGTAAAACTGCTTATTTTTAATGCCTACTTGCGTCCAGTACTCACCTACGCATGCCCTGCTTGGGGTTTTGCGGCCAAAACCAACCTAAAAATAATAGAAACTCAATATAATATCGTTATGCGCAAAATTGTAAATGCAAAATGGTACATGACTAATACAGATATCAGAAGGGCCATCAAATTTCCATCTTTTAAAGAAATCATCAAGAAGCTGGCCACCAATTTCTTCAATCACTTAGACAAAAATATTAGCAAAAACGAAGCAATTGATGAAATTGAAAAATACATACCCAATATTAAAATTAAGAGACCCAGAAATGTCCTTCTACTCTAATAATACTACTTTTCAATAGCTAAATTTAATAACTAAATCCCTCATCCAATCGGAACATTTATTATTCGACCGAAAAAACAAAAATTCCCACCTCATAACCTGTCAAACAACCCTTTCTGCACTCAAAAACCAGAACAGCTGACCGATCAGCTGATCGGTCAACCCGTTAGCTACATAACTACTGTAACCGCGACCTAGTTTCAACCCTTTCAATACTAAAAGAAAAAACGTTCCAAAACGACTCAAACTAAGAAATCCACCACGTGACACCCCTCAGCCAATAGGGAAACACTCAGCTTGATCAGACAGTCACGCTAACTACAGTCTCTCAGTTTTGCTCTCCCTGTAACGTTGCTTCTCTGCGCCTACTGATTTTAGCTATGAAATCATCTGCATCAATTACTATAGACTTTTACAGTTCATGGCATTTACATCCCGCCAGGCCTCTATAGAAGTATCAGGAATAGAGGTAGCCCATCTCGGGCGGGTACTCTATTAATCTGTCAAATCTGCTGCAGAACTCAGGAACGAGGGCCTCCTCCCCGGCCTTTCGTCTACTTTACCGAATGTTAACCCATATGATTCGATATTTTATGAAATTCTATGACTACAATATTTAAACTTCGGATTCTTCTTATTTCAAATCCCCTCTGAAATCTGAAGTTTGAAATCTCTTAACCTCTCAAGAATCTATTGTTTAAAAAAATTACGCGGCGAGAAAACAATTAGACGGATTAATATTTGTATAAACATTATAATGTACCGTATTTGCATAATATTATCAAGAAACATTCTAAATTATTTCTGCTCTCGATTATGCTTTACTTGTTATATTTCATCTGTCTTTTGCCGGCAATGATACGCCAGTATTCCATAGGCATTCTTCTGAATAACAATATTTATGCAATGTGCTATTATCTAAGACGCGTCCAATTTTTTGAAATTAAAAATGTTATTATTTTTTTATAATCTTAGAACCATTGAAAAACTTATATTAGGATTCTTAGAAGAAAAAATTTATACTGTACAAAACTAAATTTTGTACTTCTCTTATTCAAAGAACAAACTCAAATAAAATATGGACCTGTGGTAATAAGAAAAAAATAATTATATTTTGAATTGAATTCCTTTTACAAGCCACGTTTGCGGCTAGTGTCGGTTCTACTGGATGAATGATCGTTATAATTTTCAATGGGATTTTTATATTAGTTTGTCTTAATTGCTTTTTCATCAAAATATTTCTGAATTTCAAATTTTAATGGTAATATAACTCGTACTGTTATAGTAGCCCTTGCAATTTTCTCCAACAGACAGCGCTCACATGCCTAGTAAGTATATGAATTATTCGTTTTAAACTTTTCTAGTCACAAGTCTACTTATTATTTGCTAGATCTGATTTTTTATTGTTTTATTATTACATCAGGTTATGAATTTTGTAGCTCTCTTAATATATAAGTTCTTTATTTGATTTACGAGCGAATCTCCCGTGCGTGGTCATCATGCATTAGTCAATGCGCAGGTCGCTTAGCTGAATGTCAGAAGCAACGGATCAAGCGAAGCAGAAGCTCAAGAGTTCTAGATGCACAACGGCATCTAAAGTGTGAATTCGTATCAAATCTCGGATTAACTAATTAATTTAATAAAGCCAGACCATCAGTCAACCTGTACTTTTTCTTGGCAACAAGCGAGGAAATTTAAAAACAACAACAACAATGATTCCGATAAATGAAATTTGGTTTGTAATTTCGTTATGAAAAGTGGAATCGTGTGTCAGAAAACGCATCCAAAATACAGATTTCGTTTTCTTCACTGTACAGAAATCCTCCTGCGCAGGATTGTGAAAATAAAAAAATTCAACACTCGGGGAGTTATCTGTTTTGTCTGAGATCCATAATTTTCAGTTTATTGCCTGTATTTCACTAAATGGTACTGTCACACACACACAAAAAAATTTGTCAAATTGGTTTGACATTTAATGAAATTCTTCAAATCACGGAGATAGGCTTGTAGGTTCTGCGAATGCATAATTGACTAAAAAGTGAACAATATATTAATAAAATATAATTTTAATCGAATGTTTTTTAAACATCTTTTTTTTTCTTTACAAAAAATTTTAAAAGATAATTTTTTGAATTTTTTTACTAGAAATAAAATTGTATTCGTTCTTTCAAAGACCTAATGATTCAACATTACCAAATAGACGTTGTGCTAGGTAAATATATTTTCACAGTGTAGGATGGGAGGAACGCTATGCGATATCATTCTTGTGAGTACTTTTATGGAAGATCTTTTTTTTTTTCCTTCTTTTTTTGTAAACTTTTAGGGAAAGGAAGGGCTTGAAATTCTTGATCATAACTTCAATAAAAACACAAAGAGGCCGAATTTTTGAATTTTATTATTTTTTTACAATTATATGGGACTCGTAAAATGGTCTTGTTTAGCTGCGCTTTAAATCCCACTTCTGTCGGGTCGCAGCCTCGCCCTGCTGCTCCGATTTGCCTCTGACCCCGATAAGTTCGATTTCTTTTATTTCCCCGCGTCACCGGTCGAAGATGGCGTGCAAAAACACCTGACGATTTATCTCGTCGTTAAATGAAAGCGGCACGCCATAATAAAATAATCCCCTCACAATATTTGTTTGAAACCGGGAAATAAAAGAATTTGTTTTTCCATTTTAAAAGCTAAACATGGTTTTGCCTAGGTTTTATTTCTGCCACCCAGATATTCCTTTGAAAATTTTCCCCCCTCTCTTCCCATAAAAAGGGGTTGTCACATTTCGAACTTTTTTTTTTTTTTTTTGCCGCTTCTCGCATAATCGAAATTCGTAGGTGGAAAAGATTTTTAGTCTTCGGTTTCTTTTGTTCGATCCGTTTCTGGTGGAAATTCAAGATATCTGCCGTTGCTCCGGGACCCCCATAGTGTTGGAAAAGAGCATGGGATTATCTTTCGTGGTTGTGTTCTTTTCTTTTTGAATATTCTCCCCCCTCCACTTGATGAGTTGTAACATATTGTTCTTGCTTTATCAAGCGTATGTTTACAATTGTAAATCAAATTGGTTCTGTATGTTCATAGCACCCACTTCATCATAGAACATTCATGGCATTGAGACGACTGACCCCATTGTTTTTACTAGGCCAGATTATTAAAAAAAATATATTCGAACTTATTTCAAGAGCAAGCAAGTATCAGATTTATTTTTAAATCGTGAAATTTAGGATTTTTCATGTTTTTGAATTCGTTTGATATGTAAACAAAGGTGATCCTCTCTATTTAGGTATGTAACTATCTATTTACTTGCAGCTACCCATTTCACATGAGTATAAGAGGTAGAGGGAAAAACTCCGTCGTTTTATTACCTCTCTCCTGCATACTGGAATAGTTTGCCTTTCCTTTCCGCTTCAGCTTTAAGCTGCCATAAAAAAAAATCTGCCATAAAAAGAGATCTCATTTTATCTGCGTTTGCAGCATAAAATGAGATCTCTTTTTATACGCATTTCGGAAAAGGCCCGAGACCTAACTTCAGCAGGTCACTTCAAGAGCGAGTGCTTTCCGCCCTCTCTCTCTCATACGCACGTCCTTGAGGATCCGCATTCTTTTATGCGGAAAGTGACCCGTTTGTCGTCGGGCAGTTGGCTAACTGGCCAGTCGGCAACGTGGGGAAATTAGATTTTACCTTTGGATTGCGATAGCTGTGTAAAATAAATTGGAATAAGTGGAATTTTGACGAAAAAATCGAATAGAAATTTATGACCGACTGGATAACGCCACAAGTTTGAATGTCTAGTTTTAATTTGTAGCCAATTTAAATATTCTCTGCTTCTTGATATAGGGCTAAATTTAGCCTGCAAGATGAATTTATTTTGTCAATTTGAAGTTAAAGCTGAAAATTCTTTTTAGTTTTCGAAGTTTTTATCAAATTTATCGATAAAAAAATTCGTGTAACTTTATTTTTAAAAGCTTGATCATTAATTTATTCATTATGTACTATTTAATGAAAATTTAAATATAAGAAATAAATTGCTCTTAACCTATTTCAGTTTAAAATCTCTTGTCTTCTACATTTTCGTAATTCAATTATTTATATAAATCGGATTTTTATGGTAACTTTTAGTTAGTCCCATTTCGATCTTTTTTCACATTAGTTGCTTACAAAAATTTTATGTTTGAATGTAAATGTAAACGCACGCAGATATGAGTTGCAATGGGAAAGGTAAGGGCAAAATAAGTTTTTTAAAAAATATCAATTTCCTAAGATTGGAATGAAAAATAATTTGTCTCTCTTCTCTTTTGAATGTCATAGACATGGTAATGATGATGGAATGAGTAAGTTGTGTTTGATTTCGGAACAATTCCTTTTAAATATAAAGATCATTTTTTCATCGTTAATAGCAATTTTAGTAGTCGGTAATATTAAGATTCTCCACGGAGTCATCTAAATAAATATAAAAGAAATTTGATTTAAATTTCGGAAATATTTAAATTTATAAATCATGCACTTAATTTAAATTACTTTTCTCTTTTCTAATGTACTTTGCAAATGAATTCTCAGTGATATAATTAATAGGCCTTTCTTTACAACAAGCAGGACAATTTGTTTTCAGGTGATCAATCAGTGGGAAATAGGACAATGCATCCATTCTAAAAACTTTGAAAAATTTATATTGATATAATTTATGTTGCATTTTTTAAACTATAAAAGTCATTTGTTTTTTGTTTGTGATTCAAAATTTTACGAACAGGTTTTATTAGGATTTACCTATTGACATTAATAGTTGTTACTAGGGTATTGTTTTTCAACCTATCTTTTCCGATTGCAACTGCTATTTTTTCCGATGCTTTTAAGCACTTGTCTTACTGGGAAGACCGCTGCTGTTCTGAGACCGTTATATCCTGCTCTTCTAATCAATAATCCATAATTTCTTGCTGGAAGACAGAATGTAGCTTCTTTTTTTATGCTTGAATTTTTTTCGCATATTATTTAAATATTTTTTTCTCTTATTTTAATTTCAAATTTGGGCGAGACCTGGAATTGTGACCAATGAATACCGCCTTTTTCTTCCAGTTTCAGTCGACAATATTTTACAATTCCAGCTTTCACTCAGAGAAGGGCATTGATAGATTGGCAAGCACGAGGGACTTACTGACTGTCGAGGTACAGGCAACATTCACGATGTTGCTTCATTCTCCCGTTTTTAGAAAGAGCTATTTCGTTGTAGGCTTTTGATATTTTGTTTTGCCGCTGTGGGAATCACTTCTTAACAGATGTTTTAGTAAATTTAAATTTTCCATCACTGAAATAATTTTTTGTTACAAAAGATTGGAACATTTTTTTTATTAATGTCTTAAGAATATTGTATTGAATGAGTTTCATAGGGCAAACAACATGTATAAAAATTTTATTTTCTAAAATTCACCAGAGCATTAATTGATTCAAATTACATAAAATGTCATCATTTTCTTCGTCTCGATTGTTTTTTTCCAGATGTGTATGTCTGCCCCAAACGTCTTAGAAATTAGTTGTAATTTTCCCGATTAGATTGTTTATTCTATATCTATTAAATAATATTTTCTGTAAATAAAAAAATGATTAAATTAATCGCCTAGCTATTTTAAAAGGTTGCGGAAGGCTCATTCTTGCATTACATTATTCCTGGATTATTTCCTGCATTTATTTTTTAAAGAAAATCTCACACTTTGTTTCATTTCATAGAGACATTTAAGGAAAATGGCATCTTTCTAGGTTTAATTTTAATGAGAGCTAACTTGAGTTTTTAGTTTGAGCTTCTATCGCTTCAAAAGGAACTTCAGATTACTTGCGTACGTTTGTAAACTAAAATGCATTTCTTACTGTGTGCAAACAGAGGAACATTTTCAAAAATAAGCTTTTGGAGTTGATAGAATTTTTATTCCCCTGTCAGATCTCCCGACAAATAACTTATTGCGCATATGGAAAGAGACCGGAAATTATTCACCCGATTGTGTCAGCGTTCGCTTTCCAATCTGCCAATGAGCGCGATTTCCAAAGAGCGAGGTTCGTGAAGCCCTTGCGCAACGGACGTTCCGTGAAAGTGACGAATCGTTATTTCGTAAGATGGTCATTTAGCTCGAAAAGTCTAGATATGGACGAAAAATTGTCCATTTCGTGCTAGTAATTTCCAAATGAACTTTTATTCGGGCAATGCTGTTCGCTTCTTCATTTCTGTAGAAAAAAGCTTGTAGAAAAAAAATGCTTACCGATTTGGAGCACGAAATCCACGTATTTAAATCACGGACTTAATAGCATTCGCACTCTTCTGTTGCCGGAGATTATCTTCTTTTATGAGTTGCACTTTTTCTTAGGGAAGAGCATCGTTTCTTTCTGCGATCTCCGCAAATCCCCCGTTCCCGTTTCGCCGCTGTTTACCGTCATCAATTCGGATTCGAAATTCCTGCTTCCTTCTTTTATTATCGTCTGATCCCGGTTTATCCTCTTGTTTGTGAATCGGTTCTTCGCGTCATTCCGCTCCTTCCACCGTGCGCTCGAATACGCGCCAGCTTGTTGGAGAAAAAGGAAGAAATGAATTTTTATCTTCATAAATTTAAGAATAAAGAAGCAAGGGATTTTTCTTGGGCAGTAATTTGTGCCAATAAGAAATGAAAATAAAAGCCCTCTTCCGTACTCGTATACGTATAGAATAATTTTCTGAAATTTAAATAACATTCGAGTAACTTTTTGCACGTTCTCCTTTTTGTTAGTAATGCCTCGCAGAGTCGAGATTGCGATGAATTTGTCTCGCTCCCTGCCGAGTCCTCAGAGCAGCGTTCGTAATGACTTCATTCAATTAGCGAAATTTGGAATTAAGTGCTTACTTTTTCTGCTGTCATGCCGTAGTTAGTAGTATGAGCTGGTTCCGTGACGCGTACATCGGTGATTCGTACGAGCGGGTGCCTGCTGCAGCGCAGTGATGTCTCGTTTGTGCGGCATTCGACCAACTGAACTGAACCGCGGAAGACGCGAAGAGTGAGGAGGAGAAATTTTAAGATGATATCGAACGAGATACTGGCACTCTAATACTAAAACTTTGTGCACATTGCACTAAAATTATATTTTAAACCAGCGGGTGTGGTCTTCCCAGAATTTCTTGCATATTCTAGATTTTATTCTTTTTCCTTCTCTCGCCCATAACATAGTGGGCTAGAAAGACCCTGATGAAAGGACTGTTTCCTTCAGAAAGATCGTGAAAGCCAAAAAAGCTCGCTCTCACTCTCTCTTTTCCATCTGGAGAGCTCTATGCTTCGTAGCGTAGTAAAGAAAACATATCATTATGTGATGTTAATTTCAATAAATAATAATAAGGACACAAATCGACAAATTTGTGTCATTATTATTTATTGCGCATACTTAACATTATTAAGTAATAACAATAATCGAAATTCTTTTTAACTTAATAATACTTATAGAACTGTTCTACTAATATTACTTAGAACTATTAATTTATATCAAAAAATTGTAGCTATGCCATTAGTTTTTTTTTTTTTTTTTTTTTTTTTTTACAATTTAAGATTAAAATATATGTTGATAGTTTTATTGATTCATTTTGATGCCTGCTAAGATCAATTGTCTTTGTAACTGATTTAGGCATATAAACATATTTGAACAAATAATTGCAGCTGTTATTGGAGTCAACTGAAAGCCATGGCACTTAATACAAAGAAAAATATTTTCTGTAGTATAAAGCTTTATTCTAAAAGAGTGTCCATTTTATCAAAAATTATGTGTGCGTGTGCGCGCGCACACATTTGTGTAAAGAAATTTAAACATTTTTTCATTTCCTCCTCCAACTACAAAAGATTCAAAGCTCTGTGGGTATAAGAAAATGCATCTGATGAGAACTTTCCATAAAATTTTCATGTCTTTGAGTCCAAGCTTTTTTTTAAATTCAAGCATCATTTTCAAACGTTCGTATAATGATGTCATCCCTACCGTAATTTGTTTAAAATTATAGCAAAAAGCAGACAGAAAGTGGGCTTAATGTCGTTTTCAACGTGTGCATTTGTACAAACACATGAAATAAATCTATGAAAAACGTTGCCATCCATCGTACTTAAAATTTATTGAAATGACACACAAAAAATAAACCAGATATTTGGGAGCAATTCATTTTTGAATTTTAAATTGGCATAAAGATACGTTCCAAAGCTACTAAAAGAAGAAATTTATTCTTTGATTAATTTTTAATTTAAATTTTTATCATAATTTTACTGTGCGACGCATTTTGTGCCTGTAGCTTTAATAGTAGTTCATCCAAAAAAAAAAAAAAAAAAAACTGGATTCGCATGTAGTATCCGAATCCGCAGAGTCCTTGCTGGTCAGCACGATGATTTGAAGCTAATTGATGTGCGATTTTGTTGCTGTTAGTTGTGATAATATTCCATTTTAATATAATTTTTTCTCCTTTCTTTCTTGAGGATATTTTTTCCAGGGTTTTTCTTTCTTTTTCGTATTTTGAATTATATTTTCTTTAATAGGATGCACCAACCAATGATTATTTTTGGAAGAAGGCAAATTATGTTTTCATTTCCTCAAGAAATACAGGAAGAGGATTCTAAGATGCGTGTTGCTTTCTTTTTTTTAATAACTTGAAAATAGCAGCAGCAAGAAAATATTCATTTATCTGTTTCCAAGCGATTGCATTCGGTATTTAATCTTCGGCTACCAAAAATGAATACGCCTTTCCGAACTCAAATTATTAACTGGCGTTTTTACATTTTCCTCTGGCTCGATACAAAGGCCGGAAAACCCATGAGAAATCGAGCGAAAACTTCAGTTTTATTCCGGATGCATGGAAAAACATTGACGGCAACACGTTTCTCGCATCTCGAACAATATAACTTTCTTCTTGATCCCCCGCCCCCCTATTCGTTTTTTTTTAACGAAATGAAAACTTGTATCAAAAACGAGTTTTCGTCGTAACAAACGGAGGTAAGTTTCGATGAAAAACAGGAAAAATCCCGGAGACACAAATCCGGATAAAGGAAAAGGAAAGAAGACAAGAACACAGCGAAAAGAAGGGGGAAAAAGAGGGAGAGGGGCATTTTTACGCTTTCACGACGAAAATAAACGAAAAAGAAACTATGGCAACAAACTAATCGAAAGGAGAAGAAAGAAAGAAAAAATGTTTTCGTACATCCGGGTCCGTTTTATCTGTCAGTACCGGAAGTTACGAGTGGGGATAATACGACAGAAAGGAAAGTGTACTTCCGGAATGAGCTCCTAAACGTAATGATGACGGGATTTTTGTATTTATTTTTGCTTCTCTCTCAGTCACTCCCACATTCTTTTTTACGCCAATGCTGCAGAAGGGGGGGGGGCTTGGTGTATTGCTCCAGATCAATGTGCTTTCCCAATGAGAGTCTATTACTCGATAAGAGAGCATTCAGAAAGTTGCGCCATTAATTACTCTGTTCTGTGGAGGGGTTAGTGGGAGGACGCTGTGATTCGGCTGTTGGCAGAGAATTTCCTCTTACCCTAGTAAAAGAAAATGGATGGAAATGATGCTCCTAAGTGGATATCATTACATCTGGAAGAACAGTGGGTGCCCATGCGCCCTCTAGGAAAGATTAAACGCCAGTGGGAGAAGAGTGACGGCACTTGTTGATAAGGAAGTGAGGAAGGCATGTAAATGGACTGTTAATAGATCTGATTTTCTTTCCCGTACTTCTGGAAGCGTCATGATAGGAATTGCTTGAGCTTGCAGTTTTAAACGGCATATTCACTTATCTGGCATTTAGATATGTATCTTCTATGCTTGCTGGCTTCCTATTTAATATGAATACAGAAAGGCATTTTTTAGATTTTAAATATAATGGCACAAAACAGGTGTTGAAGGTGCTAATGCAATAACTTTATTGTTAAAAAGGCACTAATGTTCGTTTTGCCTTGGAATAAGCGACGTAATATGCCCGCAACCATTAATAACGAATCGAAAATTAATATAAAGATGCTAATGTTGTAGGCTGGCATTCTATTTGTAATATAATCATGATTAAAAATTTTTTTTTCATTATGAAAGTCTATAGGGCAGGTCGTGGAGCCTACAATTACCAAATTGTGCACAACGTGATTTTTTGGGGTATTCAGTTTTCGCCAAGAAAGAAATTTTTAAAATTTTAATTAAAAAGCCATCAAAATGTTGACATCTTTACTCAGTAACTCCGAGGCAGAATAATTGCGCAGACAAACGCAATTTTTTTCATTTCCTAATTCTTTATCATATTTCATAACTAATGAAACAATCCATTTTCTTTGGATAATCATATCAAAGCAGCGTTTTTAATTTCGCTCCTGTTAGCATGAGGTTTTTGAGTTGTCATGAGGTTTGAGTCGAATGCAATGCCTAGAGTACTTGGGTCATAGACATTGGCGACGTCTTTGATTCCACCACGTCAGAAATTTAAGGAGGCCATTATCGAATCGGTGTAGTGCATCGATAGCTGCTTTTTAACATAATTAATAATGATTACTTTGAGGGAAAGAAGAATGTTTTTTCCCACAAAAGGCTATTTGTACTCGAAGGACCTTTGTACGTTGTTGTGGACTTGATATCAAAACAGCATTGTTGTGAAAAACTGAAAATGGAATTATAGACCTACGAAGAACTGTGAATTTTGTACGTCATCCATTCCTACGCAGTCTTTTAAATTCAACATCTCGTATATTGTAGAAAGCAGTTATTACAATTCATTGCAGTTTCCCAAGCTGCACGAGCTTTTGACGGTTTGAATTTGCAACTGAGATTCCCTATGAGATAAATTGTGTTTATTTTTGAGATAAATAATTCTTTTTTGTTTCCATCGAGCAAAATAGTGTTGATATCCGGATCTTGAAGTTCAAAATTCCACGTAGTCCCGAACTAGACGGGGAAGTGCTAAGGTGAACGTTTGTTGTGGACTTGCGAATGACAAAATCAGTGGACCTTCTCTCCGTTATTGAAGACCAAGATTTACTTAGAAGACTTGTGAACCGCCCTTCAAACTTTTTTTCAAGACTTCATCTCAACATTCACAGTTGGAGAAAATGACCACATCTCTTGGTGTCGTTCTTCTGCTTGATAAATTTTTGTAGCTAGGAAAAACTTAGCTCTCGTTTTTAATGCAATCAATTTTTGTTAGTTTATGCGTATGTAATAGGTTTATATTAGAATATTTCTCTTTTCTTCGCTACTGGTCGAGCGTGTAAATGTTTTACTATATGATTAGAACTAAAGATAATTAAATCGTGAATTTTAGCTATCCACCCTAACGAAATATTATTGAACCTGACAAAAAATAATAATGAATAATTTTTTGAGCATTCACGGAACGTAATATATTATATTTTTATTTCTTTTTTGATTCTCAAACCCTTCTGTGTAAAAAATAATGTCATTTAATCTCCCTTATTCGAAAAAACATCACCATTCATCTGTCTATCTTTCTGTTAGCCAACATTATAATTCTAAGGAGAAACAATCTAGACTGATTGTATTTGCTTCCCACCCTTTTGAATTAAAAACGAACCATTTTGTGAAATAAGATTGATGTTGGTTTAAATTGATTTATTACTTGTTTCCGATTATTTGGGGGGGGGGGTCGTTCATATTGGCATTTCAACCTTCTCAGAAATTCTGATTTATTTAAGACATTTTAGTTTAAAATATTCTAAGTTGATTATTGAAAAATTTAGCAATAATTTAAAGAAATTGTGATGCAAATTAATTGTACGATCAATCATCATTAAAAAAAATCTTTAAAAAAATCCTTTTTTTAAGTTTTTTCTTTTATTTCCAATTTCATTCACCAAATATATTGCCCTTCAATAAGTTCTTCACCTAATCCATTTTAAGTTATCAAATCTTGTAATATTCTGCATATGTAAATGAGATTTTTTGTATCTTTATTATTAATTTTTGGGCCTTAACATTTTGAGGTAATTTCATTTTCTAATCTGAGAGAATTTTATTTCACAATGATGAAGAAACTCAATGGAACTTCGTCATATCCTACAGCATAGATGTCTGTGAACATATCTTAAAGGAGCGAGAGAAATCCCTCGGAAGTTTAATAAACATGACAAACAAGTTTAATTATTGCCCCTTCGCTTAATTACAAATATCTGAGAGATAAAATTTTAAAAAGCCTACAGGAGTCTATTGGATAGAATTGCATTGAAGTGATTCTGCCATTTTAAATTTGTCTTTGCTTGCCTCTAACGTGTGGCTTCCATTGTCAGGAGACAGAAAATCAATCTTGAGACAAATTATTCAGACGTCCAGCGTAATTATTGCTTGATAATCTGCTGATGAAAGTTGCACTCTCTTTGCACTGTTGCTTAAACGAAACCGCGTCTCCGACGGCTAATGAGAGTCGCTGAGTGGCAGAAAAATAATTGCTTATTGACTTCATGACTCGTGTGTTTGGCATAAAGGGAATGGCGGAATGAAGCGTCGATTGTGAGCTTTCTTGGAATGAATTATTGTTTATCGTTTTCGAGCTGCGACCTTCCCCGTCGGCAGGTTTCCTGTCAGCAGCTCGTCCAATCTCATTATTCCGATTCTTAATCCTGTTCCTTCCTTGGATTTTTTTTATATGATCCTGCGGGTTTTATTTTTCACCCCCCCCCTGTAAACCCCTATAGAGTCTGTGATGAACGGACGCACGTAGCGTGCGTGTCGAAGTCGACGCATCGGATTCTCACACCACTTGCCGTCGCTCGATTATCGACTGCTGCTCTATCAGACCTGTAGAAAGATATCGATGAGAATGTTTATCTTCGCTAGTGGCACTTGAAGAAAAAAGGAAGAAATATCTGTAGTCTGAACATGCTACTTATTTTCTAGTAGTTTTAAAAACTTTTTTTCTAGAACTTCATAGTAATATCCTGAAATCCGATTCATTTTTTTAAATCATCATATCTTTATTTATCCCTTCATCGGAATGTTTACGGTTCCTAAAGTAAATAATAATAAGGATTCTAATATTAACAAAAAAAAGTGCATTCTCCTACTTTAAATTGTCCCCAAACGAAATGTTTTATAAACCGGTCCTTTTGTTACCCAAGTAGAATTTCTCTTAATCGGCCGGATTCGAGTTTTTCTTCATCGGTGGATATCTTCCGACAACCGCAGCAATTCATTTGCTTGACAACATTTCTGTGCCTCCCCTGACTATGCTTCTCTCCTTGCCGTTCAGGATGAAATGAATGATAACGGATAGATTATTTGAAACGGAAGAAAATAAATAATTTTGCATTTCAAAATTGTCTCGGAACCTCTTTTGCCCATAGGATGGCAGCATTTAGCATGCGCTTATATTCGGGGCTTTAAATAATTTTTTTAGCATTGTGGCTAATGCAGTTGAACATATTTCGGTAAAAGTGGAATTTTTCAATGCTCTTCTCTTGGTGCCGTCTGTCTTTCTTTCTCTTTAGCCACTTCCGCCGTGAAGAACGCTTCCGAACGTGTTCCATTATTTAGTCGCTATGAAATTGTAAATTGTAATATTGATATGGTCGACGAATTGAATGACGTGAATGAGTCGTTTCAGAGTATCTAGTGGTTGCTTCCATTTTCTTTCGGGGGTGAAGTAGTCGGAGATTTCCTCCGTCGGGCGAAGTAGCGTGGATGGTCCTGCATCATTTAACAGGTGTGTGCAATAAACACATTCTCTTTATATCCATTTTAAGTCAGTTCAAAATTTTGTAAATTGGATCACTCAAAGATTATAACTGAAGATGCTATATCTGAATATTATTTCATTGTTTGATTTTGTTATTATTATCATGTCAGACCATGATATTGTTTTAGGAATGAGGTTTTGTAGCGTCAACAGGCACCGTAGGCGAAAAATTGAAATGTAATTATCTTCACGAGCATCTCAAAAAACCAGGTTTCAATAATATGATGTCAGCTATTTACAAAAGCTGGCTATGACATAGCTATTTACATAACTATCTACAATAGCTATTTACAAAAGCTATGATTAAAAAACATAAGTTCATGACTCCAGCAAATAAAACCTACAAAAATGTCATTTTGAGCACATGATTATATGAAATGAAATAAACAGGAAATGAGATATTTTTTAAACAATAAACACGAGACGGAAGTTTGTTTTTGAATCGTTTCAATACTAAAGTGTCTAATTCAAGGAAACAATTAAAATGAATAAAATTTAATTTAACTTGCTCGAGCACGCGGTGCTTGTCCGTTCAAGAAATGATGATCTGACCTGATACATTGAAATATGCATAGAAGATTTCATTTCAATCTTTTAATTCTGTTGTTATTAAGCAACCGTATTTATTATATTTTGTTATTCGCTTTATTTAAGGCTTGAAGTGTTGCACGCACTTGGCTGTAAGCTTGGCGTGATTTTTTACTCGCCAATGCAAGTGTATACGCAAACATTATTGACCGATTATTTTAACTTAAATAAACTGTGTATTTATTTTGAAGCAAATAAATTCCATTATTTCTATTATGTAATTTCATCTTTTACCATAAATATTCCAATCGTATATATTGTGAACTATATTAAATAATCACTGCAAATGAAATAATAAAACTAAAACGCATGTTTTATTGAAAATGATATATACTTAAATTTCGTAGATGTAGTAATAATTGCATGTTTTTATAAATTTTAATTAAGATCTAAAAAGAAACCAGCGGTTATTCATTAGATAAACGATTAAAGAAAGAAATGCTATCTTCACAGATTAAACGCAATTTGAAATGTAATCTCCGTGTTTTTGTTCTCGGTACTTCCAACCTTTGTGCGGCTCTTCTGAGTGCAGTTGATACTTCCCAGAGTTTAATTTGTGTCCGAGATGTTTGAGTTCTCGCAAACGAATATTTCTTCGAGTTTACAGCGAAGCCAAGTTTATGTAATTTTGTAAATATGCAATCCAGATGTTGGAAATGAATTTCAAAGTCAGGAGAAAATATTGCAGTATCATCGATACAACACAGAATTTTTAAGTCCAAACGGTAAAACATTGAACCGATATTGAGCTCTGTGAGTTTTAAAAGATGTATAGTCTTTACTTTGTTCCTCCATTGGAATAGCCCAGTATCCCTTTAATAGATCCAAGGTTGTGATGATGTTAGCTTTACCTATACTATACATTAAGTTGATAGCATTTTCCATAGGAAAATCATCTGGTTTCGTAACGGCATTCAGCCTTCGATAATCTACACAAAGTCTCAAGCTCCCATCTTTCTACTGGATGTGCTATGTCGGCATCGCTCTCATCTATTCATCCCGATTCCAATTTTTCGTCCACCTGTTCATCAACTTTTTCCTTCAAAGCCTCCGGTATTCGATACAAGGAAGGACTTTCTCCTTTCCATATTTGGTATCAAGCGAATTTTATGCCCTTCAACTTTTGCTTTTTTGAGTTTTCCGGTAAACAACCCTTGGTGTTTTATAATCAGCACTTTTCTCTGTTTTCTCTGTTGTTCATTTAAATGTTCCAAATCTATCTCACTCCATTCATTTTTTCCCAAGGCACAGAATAATCTTTCTCAGAAACTGTTATTAAAATAATCAGCGTGGGATTGTTGTCTCTTCTCGAAAAATACTTTCATTAACTCAGAGGTTTCCCCCAATTTTCATTTTCAGTTCCTGTAGGTATTCCACTCCAGATTGGCTCATATTTTTTGATAAAGAAATTTCTCCAGACCAAGTTGATTCTAGCTCTGCCAAAGGCCCCTTGCCTGTCTTCCATACATTAGTTGGAACGGGGAAACTCCAGTAGTTCAGCTAAGAATTTCCCGGTAAGCGGAGAGAAGAAATGGAAAGCGCTTATCCCAATTGGCTTTACCAGTTCTTATCCTGTTATGTAACATCTGTTTCAAACCTTGTTGCATCTGTCAATCAAACCATTACTAGCCGGATATTCAGGACATGAAAATTTAAATGACATTCTAATCTCTTTAAACTTTTGGGTGAGTTTTGATATAAAACCGGTTCTTTGGTCACTAGCAATAATATCCGGTATGGCGGTTCTCATAAAAACTTTTAATCAGGCATCGTATGCAGATTTTGCTTTCATACTTCTTAATGATACTGCTTCAGCCCAGCTGTACATATTTAAATTTTCCTGCTGAAATAGGTTCTATAGGTCCAGTTATGTAAATATTTACCATTTGAAACAGCAATTCCGGTCTTAGCACAGGTGTGATCGGGATGCTATCCGTTTTTTCTTGGGACCTCTCAACTGATAGTCTTTACATGTTTTACAGAATTTTTTCACATCCTGATTTTGATTCGTCTGTAATTGTAAGTGTGCAGGTTCCACTTTAGATACTACCGCTTAATTCGAGGATTTATTATTCCTATTAAAATTCACTTTCGGTTTTGTCTCATGTTGTCTAGTAATTTCACTCCTTCTTCGATTATCCGCGCAATCCTTTAATAGATGCAGATGACTTCCGCAGGAATAACAATGTTTTCGTTTTGAAATGTTAAGGTTATCTCTTACTCTGGCTTCTTTTCTATGGTGAGGAAGAAAGAATTTATTGGAAGAAAAGTGGGATCTAAGAGTTTTTGCCTGGCTCCTAAGTAGATGTCACATTCATTAGCGGGATCCTGTGATCTGATCCATTTCTCTCCTTGCCGTATGGAAATATGCGATGCACTTTCATTGTCCAGCGAGTTGAGCAATTTATCCGAAATTATGAGTTCTTTTAAGAGAATGAAATTCTTTCACTTCCCTCAATTTACGATAACATTCTCGTACCGATGCCAAACTGGATATGCGTTTCTCCCAGGTTTCTCTTTGCTCCTCGGAAGACAAGCCTGTGGTGTTGGTTCGAACTCCTTTAGAATTCGAGTCCACTTTGGCATAACTCTTCATAACTTTTTCGTAAATATAGACCAGCACATTCGAAGCCTTATCTCCAAGTAGTCTCTACAGAATTTTTGCCTGAAATTTATCTGGAACCTTCTTAAGCCTGATGGCTCATTCCGTTGAATCGAAAAATAGACTCCAAGATTATGTCTTAATTTAACCCTTTGCACTCCGATAGTGCCTCTGACTCACCATTCAAGATTGCGCATCATTTTGACGATTTATTTATTTATTTTTCAAATTACAATGTTAAAAACGCCTACACAATGGTTAAGAGATGTAGATTCATTTTGTAACGGAATTCGACTTAAAAGAACAATGCATGCTGAGGGTTAATATTCCAGCGTGGTTGGGGTGGCAACGTCGCAAAATGTGTTTAAGTTAAAGGTGCTCTAAGAATGCCATTCTACTTTTTCAAGCGATATTATGATGTTAAATTTTCAAAATAAATAAATAACAAAATATAAAATTTTAAAAGGAAAAAAAAAATTGTCAAAGTATTTATCAGAAAATTTTGCCTGATATTCAAATTTATTGAACATTTTCTTATAGCAGTTTCAAGCATTGAACTGAAATTTTTCTCTTTTTCTTCTTCTCATATTTGCGTTTCGATTTCTACACCTACGTTTTATCCGACGACTTATTTTAGTGCAAGCTTAGAGGCCTGTTTTGAAAAGATGGATCAACAACTGAATCCTTAAAAAAAAAGATGTTTTATGTCCTCTCTCTTTAAGTCAAAAGATTTTATTAGATGAACTATTCTGAAAATATGCGACATGTGATTTTTTATTATTAAATCATTGAAGCTCAAATCAATTGATTAAGCTGATCAGTTGATCAAAATGATTGTTCTTCTAACCGTCAACTTTACATAGAGTGTTCGAGAGTAAATCTACCAGAGGATCTCATCTTTCTTCAACCACAAAAAGGTATGATGAACGTTGTCTGCTGAGAAGTTTCGCGACATTAAGTATATTCGTGTACAGTTTTATATATATTTGACTGTTATCATAAGTTGCATGAAAATAAAATGTTATAATTATTAGAAATAAATTATTGTGATGCAAAGTATAAATGTTACTATTTGTTAATTGCTATACATAAAAAATCAATGTCAAATGATTATAAAAATGAGAAATTATTTTTTAAAAAATCCAAAGCATATTAGTTTTATGTTGGCAATTTTTGCGGTGTAGTCTTACTGGTGATCCCATCACGTTAAATTACGGGGATGCATCCCATTACATAGTACTCATGCCGGCTTGCTGGCACAGAGGTAGCGCGTCTGCCTCGTGTTCTGGAGGTCCCGGGTTCGAGTCCGGGTCGGGCATGGTTGTTCTTCTGTGAGATGTGTGAATGTGCCCCCCTGTAAAAAGGGGTTTTGCAAGCGAATGTGGTAAGTGGGTAGCAAAGTCGTACTCTTGGCCCTAGTTGGCGCTACTCAAATACAAGAGACGCTTTATTCGGCTTAAATCTGCTGCTGGGTTCAGCAGCGGGCTTGTCCATGACAACTGCCATTTGACACAACAACACAACATAGTACTCATGGATGATGATCTTTGTATGACGGATTCAGTGACTTACACTATATTACCTGAAATTTAAAAAATTTACATTAATTATAAATTCGAAATTAGACATTTTGCCAATATAAGAAGTCTAGGATCGCAATCAGAGTGATAGAAGACCTTGCTGATATCAATTAGTTATACAAAATCACCAGCTTATTGGATTAACTGTAAATTTAATAATGCAGAAATTTTATTTTCGGATGCAAAATAATTCCAACAATAATATTTGATTTACTTCATTGTGAAAAATATATTTCCTAGGCGTGTCCGCAACCTTCTTGATGTACCTGTGCATATTGGTGATTACTCTTTCCAGCTAATATGTATTATGTCGATCATCAAATATTTCAACCAATAATTGATTCGAATTTCCTAGGACATTTCAAGGAATTATTTGCTTTCAGTTGATCTTGAGTCCGGAATTCGCGAACGATCCGACATTCATTTCTTCGTTGGGCAGTAATCTATATCATCTTGCAATTAAAAGTATCCTGCCAAGATTTTATTCTTAATCTCTAAAGATAATGGAAAAAGGTAAATTAATGAATTAAAATGAAAACGAATTTCCTTACTTAAATTTAAAAGCTTTCGTGCTCCACTCGTTTTCGAGCTCTAAAAACATGAAGCATAATTTGACGATACGCTTGGGTCGTTACACCATAACAAAGTTATTCATTTAGTATAGAAAACCATATTACTTTCTTAATAATTTTATATGTTTGGGGAATTATATTAGGTAATTGTCTTTTTAAATGATTTTTTCACTTTTTTTGTTTGTGTTTACCTAAACAAATGGCGCTGAATTCATTTCAGCATTAGCAATGCCATTAGAAAATAACAGTGTTAAAATCTAGAAGGAAGGGGAAAAAAGAGCTGCGTGAAAAAATAGTGATGCAGAATGAAATGGTGACCTTCATTTTAATTCCATTTCACCCGAAGCTTTCATCTTTTAAATTATCAAGAAAGACGGGGTTAAAATTCATTATTAATTTTTAAAGCTATAATCAGTGTGAATGAAACGTGAAATGGATGGACCACATCGCGTAATGGTAATGCTCTTTCGATGGAAGGCTGAGCAGATCAGCTGCAATTAATAACTCGCCGCTTCGTTTATGAAAACTACCTGTTGTTTTCTGAAATGCAGAATAAATGAAAACTCTGGCGATCAAGGATCTGTAGGGACCGCAAAAATGAAATATTAATAGTGAAATAGGAACAAGCGGAATTTGTTTCATCAAAACATTCTCACATACTCTTTAATAAAGACGAGTTTGACGCATTCTCCCCAACCCCTGGACACGCGCATAATTGATTGAACCAATATTTGACTCGGAACTACAGTTGCAGTCAGAAAATCACCCACCAGGTTTGATAAATTTGAGTCATTACGTTTTTGAGTTATTGTGTTTGTGTGCTTCTGAAAGTACTGACCGGCCCCTGTTGGATTTGGCCCAACATTTGATTGGCATCTATGCTGTAAAATTTAAAATCTGTTTACAGAATTGTACTCATTAAGCTGCTTTCGTTTTGTAGTTATCGTGTTGGCTTTTAATGCAACAGTCCGACAGACTGACTTTATCTCAAAAGAGTTTGTTTAAAATTTGAATGGTATTTACAAATTTGATTAGCCGACCATATACCAAGTTTCACTCGTTCAGAACAAAGGGTTTTTGAGTAATCTTAGTCACAGCTAAACATAATGCCTCCCCCCCTCAACTTAAGGAGGTCTAACTTAACACATTCGCTGCCACTGACGCGCTGGCGCGTCAGCATGGCACTACCTCCCATGCCGGTGACGCTCTGGGGCGACAATCGAGTATGATAAGTAAACTGCTTTAGTTTTAGTTCTGATTTGGAGGTTGAACGATGAGGTTTTTGTGGCACGTTAGTGAAGCATTATTTTTACTAAACACGAAAATAAAAGGTTTTTCTTTTTTTTCTGGCTTTACTATTAAAATATTAGGAACGTTTTTAATCATTAAAACACTTTTTTTAAATTCGGCTTCTGAGGATGGATATATAAATTTGGGTGGCAGCGAATGGGTTAAAGAATTAAAAAAAAATCCTTATGTTCTCGACTTTGAATTTTTTCACGATTTCAGTCCTTTCTCTCCAGTTCGAATATGAAAAAGTGAAAAACGATGGATTCAATAAATTTGCTCATAAGTTCTGATTGTTTTCCTTCTATCTAATTCGAAGAACCTTTAATATCAGCATATGCATTACAAAAAGTAACTTAGCTTGCTTAGAACAGCCATTCTGAGCATTTACGGATACTCCCAATAGCGCACTTACGTTAACAGCTACTGTTGCTGGTTTCATTCTTTTTAATTTTGTTCATATTCTGTCAGGGTCAATATGCTTTTGCGATGTTGTTTGTTCAATAATGTGCTTTTTTTAATTCAATGATGTACTTATTAATAAAAAAACGTGAATAATACTGAAGGATTATTTTCAGCATCGAAATCGGAAGTTCGTTTGCAGTCAGCGCTTTATCAGTTCGAATTTCACATACCGTTCAGTGCTGATGATACAAGGTGGAATCTGATCTCTCCTCTGGCCACTTCCCGGCTATTAGCGAATGGGCTGCATGGACTTGGATCTATCGGAGCCAACTTGTGGTAATGATCGCTCGTAATGCGGTGTATGGTGCTTTTTGGCAAACCTATTTACCTTGGAAGAAGAAGGGACTGTCCATTTTGTTGTTGTTGCTGGTTTTAATAACGAAGGCCTTGCGTGCTTGGGTAGCGACGAACGTGCGCCGCCGACAGATTATGCTCGCTTCTAATAGAGCTGTTTTCCCCGCTCTCCGCCGCTGTGACACGAAGCCCTAATTAGATCCGTACACGTCGCTTTGCAAAAGCCTACGCGAGAAATCTAGACATCTCTTAGGAATAAAAACCGACCGTCGTATTAATGATAACCGGGAATTTTGCCTATGTTTTTTTTTGTTTTCTTTGTTATTATTTATGGGTCTACATCGTTAGGGGGAAAGGCCACGCCTCTGTCGTTCCTAATGGGTTTGGTAACGGATATTTGCCTTTGCGTCGTTCCGGGCAACGCTGTATTAGCGTTTCCTGCATGTGGCGCCTGCGGATCCGCCAATCGATGTGTCGTGGGGCTTCGATCGGTGATAGATGCAATCATTTTTAATGGCCGATACCATAGGATATGCATAGCGAATGAGGGGTCGGTGGGACAACTGCATGAGTGCAGTCCTTGGACACGTTCAGCTCGGCCTCACTACAGTTTTCAGCGGTCAGTAATGGAGTGGCTCGATAATTCAATATGGCCTATTCTACGATCAGAAATACCGGGTTGAAAACTTTAAAAATCAGATCCCGCTTCTTTACAGTGACGCCCCGGGCAAACGATTTTTTTTAACACGAATTCGCTTTAATAGTTTCGCACGTACAGATGGATATTGTCTCATGATATCTTCCCATTCCTTGTCAGTCAGCTTTGACTCTAAACAGTGAATGAGTGACATGACAAGAATTTCGTCTTCAAGACGCCCACAAGTCTTTACGCTACTTATCCGAGATTGTGAAGTAAATCTAAGTGTTGCTTTTTTAATTTGCTTATGCGATTATTTATAGACTAAAAATTTGATTCTGGCTTTCGATAAAGTTACACGTAGTTGTTCAAGAAGATGTCGAGTTCATCATAGATAGTAAAGCTGTAGTTTTCTATCAAATTTAAAGGAAATTCTGTAATTCAGCTTGCAGTTTCCGTGGAATATATATATATATATATATATATACACATACACACACACA
>JAOUZG010014841.1:2119032-2138594 GCA_026289955.1 Argiope argentata | reverse complement strand
ATAATGGCTCGTTTTTATGAACAAATATTTTAATAAAAACAGGGGACGTTCACAACAAGTAGGGACAATGACAAACAATTAAAGCGGGTAGACATTGAAGACAAAGCATCGTTGGGCATAAGCCCTTCTGGATTCTTTCAGCACATCGTTCGTAACTGCTCTCTCTCTCTCTGCTTTTTCTGGCGCCCAAAGTTCGCAGTAGCAGTTAGGAGTTACAGGGAGAAGTTGAAGTGTTTGAGCGTGAGGCTAGCTGGTGGTTGCTCTGGTTGAGCATAACACACACACACACACACACACACATATATATATATATATATATATATATATATATATTCTGAAACATATTTTTAAGTTAGATATATAGTGTTTAATATATTGTTTCATCACCAGAATAGCGATATGTAAAAAAATGTTGGACATTCGTTAGAACGAAAAGCATTCAAAATGCGTACTCTGTTTCTTCTCTTACTACAAACCACAATATTATGTTAGTTATGTGAAAACGCGGGTGAAAACATGGCTCCCATTTCCTGTTTGGGATACCTGAGTTTCTATTAGTACAATATGACAAACAAAATTTTTTAAATACATTTATTGGTTTAGGATAATTGAAAATTATTTCCAATTACTTGAAATAAGTACTAAGCCTATTTCGAATGATCCAAGCTTCACTGTTGTGGTATTTTTATGAGATTGTGTATCTGTGTGTATTTCTCAGCTAGTACCTTTTCCGCCTGCTGCTTCCCTCACGCGAGAGGAAGCTGTCTCGAAGCGGGTCGTGAAGAAATTTCCTTAATGCCTGCACGCGATCGGCCAACGAATAGAGACGTCGTGCACGCTAATTGCGGCAATTGGGAAGTGCCATTTTGTGTGAGAAGGGGTGTGGGTATCAAACACATACCGTGACTGACCGAAAATGATTCCACAGTGTCCGCCGCACGCGAGGTCCCCTCTGAACAACACTTTCTGCAGGTTTTTTATTACGTGTCATGCGCTGATCACCGCGCATTCTTGTTAAGAATCAGGCTGATTTATGCGTATGAGCAGATGATGCTGTTTTACGAATTCACTGGTGTGTAGAAAAGTCGGACTTTTAAAGAATCACTGAATTTTCTTATTTCGCGATGTGCAAGCCTGCTTCACAGGGACAGAGCCCTCCCTGTGAAGCTGCTCGCAACGACGGCAGTAGACGCGGAACTAGACACTCTCGATCGCCGTCGGATATAGCGTGTGATGTCCGAGGACAAGTCCAATATGTTTATCAATTTGTGTTGCTGGAAAAGAATACCAAATAATCACGTGAATTTTTCAGATCCTCTGGGTTACGTTACTAAAAAAATCCGCAAATCATAAATGAACTTCGAGCTACTATTTTAAACATTGTTTGAGCCCTTTCCAGAAATATCGGATGTTTGTTTCGATTCCACCGGTGTCCAGTTTGAACATTTACTGTGATTTGGAAACTCATTTTCTGTACCTTTTAAAAATATTAAGCCCCCTTTTTTTTGAGGTTGAGTTTTAAATGGAATGTAAAAGTTAAGAACAATGAATAACAAAATACTGTTTCATTGCAAGATTCAGAAGTCTCTATAGCCTTTGTCAAGAGAATTAGTAAAAAAAAAAGTGTTAGAGGAGAAATGAATCGAAGAGATGTTCATATTTAGCAAAAAGTGGTGAATTTAGATTATTCGCGGAAATGAGCAGAGTAACTCCCCTTTCAACCTACCATCCTTTAGCGAAGTATAATGGTTGGAAAATCCTAGTGATGGAGTCCTGAACAGTTTCATCTAAAGCGTCGAGATTTTAGGTTAGCTTAATATTTCCAAATAATAGTGTATGATCAGTACAATGATAATATTTATACCGAAATGGTTATAGTGTACTTTTTAAAACGGTGCGTCAATCTATCTAAATTACAAACTGTGCCGTTTGACCCCTCAACAATGCAATCATTTTTTTTTTGTCATCTTATAGTAATCTGACTAAAGTCAATTAATGATAATTTTGTAATACTTAAATAAATTTTGAACATTTACATTTTTGAATAATTTGTTGCCTTAGGATATTAGTTTGTTGTCAGAAAATGCCGATTGTATATAATTTCAGATAAACCATTTCTTAAAACTTCGTATTCAATATTTCGCTGAATAATCTGACTCTAAAGCCTTGCTATTTTAATTGCATTCATATTGCTAATTTCATTTCATTTAATTTAATTTCATCAATTCAATTTAAGAAACGATGACTATTAATTTTATGTTAAAAATCATGTATAGCGTGTAATAATACCTAATTAATGTTTTAATATAAAACTGTTGAGTATCTTAAAAATTTTCTAATTTCCCTTTTTCGTTTATTAAGTAAGAAAAAAAATTGTCCTGGATTAGTCTCAGTATTTAAATAAAGGATTTCGGTTCACCTTTAAAATCATTGCCCATTATATGCATTCCTCAGTTGTTTTTACTCCGTTATTGTTATTGGCATGTAAATTCACTAGAGAAAAAAAAATGTGTCCATAGCAACGTATTTTAACTTTTTAATTATTTTTCTCCCCTCAGAAGCCAGACTCGTATTCCGTCAATGGTTTGGCAGCAATGCCACCTCGAGTTTTATTTCTCAATTTATGGCTTTACAAATGGTTGCGATGATTCCTCTCGCGGCGGCTGAATTCCCGCCGAGTTTATGTCCTTGAGGAATGGCAGCTATAAAAACCAATGGGACTCTCTTGATGGCGAGTTTCGTTAGTTCCGCTTCCACCAGGTGGCGACAGTATCCCCCGTCTTTCGTCCCGAGTGACTGTGGCTCGAATTTTTATCGCCTCGCAGGTTTGAAAAAATGAAGAGGAAACAAAGTGTGCAGATGTTACCGTTCCGGCCGACACGCGATGTTGCTTCTTAGCCGAAGTATTTTCACTCCCCCCCCCCCCTTCTCCTCCCTCTCTTACAAAACGTCGCTTCCAATTATTTTTTTCATCGCTTAGCGCTCACGAATCTGTTGAAAAGAGTTTCCGTCACTCTTTTTTCCCCTCCCTTCTCTCATTTGTTTTAATTTAAGAAAACTTTCTTTTGTGAACTGTTAAGCAGCTCGGAAGCAAGAAGAGCTGGATTTTTGCGTCAAAGTTTAATCGTCTTTTTTCGAGCTCTGCTCTCCCCGAGAGAATATCGACTATAACTTCCTTTTCATGCCAAAGAGAAGCTAATTAAGCGTTCTTGTTCTACTACTTTTGGTCTTCTTGCGCTTCTTCTGCTTTTCTTTTTTGCTCACCGTGTGAGTTTTAATGATCTATCCTTGTATGTTCTACGATATAAGCGTTCTGGGTGGAAATGATCTCACATGCGCTAGTGCTTGTCCGTAGGTCTTTGAGAAATTTTGTTCCTTTATCATCTAATTTTTTAAGAAGCAATAGAATGACGGAATAAATGTGATTTGACCATATGATTTGCTGATCAGAGATCGTCTACTTTCTTGTGTGTAACACAGTACGGCTCATCACCTTTAAGTGTCACGTGCAGAGTAGCCTTGAGATAATTTTCCTTATGTGGAGGCTTCTACAGCTAAAACAAATGAACGAAATCAAACCGAATTTGCATATACAGGCTGTGGAAAGCTCGGAAAGATTATCAAACGTAAAAAAGGGGGCTAAAGGTTGTCGATAAGGGAAAAATTGGCGCTTCTGTCACTTACAAACGAGGAAATTTGTATATCAAGGATGATTATATAAAATTTCTAAAGTGTGGATTGACAGCAAAGCAAAATGGAACCCTAATGTTGATGAATAAAAGATTATTTTCGGTGACCTTCATGATTCGTTCGTAACTTTACTGCCACATTGCCAGTATTTCTCCTTGCAAAGGGGAAGAATTGAAGTTCATCAGATAATTTTAGTTTTATTCAAATATATATCTTGGCGCTTCATCTTAATAATGTCAGTAATTTTGGATTTAAACCTGCATCCTGTATTAACACCAGAAGTTTTGGCAAGAACTTATACTCGTCTTCTGTTAAGAGTCAGACTTACTGTTATTTCGTTAATAATAATTAAAAATGGATAATTATCATTAATAACAAGCACTTAGATAGGGCAATTATTTTCTAATATTTTTATGGTTTCTGACGCTATTAAACGATAACGGCTCTCATCGAAGGTAGTAGAATACCTTTAAATAGACATTCAAAAATCGATGGCAATTGTTTAGAATATGGTGAAAGAAAATGTCCACTTCTTTAGGAGGAGTTGAAGTTTGTCGACCAATCAGTCTGTTCCCAAGTACACGCCCCCGTGTAGCCTTTTAATAATTCTAACTTAATAAACTCTGAGTTGGGTAACCTCGAGACAGAGGTAATATAATAAGCTCTATTTCATTACGGTTTATCCCTTCCTTATTTACGTCACGCTAGTCAATATCCAATGACGTCGTGCTCTTCTGCTGCGTTTGCGTTTAAAATAAGAATAAGAAAAACAACACACCAGAGTTAACGTTATTAAAACTCTTTTAAAGTTTGCTCGAACTTTCTTTTTCTTAAACATGCACTTTGCTTATTGAGAGCGTCCGAGTTACTTTTCACCTCGCTTGAACTCCTTGCGAATTATAGCTGCAATAATAACAATAACATAAGAAAAAGGGAATAAAAAGAGTGCACGTACCTTTTATCGCTTACCGAGTTTCACAAAATGAGAACTCCATTGAGTTGAGCTTTGCTGCTTTTGTACACCAGCGATAACAGGTGGAATTCTTTTGAATGGGTGACGGTTGCCGATAGGTAAATAAGGGGCGAAGGATAGTTAGGCATTTGCCCAAGATCCTCCCATATTTAATAAATTAATAATGCAATGGATGCTGTAGAATGCCGCGCGTCAACATAAAATGGGCAAACAGGCAGAATTACCTGCTTCAAGCGAGACACCCCTCTGCTTGCAGCTACTTGGAATGAAAGAATTTTGAAGTACGAGGAGTTTCGATCTCTGCATTCGAAAGCCCATTTCAAACGCTGAGTACCATTCCAAGTATTGGAGTGTTGAAGGAATGAAAAACGATTTCAAAGAAGGACGTGCAAAGTTTCATCGGATAGTGTTATGAACTTAAAAAATCTTGAGGGGCGAATTTCGTGCTCTTATTATTTAACTCAGCTTGTTTCATATTTGAAAAGATGGAATTTTGTGTTGACGTTTTGCTTGCTTCGCGTGCTATCCTCCGCCATTTTTTTTTAAATCATGCATATAAATTATGCTATTCATGCGTGAAATTACACTGCTTCCTTTTTATAAGAACTTCATTAACAACTGATCGATTGTTTTTAGATTTCGTTTGGCAGTGAATTTAAAAAGAAAGCAATTACAAAATTGTACAACATTTGGCTTAACAAAATGTGAGTTAAAAAACAGATAATTACTATGATAGATTTTTAAAGAAGGAAATTTTTTTTAAAAAATCTTATTTTTGATGCGCTAGTAGAAAGGAACTGTTTTATTGAATTTATTTCTGTTTATTTAGTGAAAAATACATACGGAATTAATGTATTTCAGCAGTGTCTCAGAAACCAGACTTTAAATATTGCTTTGCACGTATTTTGATATTTGGAACATTTTAAAATGTTAAAACGCTTACAAATTGTGATATTTGATATTATTTCGATTTTTCATTGTGTTTTAAATATTTTCATTTTTGTGTTTTTAAAACTATTTTCTTTTCCTTTATTTCTAGGTATGAATTTATCACTCTTTAATACAAAATGGGTAAGTTTCCTTTTGAAAAAGTGTCTATATGTGTTTTTTCTTTCTTTTTTGTGTACCTTAAAACTGGTATTAGTAAAAAGTTGTAAAAAAATCTAATCTAATCTAATTCTGCGAGAGAGAAGCTGATGTTTTAAAAAGTTTCTTCTTGAAATGCACGAATGGCAAAAAATCTGCTTGCAAATGTGACAACAGTATTGGAAATGCTATTGAATGGACTCGCAGACAAAGGATTATCGGTACACGATCTGTTTGGCGTGGGGCTCTTAACGATGGTCAACTAAAACGAAAGTCCAGCTGATTCTTTACGGTGTTAGCATTTCTTCAATCAATGCGTGATTTTTTGAAAGAAAAAATATCGGTCAAACCACGTGTGTTATTCCTCTTAAAAGTTTAGACGCATGTTAATTTCCTGGGGCGCGATAAGATGAAAAAGACTGAATGAGGAATGAAGTAGAGGCTGAATTGAGCACAGAGGAATTTCCATTGGTTTTAAAATCAATGGAAATTCTTCTATACCTAAATTTAAAAAAAGCTATATTTTGTGGAAAAAAAATCATATTAAGATTAAATACAAGTTTCGTGCTGTTTGTTCTTCCGAAATTTCTGGAATGAAAAAACGAAGATTTTTTGTAAAATTAGTTATTAATAATACGCGGTCCGCGTTTTGCTCATTTTGGGAAAGGGTTTTCGGCAAATAAATTTAAGTATTTCGGCAATAAATTAAGTATTAAGTATCTATAGAACTGCTGCGAATTTTGGAACAAATTTCGATGCACAAATATAAAATGATCGGCTGTTTCACGCATTCAAAAAAAAACCCCTCGGTTTCTGTTATTGAAAAATGCCAAATTGTTATTCATTAATCACTTAATCAGCTTATATATTTCAACAAATCTGTTTCTTTAATCGACACCATTTTCCCACTTATTCCCAGATGCGACGATCGATAACAAAATGACAGTGGCTTTCGGGTTTTTTTTTTCTTTTGACGATTGTACTTTTAACAAATTAGATAACTTTTAAAAGATATCAAGGAATACGCATACTTTATTCCCTGTTTTTAAAATTGAATATTTTGTAATCAGTTTCAGCTTCAAAAATATTATTTTAATAATATGGTTTAATCAGCGGCAATGGTCTTCCTAAAATTTTATCGCTTTCTCTAATGAAAGTGTTATTCCAAAGGAGCGGTTTGCTTCGCATTCCTCTGCTCTAACACTTTTATTAGTAGCATTGGCGTGCAATAGTTACGAAACGTTCAGCTTTGGAGTGAATAGCGCATATCTACTGACTGCATCGTGTCATCGGTGGCGAGTCCCCGGCAAGTATCTGAAAATCTAATTTGGGTTTTAAACTGGTTCCCCCCCCTGGCAATTGAAATAAGAATTTGACATTTCGAGTCACAAAAGCAAATCCAATATATTCTAAAGTAAAAGTACGGAGCGGCAGACGTTGTTGTATTTGAGAGGAATCTGCAAATTTTGCACGAATATTTTGTGTCGCATTTCATCCGTATAAATCAAAGTATTTTTGTGTCATCTCTGTCCCGGACAGACTGTTTCCTGAAATGCGCCCTACAAACTCAGGACAGTTTGGAACAGAGAGATTCGTCATTCTCGAATTTCACTCTACTTTTTCGTTGCATACGTGGAAGTAAAAATGGGTTTGTGAAAAAGACCATCCGGTGCCCTTTGGAGAAGATCAGAATTTTCGTTGCTACAGATAATGGTGGTATTTTGGAGAAAGAAACGGTATCCAAAATAAGCGATAAAGTGAAGATGTCAAAAGTTATTTATTTGTGAGCGATATGGGGGGAAAAGATCAATTATATGTACAAAGTGTCAACTGTTTATTTTAATTGAAATTCTTTTAAATAGGTTCATTTATACTTTTATAAATTCAAAACGCAACGAACTTAGTATATATTTAATTACAAGTCAAAGAACAAATCTGCATCTTTGATTTCGTCGTCTACTCTTGACTATATTGATTTAATTATATTAACTTTCATCCAAACGCAGCATATTCGTAACGTGAAAAGTTGTTTTTGTTGTTGTTGAAATTTAGAATTGTTATTTTATTTTGGGACATCTTTAAAACAATGTTAGAATAAGAATGGAAAAGGAGAGTATTGGTTCACTATTTAGGCGGTAACTTAAAAATTTTGTTAACTGTATTTATTTAATAGCCATACACATTTCCCTGAATTTTGGCAATTTTTAAAATACTTTTTTATGTAATTTTAGACATTTTACTGTTTATACTATTTCTCTGACATTTTAAACGTTTTCATTGTTTCTTCAAATATAGATAAATACGTGATTTTCTTCTATTGTTGAAAAAGACGGGGGACAATTGTTTAGTATTCGTATAGTTTATAGTTGAATAAAAACATTTAAACTAGATGAATTTCATAGCGATTCTTTTAACAACACTATTAAGTCATGGGATTGATCTCCATTTATGTACAGAAAGTTTCAGGAACAATTTGGAAAGATGACGTGCATGATAATTTAAATAATACGATTTTAATGCCTGATTCTTTGGCAGAATTATGGACATGAAGTTATATATAAACTGTTTAAATTAAATTAAGTATAACCCGTGTACCCATCGAATCAGCTGGCCTCTAACCAATCGGAATAAAAAAAAATTAGAGTTAATGTATCATGAAAGTGTGAAGATTAATGAATGTATTTATAATTTGTTAGAATGTAACTTGTAATTACTCAAATGAAAATTATAGAAAAAAGAAACTTTTAAAATTCTTTTAGTTGTTGAAGAATTAAATGAAGATCATTTTTGACCCCCTATAAGAATTTTGAGGACAGAACTTGAATGAAAAGTTGTCGTTTTCATTACATTATAAGCTTTGTGCGACGAAAGTGATGCCGTTACTTTGTCAAAGCCTGCAGAGATATTTCTGTTTCCGTAATAATTTTAGAAAGACTATAGAAAAGGATATTGTTTTTCTTTGAAAACTCGAGAATAATATGCGCCCTCTATTTTAAGATAAAGATCGAAATAATGACTTGGGGTGGATGATGATGAAGAAGTTCCATTCTGGTTGCCTTTTCCTCCTCCTGGAAAATGAGAAGACAGTGAAAATAAATAACTTTTTTTATTATTATTACCATTTTCTCTTCGTTCTTCCCCGAATCTTTGATTGAATATTTTGGAGTGCGGGATGGAACTGCGGGGAGAAACTTTTTTGAAGGGTAAAGGGGGGGGGCACATTTCCCTCTCAACCCAGTTGCCGGCCGAGAGGAAGGAAAAGATCTTTAATCCATCTGTCCGATTGGTGGATATTGATCGCGTGACTCCTCGCTCTGGTGGTTGAAGAAATGAAGATGGATGAATCATTCTTTTTCTGTATAAAAAAAAGAGTTGCGGCTGGGAGCTGAGATGTTTGAAAAGCAAAGCAAAAAAAAAAAAGGGGGGGGGTAGAAAATAATTATCGACAAAAGTAAGGATGGGCGGAGGTGGGGGTAGGAGGCAGAGGTGTTTGGTATGAAAGAAAGCGACAGTTGAAAGTTTTAACAATGATAGCGGATAAGACAGTAGGTCTTATAAAGAATTTCAAAAATGGAATTGATGAAAATGGTTTCCACCTCCATACTCTCCCCCCCCCCTTCTTTTCACCCTATTTCTTTGCTTTCTCTCTCTGATGAACTTGCTGTATAAAATGAAGGAAAGCTTTAGTTCCAAAATTCGGTGCGGTTTTTTTCCCCTTCCTTCCACCTTTTTGGTATTCTCTGTTTTATAAAATACCTGCTTTTTTTCAAATTTTGATTTCTATATAAAAATCTATTTGTTGGTTGTAGAATTGCATCTCTATTAATATTCTGTACCTTTGTATTAATGAAGACCCTCGACAACTTTAAGATGTTTGACTTGAAAAATCTGCGATTTTATTGCTATTGTACACTTTTAACCAACCAAGCTTCATCTTTGGTTAGATGAAATTTTTTTCACTTTCCAATCACTCACTAATGTTCAAGAATCCAAATTTTTTGCATTTGCATGTTTTCGCTATCAACAATCTAATTTAATAAATCAAAATTTAATCATTCGATTTTATACTATTGATGTTACAAATTTCAGAGCGGAAAGTTTCGTATTATTTATTGCAATGAATTGTGAAAGCTAAACCAAAAAAATCAGTTTCCTTACAATATTGTTCTAAACGGCTGAAAGTTTCTGTTAGTGCACTATCGCTAGGTTTTAGATTAAAAATATTTTTCTTTTCAGTTTACTTTTACTAAATTAAGAAACACTTTTTTGGAAAAGGTGTTATTTTTTTAAATATAAATTTTTAAAGTATTTTTATTAAAGTACGGAGATTCAAAAATATTTTTAAATAAAAAATCTGGTAATATTATGCAATTAGGAAAGCTTCGTTCCGCTGAAAACAAACAGTATTGTAAGGAAATTAAGCTAATAAAATATAATTTCCAAAGATTCTTTAAAAATTTGAAATATATTGTAAATATGATTTAAAATTCCAGTTTATTCAGTTTTTCTGTGGGCGACTTATGCTTGATGCGATTTGATTTTTTTTCCATATTTTTAATAGAATTTCCCCCCTCCACACAATTTTCAAGTTTCTTTCTTTTTTCTTTTTCTTTTTTTTTTCTTTGCTTTCGTAAATGACTTACATCTGGAGTCCTTTGCCCCGTCATGGAAGTCGTTTTCCATCTAACCTTGCAGAACCTTCAAATTAAAATAAGATGTTAGGAAATGCGTATGCAAATATGAATTTCATATTTACAAGTCATCATTTCGTTATTGCACGGATGCTGGTAAAAGTGGTACAAGCACGAATGAGCTTGTTTGTTTGCCTATGAACCGGGACAGTGCATTTGTCTAATTGCTCCTGTCTCATTGATACCGTCCTTTATGAATGGATTTTTATCTTTGGTGCGTTTTTTAACCCCTTCTTTGGCGGAATGCGGGAGAAAAATGAAGCTCGCAACGTCCGCCGCTCCCGCTAAGGATGTCAAGCTTTGACTAATGGCGCGGGGGATGTTTGGTGCATTAGCCGTATTAGTTAAGGGATCGTTCATTATCGAAGAAAGGAATGCGGCTGCTTGTGCCCGGAAGTCCGCGGAGCGATGATTTTTGGTGCCGGAAATCGAGAAAAACGTTTGCAAAATCCATTTAACTTGTGGAGAAAATATCTATGATATATCAAACGGTATTATACTACTTGCATTTGTTGAGTTCTGACGATTTGTTTATTAAACTGTTGTTTGGCGCAGTGAAAGTGGCCACAACTCTCGAGCTCCGTCGCTCATAGGTAATGATCACGCCGCGACGCATTTTTCGAGCCGCTTTCTTTTACTCTCATTTTTATCATTAGTGCTCTTTCTCACGTGATTTGCTTTGTGACGATGCCGACAATTACCGATTCCTTTTATTTTGGAATGCGTTTTGTGAGCTGTTAAAATAAGTTAAAATTGCAGCCACACACGTCGGTAATCCAAAAGGTCTCGCGGTGTTTTTTTTTTTTTTTTTTGAAACTTTTACGTGACTAAATTTAATGCAGAACTGTTAAAGAGGCTTTAAGATGATTATGTCAAGAATGAAGACTTAGTTCAGTTTATCTTCGTGTAATAACTGATCTCACCAGAGATAAATCACATTTTTCTTTTTTAATTTAATACGGATGATACGTATATATACAGGTGATTCTATCCAAAATATTCACAACTACTTCCAGGTCATCAACCATAACTCGGGGGTTCCCCTCGGAACAAAAACAGACACGCCCACTCGCTCCCGCTCGGCTCTCCCTCTCACTGCTCGGGCCTCCGCCACTTCGCAACTGTTCTTATTACTCTTCACTTCACACCACTCTTCTCTTCACTTTTTAGGCTGCCGGAACAGTCTCATGGTGGCTGGTGACATCACACTCCGTAAAAAAGGATTTCAGAAGGGCGAGATGCTTTCCAAATCATCAGTCAATTGTTATCGCCGAAATATTATTTTCAATGAATGAAACGGATTCGAGCATCATCAGACATTTAATTTGCGATATATTTTCTCCCTGTTTCGATGTTTAATTTCAGTTTAAAATAATTTTTTCCCATTAATCTGTCAGCGCGAAACAAAGGGACCGCAGGAATTTATCCCCCCCCGCCCTCACCTCTGAAAATGTTTTATGTCATCCACAATAAAAACATTCCACGGTCCAGGCAAGGATAATGTATCGCCCAAATTGCTCAAAAATTGGAAATAAAGATGAAAGGAGTTAGCATTTCAACTGTTTTAGCTTTAATAATTTTTCGTCATAAATTCGTTCCGCTTTACAAATTTGTATTCAAATTTTTCTCAAATTCTTTTTTCCCCCTTTCCCCAGATGCAAACGCAAATTCTTGATTTTTTTCCACTGAGTGAAGCTGTCCCATTGTCATTGCGTAAAACAGAAGAACTTTTGTTTATATTTACCTTTCATTAGGTCAAGTTGCAAATGAAAAAATAATTGCCAGTATGATCAAAACAATACATTCTTTTCATATCTGTCTGTCTGTCTTCTGAAATGAGCCTTTTAAAATTATTGCGAAGAAAGATGCACTGAACGGCTGGAATTGCAAAACTGCATGATTTCAAATAAATATTTCATGATCAATCGAACCTACTTGAATTTTACACTTCATTACCATGAAAAAGGGACGCTTGCATTGAGTCCTGTTGACAAACAGAAAATTGTTTTCGATCAACTGATCCAGAATCAAAGAACCTCACATAAAGAAAATGAAAAGGAATCATACATCAGTACTTATCTGCGATCACAGAATACATTGGCAACTTTTATCTTCTGGCATGTACAAGACCTGCTATTGATGAGGAGCACACATTTCGCGTGACAGGTTTCAAATCCTTCTTCGCGCAACGACAAAGAAACGGGGCTAGTGACGGTGAAAGAAAAGGCGGTACTTACGCTTGTTGTGCCGATTAATGAGGGAGACGGTTTGATTGCGTCCTGATCAATCTTCGTTTTTCGCTGCGAATGGGCGTGCGGGTTCCAGCGCCTCGACTATGAGGGGCGATTTCCAGTGGCTTATTGCACTTGCTTTCCCCTACCCTCTTGTTTTCTTTATCAAAGCCGACTGAAGGAGCTATGATGAATGGTTTCTTTACCATCGATTATCGTTACGGGTTGTTGGGGTGGAATGTCTCCCTTTCCTTCTTAAATATGTATACACTCCCCTTCCCCGTTCCGTCTCTCTCTTGAGTACAAAACCGATTGCTGCGAGAAATGAATGGAGGCTGAGATGAATTTAGCAGGTCATTTTTCAAGTTAATTCGCGATTGCAGGGCCATCATTTGGGAGTATCTTTTAGATGCAACTTTTAAATTTCTCGATTATCACTTTTAAGCATTGTCTAAATTTTAAATCTACTAAGCCAGAATGAAACAACTTGACCTTATAATTTTTTTTTGACGACAACATAATTAGAAATCGCTGTCAATGGGAGAATGATACTCATTAATACTGGAAAGTTCTTTAACTTCCCTTTCTTTCCTTCTTCGCTTACAAAGTATAGAAAGAGTATTTTAATCAGCAAAAAAATCTGAACTCGAGATTTTTACGAATATCTACGCTTTAGTTCCCCAAGTTCTAAAAACACATTTTTGGTATTATAACTATCTGTGAAAAAAAACTAAAAAAAGTTTCGAGATATATAAATAAAATTTAGTTTATGGTTATTATTCCAAATTTATATCCCCTCAAGGACTCACCTACTAAAGGTGAGTACGGGTGTCCCAATCCCGAAGTTCCCAGAATTTTTATTCTTTTTCAGTTTTCTCCCCTCTACACGTCTACTCTAGTCTGCATTTTTCTTCTATCCCTCGTCGACAAGCAAGGGATCTCTCCATGAGAAGCTGTCGCAGCTCTTTACTTCTTGCTTATTCTCTAGAACAACCAAAGTTCCCACGTGTTGCCCATGAGTGGTGCCCCACTAAACAGACGGGTGGTACATTTTTGTCCCCGGTGTATCAATCGGCTGGTGGCTAGTCACCTGAGTGTCTAGTCTGCTAAGGATGAAACGAAGAGTTACTCCTTGGGCTTGGCGTTAATGGTGGTCAGTGTCCTCGGGGTTAACTCCCAGCGTATAGGTTCCAATTAGCACCATAGTAAGTGTCGGGGCTGGAGATGTCTAGAGGTGGCGGCTGCCATCCCTTGTTGGGCTTGTTGTCCGTGGTGGACGGCCTGAATCTTTTTAAGTATCATGTAGACCTTAAAAACTTTTCTTCCTTCAGTCAGCAACTCAGTGATTAAGTAGAATCGAATAAATTCTTTGGTGCATTTTTTTTAAATTTTGAAACGTGTTTCTTCTACAAATGAGACTTTTCATACTATTTCTCCGTTCTTGTCTTGGAAACGGAATTTCTATTCGAAAACTACGAACAGGAGATCTTCTTATTGAGGTTGCATCACGTAAATAAGCAGAAGAAATCATTAAATGAAATTTTCTTACCACCGTCCCTGTTTCTGTTACTCTCCACGCATTTTTTTACTTCCTCTAAGGGTGTGATTTATTGTGGAGAACTTTTCCATGTTCCGGTTTTGTCAAGATTTCCAGGCGACTGATATTACTCATGTGCGTCGTATTAAAAAATGGTGAACTAGTTGATATTAAGCATTTAATTCCCACTCTTCATTCTCCTAAAATTCCACAGTAGAAGCAGGGTACGTGAAATTGGCGGTGAGACCATCCATGCCCGTTTCGAGCATCCCCGAGCTCTCATTTCTGCCCGCTGTGCGGATGCTTGTCATGGCAACTCTGCAGGCACCAAACGCGCAGATTGAAATGATTTTCTCTTTTCTGAATTATTTCAAAGGTTTAAATATTTGTTTGTAAAGTTGTAGTCAAATCCAAACTGTCTTGTGTCGTCTTATTGGTCAATTTTTTCACCGTTTTATTCCTAGCAGAAAAAACTTTAATTCCAAAAAAAAAAAAAAAAAAAAAAAAAAAAAAACGAACAGGTATATTTAAAAAATGCAGCGATTAAAATCTTGTTTAATTTTCATGGGAAAGTAAATGCACGAAAAAATATGCATTTTTTAAACCTTTGCGACATAATGATATTTAAAATATTTTTATTATATTTTTTTATTTAAATGCGATTATATTAAATAAACTGGGTGAAAATAATAAGGTTACTGAGACTTTGAAATCGAGATAATTCTCTTTTTCGATTGTAGAGACGGAAAAAAATCTGGTTTATGTTTTTGAGAAAAATTTTAATTTTTAAACTGGCGAGTCAAAGCATATTTCATAGCATTGTTTTTACTCCACACCGGGTCTGAAAAATCGCATAAGATTTGAATATAATTGCAAGAAGAATGATATTTCTCTCGATGTAAATATTAAATAAGCTTAATAATAAAACAAGCGACATGGTTTAAACTTTGTTTTATCATATTTGCATAAATTTTGTGTACGATTTTGCCACCAGAATTGTAGATCCTTACTGGAGCTTTCAAATTTTAACACCAGTTAAATCAAAAGAAAGTCAGACCAAATTATTGATGTTTTTCCCCCTATGCTGAACATCACATATTATTTTATGTGTCTAAAAACCAGGCCCGAATTAAATTGTATAATGTTTATTTATAAGGATGGGCATCTTTCTAAAACCAAATTTAAAAAATTAAATTAATAATTAAAACAAAACAACTATGTAAAACTATACACAACTATAAGCTATAGAATATTTTCAACTCCATCCTTTTGTGAGCAGTTTCAAGTGATAGACGGTCGTCAAACGAGGTATTTAATGGCGTGCGTTTTCGAGGGAGCTGAATTAAGTATCCCCCTCGAAGGAAACAAAAAGTTTTATACCAAACGGTGAAAATAAATTACAAAACTTCATACCACATTATAAAGGATTCTTTTGATACAAATTGTGCCTAGGCTTTTAACTTTTTGAGATAAGCTATTCAGATCATGTGAATGTTCCCATTATAAATGAAATGTAAACGTGTAACTGGAAAAGTGAAAGAATTTCGCAACAGCCCTTGCGTCCTTATCGAGTTTGCTTGTTTAATAATAAGAATTTAGAGAAGACCCGTAGCAAAGAAATCTTTTAATACTTTCTATTTCTAATTGTTTAAAACATTGCTTCTCTATTTAAATAGCAATATTAATTTCAGTTTCAATTTTTGCCATTTATTCTTTATAAAAATAGCGTGTTGGACTGTCAAGCGGAGATGGAAATTTTAAATTTTAATATTTGAGTAAAAATTAACTCAAATTTACCTCTAAAAAAAGAAAGAAAAATGGCAGGGAGCGAAATAGTAACGGAACAAAAAAATCCTTTATAATCGGTTGACTGCGCTGTACTCGGTGAATGCAGGCCCATCTCACTTTGATCGATTTCGGACGATGCGTTTTTCCGGTTGCTGCTGCCATCTATTGTTATTATGTTAAACAAGATGCTTCCAGTTCTTTTATGTGTGTCACTAATTTGCTTAAGTTTAAACTGTGTCATCTTTTATAATATTTCTTTCAAGAGGGGGAAAGAGAGAGAAAAATGAGGGACTTTTTTTTTTTATTATGCTGTTTGAATGTAGATTCGAAATTGAATCATTTAAATTTACCTTGAGCTATTGGGTATATTATTTTTTTGTAGAAATTGGAAAGCTCTCTTCGAGCAAGCCGTAACGCAATGTTCCTCTCGTTAAGATATCAAGTGCTCGCTTGTCCGAATCCAAACACATTTCTTTCGACTTACATCAGAATTCTTAATCGCAAAATGTTTGTTAATGTTTTTTTTATTCAAAGATCGATTGTAAGAGGCCCTTTTAACATTTCTCAGGCGCAGACTTTTGAAAGGAAGCAGAGCCGGGGCCTCCGAGAAGAGCGTTATCTCTATAACTCTTATCGCTGTCTTCCTTCTCGGAGGCCCCGGCAGAGCCCGGTGTCCTGAAGACAGAGTGTTCATCTCACTCGATTTCCAGATGAGTTTGTTGAAGGATGGAAGATATCGTAGCGGGGAAGAATGCTCTTTGTACATTAATGATATGAAAATAAGGTGAGAGAGTTCTTGCATTAAAAGGGAAGCATTGCGAGAGGTGACGGATTAAAGGTTTATTCAGTTCAAATGATTTTTAACTGAAGCAAATGAATAGTTATCATGTTCTTCAGATGCTGCAAAGGAACATAAGCACTCTTTTAGTAATGCTGCACATGGAAACGAATGCTTTTTTATTAAAATATTTTTGCATCAAGATGTTTCAAATGTCTTTTCCTTTTTATTATGTCGCATTGAACTAAACAACTGAGTGAATAGAGTAGCGAACAGCTCTCTTTTAATGTATAGTTTGAAGTAAAGGGAATCTGGAAGGCATCCAGTGTCTAGAAGAGAGATTGTGTGTGGCATGTTTCATTTTTTCATTTTATTTTCTGAAGCTTCTTTGTTTTGCAAAAATTTAATGACAAAAATTGCTTTTACCTTTTTAGAATAGTAATAATTTTTGTTTCCTAAATTTTTTTTACTTCATTTTCAGATGAATGAGCATGATTGTTTAACCATAATTGTCCCCCCTCCTTTTTTTTAAAAAAATTTAGAGCTGCTTATATCAGCTTCCAACTGAGGAAATTTTAATTCTAAGCTAAAAATTGTTTTCTTGGATATTCTGTCTAATATGAAACATATATGTAGATCCAGCATCTTTTGTTCTACTGCATATTTTGTGTGTGTGTGTGTTCCAGCATCTTTTGTGTGTGTGTGTGTGTGTGTGTGTGTGTGTGTGTGTGTGTGTGTGTGTGTGTGTGTGTGTGTGTGAATACATTACGTGATCCTTTATGTAAGTTACATGCATGATTTTAGAAATTCATGCAGTGGGCAAGAAGATCTTTTCAAATGTTTTGGCAGACCTATCTTTAATAATAGGGAATTCAAGAAACAAGTATTGAATCTATCTCGAGATATAATACGCTGTAAATACATTGAATGTGACTCATCTCTTGATAACGAAGAAATCTTGGATGTTTGTGTGTCATATGATATATGTCATATATGGCAGAAAAGGGACCACTCTTCTTTGCATGGTATAGGTATCATCATTGATATTCTAACTAGTGTTGTAATTGCCTTTGAAGTGCTAAGTAAATATTGTCATAATTGTGAAAAAAAAGCTTGGAATAAAATACAACTGAGTTTAATATATAGTAAAAATCTCAAAAATCAAATTGCGAAAATAATTCAATGGCTTTTTAAATATGGGATGCATGGAGGAAAGAAAAGTGAGGTATATGACTGTTCTTTCTGATGGTGATGGTAAAACTTGCCAAAATCTCAATAAATAAAAGTTTATGGGGGAAAATATCACTATCGAGAAAGAAGAGTGCATAAATCATGCTGCAAAAAGATTTGGAACTGGCTTGAGAAATATTGTGCAAGACTGGAAGAGAAGAGGTGTCACTCTTGCGGATAAGAAATGCAGGAGCCTAAAAGAGGAAATAATTGAAAAATTGCAAAGTTTTTATCGCAAAGCGATGCACCAAATGTGGAGAAAATAAATCCTCTGTATTTGCACCATTGCGTGTCTACAGACAAAACGCCGCATCACAGTAAATGCACCATAGGAAAAAAAAATTTGTTGCTTTTACCAAAGGCCATTGGCAAAGAATGAAAACCCAAAAAGTCATTCGACAATGAAGACCCCTTCGTCCAATCTTGTGGAAAAGATCATGCCAATGTATCAAAGACTGGCATCAACAGAAATTCAGCACCGATGCACCTCTGGCAAAATTCGGAACCAAAAGGAAAGCTTGCACAGTTGCATCTGGAACAAATGCCCCAAAGAGGCGTTTGTTTCCAGGTCACGGTTAGAACTTGCTGTTACTTCCGCTGTGCGCGAGCTCAATTTTGGCTGTGTCATATCTTTACAACTTGCTAATGATGGTGTAGATGATGAAAACGTGCCATCACTAATTATTGCACTTCATAAAGATGAACGCAGTGATAAGCAAAAGAATTAAAAAAAATCTAAGGTTTTAAAAATAATAGAAAAATAAAGAAATTTAAAAATCTTGCATCCAATGCTAAGAGTCTGAAACCTGAAGGACACACATATAGGCCAGGAGCATTTTATTTATGTAAACATTCTCAAAATCATATTGCTTGTTCTCAAAATTTCCCCAATCCCCCACCAAAAATTCCCCAATCCAATGGATTGGGGAATTTTTCGGGTCATCGGCAGATTTTTTTTTTTTTTTTGGATTATAGTCAAATATGTTGATAGAAAAAAATTGCCTATTTTTGAAAACCCTGCCCGATGATGATCCTTGAGAAAGTCTTCAGGCCGGATTTCCTTTCCTTTACTTTCGTTTCGGTTTTATTCCCCTTCATTTTTACATTGATTTCTGTTTAAATTTACTTTGGTTCCAAGCCAGTTCCATTACATCCTAATATTTCGAGCTCTTAAATGCAAATGAGTGGGAATATGTTGGCTGAATCTTGTTTACCATTAAGATGACCAGGGATCTTTAAAATGATATTTTTTTTGTTATTTTCCCCTTAGGAATTTGAACTTTTATAGACATTAAGAGTAACACTATAGGAGAGACACATAAAACTGTAAAGGATTATGTTCATTTATTTATGAGTTAAGGGTATTAATATAATATTTAATAGAGTTAAATAACACTAATGAAAAATGTTCCATGCGCTCCAAATTTGTTCAAAAGCACTTCAATATTTGTTATTACTTACTCTAACCCTTTTGAAACGAAAGTTGGGATTAAACTTGACGTTTGGGTATGAAATACCAGAATTAACCAATATAATAACTCAAAACTACTGATTTTTT
>JAOUZG010014841.1:2090869-2118632 GCA_026289955.1 Argiope argentata | reverse complement strand
TAGTTAATTAGTTTACTTTAAATAAAATAATTTTATAATAAGATGTATTTTTATTGAGAAGTATTTTTCATAGAGGTAGGCAGACTATATGTTTGTAAGAACGAGGTAGCACCAATATTCCAAGATGTGGCACATCATCTGAAACACATATTTTTGAGTAAAAATTCTGTCATATTATGTAGGAACAATTAAGAAGACTGCTAAAAAGGCAAATCTTCACACAATTCGGAATTAAGAATGTTCAGACGTTTATTACGATTTTCCGCACACTTGAATAATTGGAGCTCCATTCTTTTTGCAGAAAATCCTTCAGTTTGAACAACAATCTAGAATAAAGTTTAAAAAGAGGCCAAAACTAAAAATCCGAATTTTAAAGTCTTTTTTTTAAAGACGGAAATTTTAACTTTGTTACTACAGCAATTAAATTCTCGAAGCCCTCGTGAAACTTGTGTATCAAAGATCACTGACGGCACTGAAGAGAAATGAGACGAGGGGGGGGGGAGAATGATACTTTCATAATTTAGTTTTCATTTCGAACTGACGCAAAATGATTTAATAGACATTATTTTATTAAAGAAAATATTTTTTGATGAAATTTCATTAAATAGAACAAAGAAAGATACAAATTTGGATGAATTCCAATTAAAAAATTTCTATTTTATCAAATTCTCTATTATTTCGTTATCGGCAGTTTGGAATTATATGTTCCTTTAACGATAAATTTTGCATTTGATGATGGATAGATGAAAGTTCAAATGAGAAACGGAACTCCCAAAAGTGAAGTTGAAGCTGAAAAGTCAACTCGAATGTTTTATAGACAAATCCCTGAAGCTTCTCTTACGTGTCTGTCCAAGATAAAAGGAGGAACTTCACTTCCCGAGAAAAGCCTTCCGAGAAGTGGGTCGGCCGACCCTTTAGACACGGACGCTGTAATTAACCGGGGCACTGGGACCGAAGCTGTCCCGCATTCTAATGCGTCAGGAGAGTCGATGCGTGAAATGAAGCCCGGGTCCTCCACTCGACGTGTGGCCTGAAATATTAAATTTAATTAGACCCCGGAAGAGGAAAAACGGCGTTTCATATCCTCCTCCGGAGACTCGTCCCTTCTGTGGGCGCGGATACTCTCCTTCGCTAGCTAATGCAGGCCTATGAGAGCGACAACTTGGGTCCGTAACGGTTTCAAAGAGGTAATGTGGAAAAATAAAATGTATGAAATTTGACCATTTGAATTTTAGACAAGTTTAGATTTTTGCTTTTTGAAGCTTAATTTATTTTTAAATCTTGTCTGGTAATTAAAAATGACTTCCAGAAATTTACACTGTTTTCGTGCAAAGAAAAAAAAAATCCTTATCATTGACAAGCGTCATCTCTTTTCTGATATTACAATTTTAAAAAAAAGATATACTTTCCCGTTATATTTTTCATATTTCTGCTACGTAATATATATATGTACGTAATATATGGATATGTATGAAACGCTGGTAATTTTAGATTACCTAAGTACATAATGGAATGCCGACCATTTTTTAATTATGAAATATGAGGGTTATACACTTTCCCAAAGATTGAAAAAAAAAAAAAAACGTCTGATATTTAGATGCTGTGAAGTTAAAAATCTGTATTTCGTCAAAGTGTCCATTTTCAAGTTTTAAAAACGTTTACTTTCAAACCTTTGCAATAAAATGTAGTAATTCAATAAAATCTAAAGAAATGGAATTTATTATATACTTTATAATAATATCAATTGAGTGAAATAAAATCTTATTCCTCCAGTTCTAGCTGTGAAAGTACCAAAGAAAAAGAAAAGAAAAGACGTGCTATGCCAATTAGATACACTAAAAATGTTAGAAGAGTATTTAAAGATACACTGCTCCGTTCGCATATTAAAACGTGCTTCCACTCTTTACGTAATAAGAATAAAGGTGAAAATGTCAAAAAAAAAATCAGAACCTTAATATTAACAATGGTAATAATAATTTCATCTTCTTTACGCTCTAAAAATTAATTATTTTCTGAACAATGGGACAGTCGAACTTTCTTTTAGATTTCGAATTGTGCAAGTTCTTATTTTTCGACTTTGACTCCAATACATTAAAAAAAAATCAAAATACAGCTTCAGCAGATTCCTTCTAAGACCAAACAAATTCAAAGCATTTTTACCCCCCCCCCTCCACATTATTTTCTCCTTTCCAACTCGGTCTGTCAGGTCACTTCTCAGATAAGGTAGATCCCACAGAGAAACTTTGATAATGGATAAAAAGTGAAGTAATGGATGAAAAGAAAGTTTTCGTAGCCCTATAAACAATGAAATACATTGCTAAAAATTTCCCCTTAAATCAGAAAATATTATCTATATATATTCCTGCAAATGTTTGTTAACAATTTTATAGGCTGATCTTCTATGACACTTCATTATGTCGTGGCTGTCGTGGTCGCAGTTGGTTTTATGAATTCTAATTCAGATATTAAAATTACATTGTTGCATATTTCTTTTAAATAAAGATAATGACTTTCTTTTCCGTCTATTAGGGGGTTTCCGATTTCAGTAATTTTAAAACTATTTTTTCTGTCATCAGATTTAAATACCATGAAGTTTGCACTGCTTTGATATCATTTTAAGAAAATGATCTTTTAAAATGATAAAATGTATTATCCCCGCGAAGTACTTACTTAAGAAATCGTTCAAAACGCTGATGGGGCCAGATCGCTTCAAAATTATGGAAAACTTTTGACGTTTTTTCGCTCAGTCTGTCCGCAGTCAAACTTGTTTGAGATTCAAGGAGAGAAAATCGGATGCGACCTCAGAATTTGCCTTTCTTGATTGTGAAGTCACACCCACACACGCGAGCGCACTCTTTCCCGCCCTCTCTCTCGCGCACATTCTTTTCTCTCATTTTTATTCAGTTGTAATTTCTTATTTTAATTAATTTTTTGAAAAATATTTTAAAATAATTTTCACCGTGTTAGTTGCAGCTACGGTATAAGTTTTTTTTTTTTTATGTTCACGCATGTTACAATAATATAACAATTTTTTTGGCTCCATTATCATCGCTCTATTATTCTGAAATTTTATTAATCACCGCTCTGTTATTTTTTAATTTTTATTTTAAAAGTTAAAGTGAAATGAATCAAACTAAAACATAATGTTATGTGTAAAGTTTCAATTCCCACCCCCATTCCACCTGTTGAATTCTTCCGAATCATAGCATCTTTGAAAGTCAACCATCAGTATTATAAAAAACTATTAAATATTTCATATAAAAAGTACTTTTATAATAACCAATAGTAAGGACTTTTATTATAATCAACAGTCACGCCATTGATAGTGAGTAGGCTTCACCTACTTTCGCCGTACAACACTTTCAACTTGAGTGATAGCATTCTTGTCGTGTGCTTTGAAGGTCGATTGGGAAGGACCTCCGGCTCTTCGCATTTCATGAGCAAGTAAAGAGGTTTGAGACCCTCTGCCCTTCCCTAGTTGGCATAAAGCGATCGATACTTTCGGACTTCAGTTTCTGCGCTGACACTTAGTGAAGGGAAGGATGATGTGCCTAATTAATTTTTCAGCAAAAACACCTTACAGTGATACTAGGAGATGTTGACCCCATTTTATAAGAGAACTTTTTCTTATTTTACTGGGCTTTTTTCTAACAAAAAGAGATTGAAATTGAAAATTCTTTCTAATAAATTCTTCATATTTCATGTTCGAATGGAACCTTTTGAATTTCTACCCCCCCCCCCGTTTTCACTATTTGTTGAGAAACCTCGCTCTCAATTTTCTCAGCCTCCTCTGCTTGCATTCAAACCTCGCCCGTGTGAAGGGCCGGCATCTGCAGCGAAGCATTTCCGAGGCAGTCGACAAAGAAAGTCACTTTTCCAATAGTGATGTGATTTTCATGCTTCTAATCATTTTATTTACCTTGTCATGGAATATGCTGCCAATTCTATACATATTTGGTAGTAACGGCTATATGAAATATCATTTTTGAATAATACTATTAACATTAATATTGATATTGCTTCAAAACGAAAAAAATATTTATGTTCTAATTTTTTTTATTCTCTTTGTTTTAAAAATGCTGCTGTGAATATAACTTTATTGATAGTGGAGTTGCTATTTTCAATTGTAAATTTATTTCTAGTAATAAATTATTCGAACTTGGACTAATGTTATCAGTTACTTTTTTGGGGAGGGAGGGGCACTTTTTCCGATTTTACTGTCTTGTAGATAAAAGAGCCAAGAAAGGAACCGAATCCGGTGGGATTAAATAAAAATCACCTGCGTCATCCGACCCTAAAACAAAGGAAGAGGAGACGATAAATGTTGAAATTAACCGCTACCTCGCCTAATCCTTCTGTTTTACCCAGTTTCTTTAGCATCCCCCCCTCCCCCCAATTTTCGAGCATTAAGTAAACGTAACTAAAAAAGGTGGGAGAACGAATAGGAATCCTCTCGATTCACGGGAAAATCACCGATTCAGGAAAAAGTGTAAAAAGGAAGACATTAACCCAAATTGCCGGACCGCCTCTTTAGCCATTAGATGACGCGCCATTTGTCACATTCCCGTTTAGAAAGGGTAAAAAAAAACATTGAATAGAGACACACACACACACAAAAAAATTACGTCGGATTTACCTGAATCGCAAGCAGTTGTGACTAGAGGAAAGGGATCTTTTTATTTTTTATAAAGTAGTCAGTGTTAGGGGAGCCGAGTTTTGCGCTCACCATTCCCTTTCAATTCATTCCGATCTCAGACGCCTCGTTTGAAGGCGTGAACTACGGAAGCGATTTCCGGTAAATTGCTTTTGAAGGAACGGAATTCTTTCTTTTTTTCTCTTTGAGTTGTTTTAATAAAGTTCTCACTTTTTCGAAACTTTTTATTTTTATGCTTTCGAAATAATATGTTTTACGTTGTTTTTTTCCCCTTTTTCTTTCTTGCGAGAATGCTTCCACTAATTTAAATTTCGTATATTAGGGCATTTTCTCCATAAACCTTTCTGAAATTTGAATTGTATTTTTTACAGACAGAGGATGAATTCCTAACACGAAAGAAATGCACAACATTGAAATATTTCACAGTATAACACACCATGAATTCTGGGAAATAAATACGGCCTGCAATATTCCAATTCTTTCTGTCAAAAAATAGTATATCGATATACCTTTTAGCTTTGGAACGTGATATTTCTTTACATTTTTTTAATACTCACTTGCTTATGATTAAGATTCAATGAAGCATTTGAAGACTGCAGTATGAGGCATATACGGAGTCATACACACAAATTCTTCTTTCAGTTGAATTCCTCGGCTGACAAAGTTGCGTATATCATCCGCTCGCCGCATTTGGAAGCAATCCTTAACGGGATATTAATCTTTCGTATTTCCTCACTAGCGCATACCAAATTACCGTGTACCAAGAAAATCATCCTTATTATCATTGCAAAAAACATCCTATACATTTGCCTTTGAATACGACAGCCTTCTGTATTGAAATAAAATTTCTATTTAAAAAATGCTTTAAAAAATCATCGTCTGCTATCTCAATGATGCTGACATTTTCTATTAGTTACATGATATATGTTCGCAGCTTAGTTTGTGTTATGCGTTAACTCCGATTACGAGTGCTCGTATAGCTTGTGCATTCGAACACATTTTTTTAAATCTGTAAATCTTGCGGATATGTGAAAAGTTCAAACATCCGTGAGAGGTTAATAGAAACTCACGGACTCCAGAATTCCCAATTCCATTCTGATATCAAATTTCTGACAATATCGATAAATCGGTAGAACGGTAAACAAGAACCAAACATAAAATATCACTGTCTGCCCAGGAGACCTGCTGAACAGCTGCTCGCTTCCTGGAAAGCAAAGCGAGCTATTCAATTATCGGGCTGCTTCATTAATTTGCCATCCTCGTGCGAACCTGCAGACTGGGAAAAAAACTTCTTCCTCGCGTCTATTCTGTGCACGAAGCTCGGATCTTCTCTTTCAACCCTTGCCCGGTCGGACCATTTTTCACGACCCTCTTGCACTTCGATTGAGATTCCAAATCCCGCGAGAAACGGATGATCAGTCTCGGGTGAATAAATATTCCTCTCGAAGTCCTCTTCCACTCGTAAGTAATACTTTGGAGCGCATATTAACAAACAGCAGCAGAAAAAAGGGGGGATGCTCTGGAAGTTTAACGATATTTTTATGTATGTCTTTCTACCCTTTTATTTGCTCTGCTGGGATTAAAAGAAAAAGAACCGTAATCTTGGCCGCCACTGAACCATTAATCCAACCAGAGAAATGACAGACCATTTTCTTAGAAGGATTTATTTATTTATTGTTCCTGCTTTTTCGGGGTCGGTCACTGGCTACATACACACGTGGGAGTGGAAGCAGGTGGCTGATTGTGTTACCTACAGAGGACTTACGAAAAGAATGCTTCTCCCCTTTTTTTTAATTCTTCGAAGTTTATCCGTATGATGGATGGGCCATCTTCTCATTTAAGTATATACCGATAATGGAGGAATGTGCTTCTGATATGCATTTACTTTTTCCCTTCTGTCTCTAGGGACGGATTAAACTTGCTGGGTGCAGAATTCTTCGTGTTGCATATTCTTTGTGGAAGCATATTATGATTTCTGTAAATAGAAGTCGCATTCGGCGATGAGCTGGCTCGCTGGTAACATCGATTACGTTTAATTGCGGACACATCGTTCAAACGCATCTGAATCTTCTGCATTTTGACCTTCTTGTTCATGATTCCATCGAATTGCAAGGCATTAAAGCCACATTTTAACTTACTTCTCTTTATTATTTGCGCAAAATTTTCTAAGGGATCTCAGTTGCATGGCATCAGAATGTTGTTAAAATTGCAAATATCTGGTTCGTCTCCGCTGTTGCATTTTGTGGTATTGCAACTTCATATTTTTAATCACCTTGTAAACTACGAAGAGATATGAAATAAAATACTCTTTCTTTTGTTTTCAGCTACGAAAGAAAATCTCGCGATTAAATATTTGGTGCACTGTTAACGTGTTGAATTTCTGAATAACACTTGGAGCTATTGTTGGAAATTAGACAAAAAAAAAAACGATTTTTAAAACAATACCAAATTTCAAGGTATTATCATGACTATTTAATCATTATCTTTAAAAAGAAAATTGTTGAATTTTTGTAAAAGGGTAAGATTCAATTTTGTTGAACAGTTTCGGAGTTTATGGTGGGAAAATTCCGATGATTTTTAACTGAAAATCTAATTCAAATTTTGAAGGGCGAAGAACTTTATTCCAATGCGCAAAGTGACATCTACCGAAGTAAGTATGTGGCAAATTTGGTAGCTATAGATCAAAAGGTCTGAACAATACACCCAACACTTAAGCACACAAAAACACAAACAAATTTATTTTTATCGTAAGTAACGATTTTCTTATGCAATTTCTAAATTAGTATTCGCTGGATAATTTAACTATTTTAATTTTTGTATAGTTTCCAAAATTTTACTTAGTTATCAAAAATGTGCTTTTTTTTTGGAAATTTAGCAATTATTTTTTCGGTATTATATTGCATCTTACTAAATTAAATTTTATTGCAAAAAATTGAAACTTTAGTTACGTTAACTATATTATTAACTAAAAATTCATTGGGTTAATCATCTCGTTGCTTTGTATATATTAAAAATAAGAATGGTGTCGGAATCAGTTTTTCTGAAGCCAAGAGGAATTATTTTAGAAGGTCGGTCTTCGGATAGTTCCTAATAAATCAGAAAGCTTTCTTTTAATCAATAACTGACTACTCCGACTCGCCTGAAGACACTCGGAAAAACTTGAATGACCAGACAGCTATATACTGTCATTAATGGAAGAGCCAGACTTTTTTGTTGTGCCCACAAGGGTATCAAGAACCAACACCTATGTCGGAAGCATCTCATCCTCAATTACGAGGTGCTTCCCCTCCAATGGGGTTGACTTTCTGTTAAAAAAGAAGACTAAAGGCATCGTAAATGAAAGGCAATTGATTGATTCCAAAGAGTTCCGATTTGTTGTTGACTAAAAGGCCGTGGTAAACCTCTCAGTGGGAGGTGCAGTGGCGCTTAAACTACACGATGCGATTTTTCTGAATTTTTTCCCACCCATTGGAGGAGTTAATGCTTTAGAGCAGCCGAAGGTTTGGGCTGGCTCTGATGGCTGTTGAACGAACGAACTGCAGGGTATTTTGATGTATAGCCAATTTCTCTTACTCAGGTTCGAAAAGAATTGGTCTGAAAATGCAATGCAGTGCGAGTATTCCAAAAAAGAAATTCCATGTCGCCAGGCCCATTTAGCGAGTGAGCGACGTGAAGAATGCGACGGAAAATCCCTCTCGCGCTCCTTTAATTACTTGGGAAGAAAGGCGGATCGATTAGCAGTGGGAGAGAGAGTCCATTTATCAGGTTGGCAAACACCCTGGAAAACCCCTTTCCTCTGTATTTTTGTAGAGCGAGAGTCCACTCAGCAGAAAAGAGACGACCCACTCTGAAATATAAATGAAACTACTCCGACTCCGAGGAGCGATGACTCGGGAGGAATGGAACAACAGACGGCATCCGTCTGTGTTAACCCGCCTGCCTCTGCCAGAGATGGCAGCTGGGGGACGGGGATTTGTAGATGCATTATTGAGATGGCTTGTTCGCGATGCGTGATTAGCATGGTGGGACTGTTTTCATCTCGATCGATTCGGTCATCTTTAGGTCCTGTGATTGAAATGAATACATCTGCACGGAGGAGTCTTCTTGCCACTTGAGTACACTTATGAATCTAAATCAAGTATTCATTAGACTTCTTACATCTTGTAATTTGCTGCTATTGGCTCGGTGATCTCCCCAGCATAATCTGGGTTTCTTATATATAATTTTTGTGTGAGCTCCTGTAAAAAATTAGACAGTCGATTTCAGTTGATGGCAAGAACTCACGGGCTGCATGTTTTCATTTGGATAGAAAGAATATTCCACGAATATGTTTTTGCCGTCGAGAAATAGTTTATATTTCAATTGTTGCAATAATAGTTCAACTACTATTCAGTGAACTATAATTGCTAATAGCTAACTTTATTCACCCATTAATATGCATTTAAACTTTCCTGAAAAAAAAAAACTCTGGGAATAATATGTAGCATACAGAATTAAACTTTCAGAGTAAGTCAAATATTGGAAATATGCGAGTCAGATATAGAGTATTCGATTCTAAATTTGGCTAATCTATTAATGTATTCAAATTTTGTGTCTAAAAATTCGTCTTACCATCTGGCAGCATGTTTTGGGAGGACTGATTTGAAGATTCCATGATAATAATAATTATTATTATTATTAAAAAGTAGAAAAAATGTTGAATTAAAAATGCTCTTTAGCGTACTAGTAAAAGAAATTTAACACTGCTAAAGAATTTATCTTCTGCGCATCAGTTTGTTTGTCTTCGTATCCCTTTACAGATGATCGGTTGTAGGTGCGCGGCCGCTCCCTTGTTGTCTGAGCTTCACATGTCTAATGAGATAGAGGATATAAATCTCGAAGGGTCTTTGTTCCGATCAAATAAGTTTAACGGCGGAGACTAGAATCTTCCGGTTTCAGTTGCCGCGTGGGACGTAAAGCGCAGAAGTGCTCTTCCTACCTCCTGATCAGATTGAGTCGGAGTGAAGGTAGCCGATTTCTCGTTCCGGCTTCGAAAGTATCTAACTGAGAGGAAAGGCCTGCTCCGTTTGGAAACGATTTCAAAATGAATGTGTGAATAGACTTTTTATTCAGTGGCATTGAGAATAATTGACTCTAAACCTGTACTTCAAAACGCCACTTCTAAATCTGGAGGGAAACAAAAACTGCACTCTGTAATTGTTTTTAGAGACTTTGGAATTCTTTTCTAACCATTTTTCTTATGTTCCCGGTTTTTATTTGCAGAAGAAAAGCTTTCAATCCACTACGATTGTTATTTGAAGCGGATGAAATTTCAGACATAAGTTTTTAATTTAACTGTAGAACACATTTTTTTTTGTGTGTGTGCTTAGTCAAGATACAATATGAGCAAATTTTTAGAATAAGATGCTGAGAAATTATACAGAAAGGATAGCTGATGGGCCGATCAAGGATTTTTTTTATTGTTTTTTTTTTAATTTGCCATCTTCTCTTAATCTGGATTTTCTTTAAATAAGTTTCTCTGTTTACACGTTAAACCAATTTTCAAATCAGTCGAAGGAAGAAGCTAATTGAACCATAGACAAATGGTTTGCATCCTGAGGATTATTTTTCAATAAGTTTGAACTCAGTGGGAAAAGAACATTTGGCAACTAATTCTAGCATTCGTCATTTATTGCAACTTACAAATTGCGGAAAAATTTAATATCATTTTTAAATAAATATCTGTGAAGTAATTAGCCTAAAACTACGTAAAATAAATAAAAATTCAATTTTTGAGCCTATAAAATACTATAGCGTTTTTAAAATTGCCTAAGAGTTGGACTTAAATGGTATCTATGTTTCCGTTGATACGTTCTCTCACTGACCATCACTCACCATCAAAGAGTCATGATCATTAGTACGGGGAATTCCCTCCCTATATTTAAGCCTCGACAACTTACCTTCATTCGGTATTGTAAGTGAATGGATTTGCATCGAAATTCCTGCGGCAGTTAGGGGTGGAGGAGAACAATGTGTGTGTTTGTGTGGGGGGCTGACTATAACATTCAAGCTTTCATAATATCTTCTGTTTTTGGTGCGAAAATACACGATTCTGTTGCGGCTGAGGCTGCTTCGACGGGAGGTCACTGGTTATAAACGATATATTCCTGCTTTATGCAAACCTTTGTGTTCCTATTGGAGACATTCGGCTCTATTGTGAAAACGGTGAAATGGGTCGTTAGTGTGCTCTGATGACAGCTTCGGAATAAATGAAATTGTTTGAGTTTGAACTGCATCTAATGAAATCAGTTGAATTGGTGGCTCGTTGTATTGACAAAATACAATTGTTATATTGGTTTGCTTCACATAGTGTTCACCGGTACAGTCGCTCTATTCTTTAGGGGATGAGACTTACTGCATTTGGCTCTTGTGTCGAAAAGTCAAATCTTGATAAGTTTTATTTACCCTGTCTTATCCTTTCCGTTTTCTAAACAATCGATGCATTTTAATTCTCTACATGTATTTTATTTTTATTGCATTACAAAATCCTTTAGTTTGCTGAGTAATCATGATATCATTACCCTGTGTGAGCGATTCTTATAATTTGTTCTGAGGATCATATTCAGTGACACCATTGATAATGGTATCATTATAGAATTTGCATATCTTGATTGATAGGTTGTTTCACAGGATGTATTCGTCACAGAAAGAAAAATGTTTTAGTCAATCTGCGAAATAACTGTTGAACATTTTTGAGGCCATTCTCTAAACTATGCCGATTTCAATAATAAATTCACCGACTTGAATAATTGACTATTCTGATGACTAAATCTGTTAATAGACGATGAAGGAATAGCTATTTTCTGCATTATTCGAATCAACAAATCGATTATCTTAACTATTATCCGTTTTTTAAGCTGGAAATCTTGTATGCTCTACGTGAAAGATTAATAAAAAAATTGTTAAATCGAGTTTCCAAATTCCAAATATTTTTGAGTTTTCATTCATTTTCAAATGTATGCGACAATATAGATGCAGTCGACACAAAACGAAACAACGCATTCTCAACCTTAAAGTTTCTGATTAGAAACATTTTTCTACTTTTTTTTGCTTAGCATTAGAATTTCAATCTGCTAGAATAGTGCATTCTGGCTACTTTTGTGAGAAGTAGTAAAATTAATGTCAATTCAGTTCGCTGTTTGAAAAATCGATTGAAATGGCCTTCTTTAAATCAATCTTCTGCAGAGTTAATCTTCGTTGAAACGAACCATAACCATTTACATTGTGTATTAGCTCTTTCGGTACGCATTTTCGCATTGTCAGCTTTTAAATCCTTTTTGGACATTCGAAAGCAACAGAATTTTATGCAAAAATTCATTTATTTCATATTATTCTAGATATTGAGATAAAGTATTTAGTGTAACAAAAAAAAAGGGAAACAAATTTTAAGAAAATTCGTTACGCTTTAATACGTCAAATGTACCCAAAGGGTTAAGAATACTTCCTAATCTGAATTATCTCAGCACAGTCACGATATTAGGATCTATCCACGGCACTTTGCTCGGAGAAATTCCGAGAATCTGTTCTGCATTGATGAAAATAGATTCTTTTGCAAGATTCATTTTTTGCTCATATATATTGCTAAATGCAAATACACATATTATTCTGCTTTAAAAAATCATTTCGGGGCTGATTTCAAAATAATTCCATTATATTATGCATGAGTGTGTTTAATCTTTTATCAGCACACGAGTTTTCTGCTCCATTAACTGCATTTGATCGCCAGAAATTTTTCCCGTCACTATTAAAAGTTTAGAGCACTTTTATTCTTTTCAATTCTGAAAATGCATTTTTATGAGCGCACAAATTTGATTTTTCTTTTCGAATTTTGTAAATGAGTTTTCCGTCTGGTGTCGTTTAAATGGTGTCCCTTGGACGGTGAACATTGCGACGTGGAGTTGAGCCGCGACTCCTACTGTCAGCTCGAGAGACGACAGCAGAAGGCGGAATGGTGCGAAACTAAAATTAATAGTCCGATAAATCTTTCGGAATCTCGTGGACCCTCCCAACAGTCGGCATCAGGAGAGAGAAGATGTGCGATCTGGAAGCCAATCTATAAATTATCGGAAAGCGAGTAAAAAACCTTGACAAATGGCTGCTCGGGACTTCGGAGGACGGAAGAGAAGCCCGAAGTCTTGCAGTCGATGACGCAGAAGGAAGGAGAGCTGGCTCTCTCGCTTGTTCTTCTCAGAATGGAAAGCAACCTGCTGGTGCCGAACAGGGAAGAGCATGAGATCAGCACGCTTTAAGTCTCATTCACTTCCCGTTTCCTTTATAATTTTTTCTCTGCCATACTTTTTTATATTATCATAATTATATCGATTGGTATTAAAAATGAAACATATCGGTGAAACTTCCCTTAGAAATATTCTGCGGTTACGGTGGACTAATAGTAAGCTCATTGTCCATGTAGGCTTGGCAACCGTTAAATCTATCATTTAGAATCAAATGTCTATCTGCTAGTGTAGTGACGATTTTAAGAGAAGAGGTTGAGCTTAAACTAACTTAATGTTTTCCTTGCTATCTGACTCCGGTTCTTATTGTTGACATCTTTCTTTGTTTCTGTAGAGTAATTTCAAAACATAAAGCTAAAATAATTGAAATATAGTAACATTGTTATAAATTAGTTTAGATTCGCTTCATTTTAAAGCAATAAGTAGTTTTTAAGACTACCATTGTAATTGCAAATCGAATTTTCTTGATGACGTTAAGATTTGGACGAACACTTTTCTGTCCAAACTAACGATCGAAAACTTTCGATCATCGGCAGATTTCACGATACGTCATAAAAAGACATCACGAGTTCTCAGTGTTTTCTATGGTCTCCTGCGTTTATCTCCAAGACCTGATGAAGAAATTGTCGCTGATATTTTCATATTTTTATTTGAGACAAAAACTGCTATAAGAAATCTTGTTTGGCTCTATCATAAAAGTTCGATATTGCGTTCCTTAATATTTTGTATCAGGGTTGTCGATTATTCCATAAAATGTAATTAAAATTTTATCAGAATATTATCTCATTCCCTTTATTGGCTCCATGGCTACAAGGAACTTTATCGTTATCAATGCAATTAAACTAAACTAAAAAAAATCTTCACCTTACCTTTAAAGCTAGGAATTAGGCCCTCTATTTTGACAAGCCTACATTTTTTATTTCTCTCATATTTGTAATGTCGGCATCTAATTTTCAATCGATTTTTCAGTTACTTTTGCTTGGAATTCTGTGTATTTGTATATGGTTTCGGTAATAATGAATTAATTATCTGTCAATAGGTTATTTTAAATTTTGGTCCTAAGATTCTGCAATGCTTTTAATAATGAATTATAATTTTAACACTAAAAAAAGAAGAGAAAAAAATGCTGAAAGTAGTTTTTTACTATTTTAATTTACTTATAAATGTGCACTTTAAATCCTTGAAGAAAAGTAGAATAGCTTCTGTCTCACCTTTCTAAACCATATTTTTCTAACTCATATCATTTCACCTCAAAAATAATTTTAATGATTATTTGAATGTTTATTTTTAAAAGGTAATTTCTCTCTCTTGAAGAAAATAAAAATGTGTGTTGGTGCATGTTTGCATTATTCAGATTTTAATTATCAAGCTCTTCTTGATTCATCTGTTGAAACAAAAATCTCATTGTTTTGAGAAACTTGATGATTTGCCTGGCCCCTCATTGTTTCGCTTATTCCAGCATTACTGTTAGATAGATGCAACCATCTCTGTCGCTCCCAATTAAAGGCAATACCTCATTTTACTCATCATCAAACGATACTAAAAATTGATCCTCATCAGAAGCTCTGTTCAGCGAAGGTGAGCCAGGATGGAAGTAGAACTGGGTGAAACATTTGCAGACGTTCTGCGGTTTGTCGTGACCATGGTTCCCATTGGAATCCTGGATCTGGCTCTGACTGCGATTTTTATAAGTTTTCTTAAGATTATTCAAACTGGTGAGTGGAGTTTCGAGTTCTGGTCGAGGTTGATTTGTCATTCTATTTGTATCTCTATTAGTATAGAGTTGGTAGTAAACTTTTCTGCTGTATCGAAACATTTTTTCCACGTTGCAGTTATTCAATTCCCTTATTTATAAACAGAAATCATCATTATTAAAATATTTTTAAATATTAATTACATTTTCTATAATTTACAGTTTTATTAATTACTTTTATTCATTCAAACTTTTCAACAAATACTAATTCATTTATCTATTTTTAGTTTACGTTAAAATAGTGCAATCGTTCATCATTTAGTTCCATGTTTCCGAATTAATTGTCTCGTCTGTTTTTGAGTTTTAACTGAAACGATCTTCATTTCACAATTGCAATGTAAACGTCTACGTATGCTTTGAATGAAAATCTATATTGCGCACCATCGGAACCATTCTTGAAGATCGATGCATTGAGTTTTTTCTACTATATAGAACTTTTTTTTAAAAAAAATTCTGTTGCTATTATTGTTTTGTTAGCTTCCAGTGAGCTACATTCTAATTTACCATCATTTAAAACAAACTATTTTAAAATAAGCATAAGTTTTTTTCTGATTTTAGCATTGTAAAAAGGTTTGGATAGTTGTAAATTAAATTATTAAAAAATATTTGTAGTAAAGTGCTTATTATAATTGAACTATTAATTTTTATCGGTGTATATTTTCTGACCAGTTTGCTTAATACAATCGTCTTCTTGTTGTTATTACTTATGGCGCTTTACAAACCCTCTACCAATGATTTAAGCCGAGTGTGCAGTAGCTTTTGAGGGCAAAGGGCGCAGAGTACTGAAGGAGAGAAGTCCGACATCTAGCCCTAATGAACACACACAAACGGCATACACACATTCACTTGCACAACCCCTTTTTACGAGGGCTCTTTCACACTCCTTGCTGATGAAAAACACGACAAAGAACAATCAGAATTCGAAACCGGGAAACCTTGTTCACGGGAAATGCACGCTACCCGTAGGCCAGGTCGTCGGCTCTAATCTGCTTTCATATCCTCAGTCCTTCTTCTCTCTTGCATTATATTTATTTTCCTGTTGAGTTCGGTTTGCTTTTGAAAAAGGTTCTAATATTTTTATTACTAAAAAATACGCTTATATGCATTTTACGTGTTCCTCTAAATTTTATAAAGCCTGTTTAACTGATATTTATTTTACAGTTGAAGTTAGGTTATAAGTATTGTATTTCGGATTAAAATAACTGCGGCCATTGACGCAAAAATTTAACAAAATTATAGACTGAATTGCTATTTAAAAATGCATTACAGTGATTAAAAATTTTGTTTTTGTACAAGAAAGTGAAAATGAAAGTTTTATAATTTTTGAAAAGTCCCTTCTGGATTTTGATTCCTCTGGATTTCGGAAATATATTTTTTTAAATTTTATTGCATATCTTTTCCGGATTGTGCGCCCACCATTCTAAGATGCAAATGACTAGGAGTATGAAGATAGATCTGACCTTTTTTTTCTTCTTTTAATCAAAATTCTAGATTTATATGAAATCGTTGATGAATTCTTCTAAGAACACTTTGCCTGGCTTAGCTATCCGTAAAATTAATTATTTCAGTCGTATTAACGCCTGGTCTTGAAGCAATATTAAGGCTATATTGGAAGGATCGCGTAATTTTGAACCATGGTGAAATGAGAAGGACGACACCTTAGCTGGCGATATCCCCCCCCCGAGCTACCGTGCCTCGCCATCAGGAGGACGTTTGGCCCAGTGGATTCAACACACATCAAAGAGACGAGACCTTTCGCTCGGGCCATCGCAGCTCACACGATTAAATAGAAGCGCAGCAATGCTGTTATCAGTGATGCATTTGATAAAATTTAGAGCCATCTGATGGAGAGCTCTGTCTGGCGCCTACACATCCGTCTAATCGCTTGATTGACCATATCTAATTTTAAGTAAAAAGTCGAAAATTTAACGACTTGGTTTATTGAACTTTAAAATTTGGTCTGGTTTCCAAAATCTTAGATCTCTGTTAGATTTTGCTCGAATTGATCAAGAGGCGGAAATCTGAAGTGCTGACCGCGCTCGATTTTTTCCCCATTTCTCTGCAAACTTGCGATAATGTGGATGTCAATGAGAAAAGTCAGTTTTGTTGCTTGTAAATCAATATCTGTTAACGCTTATGTTTTTATTATTATTTCAAAAGGGCATTTTTAAAAATATGTGAATTGAGTGCTTTGTATTCATTTAACAAAGGCGAAAAAGCTTATGATTCGCGAATTAAATGAAAAGGACTGTCGCATAAATTATTGTTTTCTGATGAGCCTTTCGTTCACAGTGTGGTCACTGATCAACAACGTGTACATGAGTGCCTTCGCTCCCGATTGGTGGATTCGATTTCCTCAGCCAGAGCCGGTCATCCGTTTTGAACGCCGAGATCCTGCCGCCGATCTGGACGACACGCAACCGGAAAACGCCGACCCGGACGCTTCGGGGAGCCGCGCCTCCGTCCCCCACTGACCTCCGCATCCCCACAGCGCGGTCTCACTTCCATAGTCGGACAATGAAACACGTTTTCTTTTGACTTCGTATCACATGGTGTTCTGAAATAAAAATAAACTTTAGAAAATTAAAATAGTAAAAATTATTACACTGGCGTAGTGACCTGGAAGTAAGCTAGCGGTCCTGCGCACCATAAAGTATAAATATTTTCATTTATATAATGAAACTAAAATAATTTTCTTAGTTGCTAGATATATTTTGGTGATCAAAATGGAACGATTCGTTTTATTTTTTCGTAATGAGTTGCTTTCTGTTTAAAGCGTGTTTCTAATAATATTTCAGAATTTTAGTTGATCTGACAGCTAATTCCTCAAAACTAAATTAATGGTATATATATATATATATATATATATATATATATATATATATATATATATATATATATAAGAAATTTTATTTTACTCATCAGATATTTCTCAAATTTTTTTTCATGTATAATGATCACAAACCTTCGATTCTCAACTTTTAATTCTTACAATTTTTTTTTTCAGTTTAGCAAGAAAATTTTTGTATTTGTTATTGCCTTCTCGTTTGGAATTAAAATTATGGAAATTAGTAATATATGCGAATCTATTAAAATTTAAAAGTGTTTAGCTGAGTTTTAGTTGACTATTTCTTTCTTTGTATACTTCATACAGCGTTCGATGCTTTGCTTTTACTTTTGTATTGCAGCGTGCGTTAGAAATTCGCATTCCATTTCAATTATTTCATTGCAATTTTCCTATCATATATTATTCTCGTCTCTCGATAAATAGTTCTTCGATTAGTTGTGATCATTAAATCTTGATTATCTTATACCAGTAGTGTCATCTTGTATTAAATTTGAGAATAACATTGGTGGCAGTATATTATAAGTGGCTATAATAATAAATTTTATACAACAATATGCTCAGTTTAGTTATTGCAGTGAAAATAAAAATTAATTTTTATTCAAAAATCTGAGAGTGGCTCCAACAAAAGTTCGAAATTGTAGTTAAAGAATTAAGCCACTATGAATATCACAAGAAAGAAGAAGGAGAAATCTATATATTCAAAAAGAACTTAACATCATGAAAAAAAGTTATATGAAGTAGAATTGAAATCATATTCATTACGCTTTTTTTATTTCCATATTTTTGGCTCAAAAATAATTATTTTCTTTATAATAAACTATTAAGTCTTTTTAATAGCAAAGCATTATTATTTGTGTTGAGCAATATATATCGTCCAGATTCAACTTTATCAGACAATCGTTTTGAAGTAAGATATAAAATATTATGTAGAAAACAAGCACACGCGTGAAAAAATAAATAAAAAAAAGCCCACTGTTTTTTAGCGACGCAGGTTTTTCCCACCCCTGTTGAGTTTTGAATGTGCATTTGCGAGGTACAAAGAATCCGAAGAGAAATCTTGCTGATTTGTCGTATATTTCTTAGGGGCCGTTATGTCTTTTTCGTGCTGGAAATTTGTCCCGGAGTTCAATGGTGTCTCGCATCCATCCCGAGAGATAAGGGGTCGGTTCGTCGAAGAAATTCCCGGTTACGGGTACTTTTAGAGGGCGATCTTTTGCATTCAAATGGATTCTCAATCGGACGGTGAATCGTCGCGTGGTCAGAGGAGACCGATTATTAGCGGCCTCAGTTCTGCCGCGCTTTGTCTCGATCTGGTGTGTTTCATTTCCAAAATATCTTGAAATCTAGTTCTTTGACCAGCCATAATGTAGTAAATCATTCAAAATTATACTTTTTTTTTAAGAATATGAAGATTTTTTTTTGTTTACGTTTCCATAAAGGGATCGTTGTATTTCTTTTTGTCTCCAATACAAGTTATACGAAAATATCAATTTCTGGCTTTTTGTAAATTTAATTAGCGGTTTTTTGTAACCGATTTCTTATAAGAAAAACCATGATTCGTCAGATTTTGGTTGACATATTATCTGTCTTATTTCATCATTATAATTGCTCTTATTTTGATTATTATATTCAAGCAATTCTTTCAATTATTCATAAAATCGTAATTAAATGACCTATTCATTTCAAAAAAGGTAATTTTCTGCGTCGTCTAACATTTGACTTCAAGTGAAATTTTAATCAATTAGCTGCTAGATTAATTAATTAAATGTAAAATTATTTTTTATTGAATTCTATGTAGCCATCACTCTGTACTGTAAAGTGGCAATACTAAGCTGACACGCGCGCGTTTTCTCTTATCATTTCCCTGCCAATCCAGCGAGCGAGCGACGCCCCTGCCCGGTCAGAGGCCATGCGGAAAACTGGACGGGGCCGTCGGAAAGCATCCACAACTAGCACGAAGGAGCAAAAGACACTTGATCTTAACGGACAAGGAACCCTCTAGAGAGAATACGTATTGGTTCGGAAAGGGGGATATTATTTTTTAATATTGCGTATTATATAGCGACACAATTAAAATGCACTAAATGGACGTTCTCTATTTACATTAAGAGGAATGAAAGATAGGGCTTTGGCAAATTATTCTTCATAGAGGATTTCATGTTTTGAATTTTCAGAAAGTTCTTCGACATCAAGAGACATCAATTTCTTTGACATCTTAGTCTGTTCTCACGATAATGATCACGTAATTTATAGAGACTTCTTCTCTGCCACATTATTAAGTCGAACTTTTGCCAATGGAACGGCTTTAATGTACATAAAATACACTATTATACAGTATATAGGTTAAAATCAAAATCATCCGAAATTTGGTTATCATTAACGTTTCAAAAATGCTTTTAGGTCGTTCTCCCCCCCTTGATGACGCTGTTCCATCCCTCCCGGCAACTCTTAATTCTTCCCGTTTAATTAATTGAAAAATTTAATTTTCCATGAGCCCAAATTCTTGTATTTCTAAATTTAAAGTTTCCTCGACTACTGTATCTGCTTTTTGATAATTTCAACACTAAGTTCGGCAATTTTTTTTATATATCCAATGTTGTTATTATTATCATTATTAATTTTTGTTTCATCAAGGAACATTGAAGCCGATCTTGAAACAGATAGTTTTTGTTCCATTTATATTGCGTTGAGCGAACTCCAGACCGTTTCTGATTGCCATCACTTCTGTCATAAGGACTATGGCATCATCAATCAGTGTAGTGCTTTCAATATTCTTTTTCTTGTCCTTTTTTTGACGTACAAAAACACAACCAACCTCCAATCCCCCATTTTGATCCACCTGTATGGTACTTTTTTTATTATAATTGTAATTATTATTACATTTTCTTTTAAACAATTCGCTAAATTCGATACTAAAAAACGTATATTAGGAATTATCGCCTAGGATATAACGATATATTCAGTAAAATAACCATATAACCATCCCAAGTGTTTATATTTCGTTACTATAATACGCGAAAGTGAATGTTAGTAGAAGTAGTGAAGAAGACTTTGTATTATCTTCCTTTATATTATTTTGATTTGAAAACTCATTACCTTAAATTTCGAATTTATTTGCTCATTTTTATAAATTATTTCAAGTTATGCATTCATTTAAAAACAAATCTAAGTGATTTGATGATTTTTTGGAAAATGACATATTTTGCTTACACCCGTCATGCAATCGCACTGTAAAGAGAGAAAATTCACAAAAGCTGTAAGTTAAATGAATGAGGTATGGCGCAGGGTCTTAAAGCAAAATTTGTTGATTCCTACCAAAGTGGTAAGGAAATTCGCTGAAAGTTTGTCTGTGCTCAAATGAACCACTTTAAAATACAAACAAGCGGTCAACTAAGATCTAGCAAGCAAATTATAAAATGCTGACAAAATATGTCACCGTCTTTCGGTCTGTGCGTTCGCCCGTTCTTCGGCGTGGTAACTCAAAATCGCAATGACGTGAAAATTCTTATCCGATCTTGTTGTTAAAGTTGTTATTGGTGTCAAGTTTTACTTTAAATGGGTCGATAAAAAGCGTGTAAATTGCATATTCGGTTTTATTTACTATATTGAAAAGCACTAAACGCTCATGTGCGAGGTTCTAAAAATAGAAAAATGGTAAGCCATCGCGTAAATTGCCTTTTTCTACATCTACAATTTTTATGTGGGAGTATGATAGATATTTTTATTCGAGACTACAGGGGAAATGCTCGTCCCGTTCAGGGTTTGTTAAGGAAATATTTATTTTTGCTGTTGAGCACTTGTAGTAAAGGAGGCGAATGTGCGCTTTAGATATGTATTCGTCCTCATGCAAATTCTTTTTTCGAACCTCCGGGAATCTGTGGAGCTTGTAGAGAGCAGTTTAGCCCGACATTGGTGGCGCAGTATGGCCATGTCAGGCTTTTGCGCCAATAAAATCAACCAACCAACTTGACCCGACATTGGTGTGGAGTGATATTTTTAGGAGGTAATCAACATGCCAGATGTCGTTTTCGTAGGTCATATCAGGAATGCGAAATCGTTTCCTGTCAGTTTCTAAACTAATTCGATCCTTGGGATCGTTATAGAATGGACAGCACTGGCAATATGCTGTGAGTTCATGATTTTGCTGAGATCTTATCTTATACATCATATTTAAATAAGTGCGCCCGTTCTGTCGGTCTTTTATTGTGAAATGTGGGTTCCCTCCCCAAAGATTCATCAATGTACCTATCGATCAGGAGGAAGATATTTTTTAATCGCCTTTACGGAGGTTCTATGACTTTCACGCGGTTCTACGACAGATCCGTGCAGTAGACTTTCCGTGTCGGTCATAAAACAGCCAATTAATAGTTTCGTTCACAAGGTGGTTGTGTCACTGATAAGATTCAGTTTTAGAAGAGGTTGCAGAATTTTGAACGTTATCTATAAGTATCAGATGGGACGAACGTTAACATTATGTTTAACAGAATTTGGAATTATTCCTCTTTAATACAATTTCATATGTTTTGATATCAATCTGAATACTTTACTATTTGTTTTTTATGAAACATGAATTGCTTTTCAATGAATTTATTCAAAGAAGTGTGATAAAAAAATGAATTTCATCTCTTATAAATACTGTATCCGTTTCGAAAAAATAATCTAGATTTTAGTAAATGCATTAATTTACATAACTAAAACTATTTACATTAAATGAAGAATTTTTGTTTTGTTTCTTCTTGATTCGTTTGTTTAATTCAATAAGATCGAACATTAAAATGTATGTTATTTAAAAATAGGGAATAAAAAAAGTTGTTTAAGTTTGAAGCATAAATAAATGAGGTCGGTGGTGTTGGAATAATCTAAGGAGGGAATATTTGTAAAAGCAATTCTTGAAATGCCGTAAGTAGTAAGAAAATATTTCACTCACGGATGTTTGAATGCATAAGGTCTGGTTTGTACAAAACCAGCACACACACACACACACACACACTGGAAAAACAGACGTAAGCTTATTACTTTAGTTAATCATCTAAATTTAGTTAAAATACCAATACATTTTTCCGTCAAATATTCTTGCTGACAGATGACATGTTTTTAGCAAACCTAAATTCATCACTCCCCCCCCCCACTTTTTTTGTTTCAAAGAGTTACGCGTGATTCATTGGATGTTTATGACCCGTACGCGAATGTCCGTACGGATATGCTCCCCTGCTCTTTTACACAATTTTTGATAGAACTTGGGCGAAGGAAAACCACTCCCGAACTAGAACGCCCTGATCGCGTGGAAGGTACGCGATCCCTGGGCAAGGACGCCGGACTCCATCTGCCCTAGTCCTTCATTATCTCGTGGACTTTAAAACTCTGAGACTGCGAAATGTAATTTTCTAGTGTTTAAAAGATAACATTTCACTGACTTCAAATATATAAACATTCTAGATTTCCGAAATAAACACGTCTTTATCCTCCTTACTTGGAACTTACTCCTCCTTACTCAAATATCAATTAAATCATTCCACCGAGGTGCCGTATCACTTCGCGCATCCGTTCTGTCTTTTCAATGGAATTTGCACTGTGCGAGTGACGAAGTATTGGGGAACAAAAGAAGGACGAAAGCGCGCTAATTAAATATCCGCCATTAGGAAGAAAGTGTCGCAGTGGCGAGCTGGGGGGGGGGTCGTGGGGCTCTTTCTTTGTGACAGCTCTGGGTGAAATTAAATTGAACCTTCCCGCTCTTCCAACACCACGACTCCTTTTTTTTCTTCTTCCGAGAATGAAGCATCGGGACAAATAAGCTGGAGATGGGAAGAACGAAACTTAATTTGAGGGACTGTGTGGACGGTGACGAAGAACTGGAATTCGGAATTCGTCCATTTAGTGTCGATTTAGGTTTTGAAAAAAATGGTAAGGAAGGAAACGGAACTCAATCGATTGAAGAGGGGCCGTTGTGGTTTTAATTTTGTTTTTTGAGGAAGAGACAAGAAAAAACAAAAGAATCTACTGCTATTTTTACAAGGCAACAGAATAATTACAAAAAATAGCTGATGAGCATAACTTATAGATATCTTCGCAAAACAGACGGAATTTTGAAATGAAAAATTGCTTTAATCAATTTAAAATTCTTTTTCGTGCATTTTCATATCATTTTTGTTTTTTTCTGATGAAGAATATGCTTAGAAATTTTCCGAAAAGCAGTAAGAGTTTTTGTATGCACGTATGTGACATATTTATATATGAATATGAACTGATAATTTAAAAAAAATTATCAAATCTAATGCCAACACTTTCTGTTTTTAATTTTTTTTTTTTTTTTTTTTTTTTTTTTTGCAAACGCATGTGGCTTTCCCAGTTATTTTAACTTCTGTGAAATCATCTGACGCCAGATGTGTTCTGACGGTTTCTTTATTTCTAGTTTTAAATATTATATTTTATGAAATATCATTTTAACCGGAAGTTTTTGATATTTCTGTTTAGTTTACTTACTTCACCCAAGAATGATGCTGATTATTTACACTGTTTGAATATTTTTAAATCATTGTTAACTTTTAGTGTTTATACTATTTTTAGTTTTATTGTAATAGTTTGTGAATCTCTATAAACTATTTGTGGTTTGTTATAAAGTGGACGACGATGAATATCAAACATATATTTGCTTATCCAATCATCTTAATACGCAAAGCAACCAAACAAGTATGAAAACCTTCGGCTGTGACTTTTTTATCTTGTGATTTCGGCTTTTTTTTAATCATTCCGTCGATCATAAACGAACAGATCTGTCTGTTCACTTCGGCAATCTCAACAGGAGTGAACTTCCAGAGGGTGCGAAACTGGACGATGAACTCGGATCTGAAAGTCGCTGAACTTGGGTGCCAGCAAATTAGCATTAACATTAGGAAATTGTGTTCTTAATTCATTTATCTATCCAGATAAAAAAGAGTGATAGTTTTAGCGGGGGGGGGGACACTATGTGACACTCTTATGGCTGAAAACAATTCAGATCAGTCAAAATGTAGGTTGTCTGAACGAATAACTTTTGTATTGAAATGTTTCGGCAATCGCTGTAATTCAAATTTTTTTAGACTTCTTTTATAATACAGCATTGGAAATGTCTCATAAAATTAGAGCAGAAAAGGCAGGGGAAAGGGTACCTTGTATTTATGAATAGACGATATTTGCTTAAGTCTTCCTGTTTGACAGCATTTTTTTTCAAGTTTATTACAATAAACCTTAAAACTTGTTAAAGTCCTTCATTAAACTACTACTTAATCAGAATTTTCGTGAAGAGATTTCTAAGCCAAACTAAAACAAACTAGTTTCCTCAGGTTAATCCTGAACTTTCTTAAAAGCAACATTGAGGAAGAATATTCAACAGTTGGCACTCCAATTATAGATGATGTACATATGATACCGTGTTAAAGCTACCGTCGTAATTGCATCCGTCAACATCAATCGAAGTAGTCAGGTGTTCCTCTCTTCAGCCGAGAACACTTCTAAAATGCGTCTAATTGAAGTCACACTTTTTTTACGGTGAAATTCTATTTTCCATCACTCAGCACAATAACGCTCTTAATTAGCTTTTCCTTCGAACCTTCTTTATGTGTTCCCCACGTCTTAGCGTGATTTTTCAGCTCAAATGCCTCGTTTTTGGTTCTTTCTCGCATGCCTAGCTACTCTCCTTCGTGACGTACGATCTGCAAAAATTCTCTTCTGAATTATGTTTTATCGTTTGAAGTTCTCGGAGGCAGACCTATTTAAAGTTTGGCACTGGAGGACCCCAACGAGAGCACTGGCATGCATTCCCTCCTGTGGTTGGGGAAACTAAAAGTTTGTTTTTTTCCTCCCGAAAAGTTCTTCCAGTAGTCGCAATGCTGCAAGCAAACGATTAATCATGGCCTCTTACGAGACTCTTCTCTTCAAAGGAGGTTCTGCCTAGGGAAGCGCGTTTGCGCACGAAATATTTACATCTATTTCCGAAGAAAAATACTCTTTTATAAGTTCTTTGTAGTATGGGAATTCGGTGCAAAATCAAGAGTGAATCAGCTGATGAACAAAGATAGTGACATCTTCTTAACATCATTATGCACAAAGATCTTCGATCATACTAAACATAAATGTTTTTAAGTACCAATACAAAAACAAAAAAAAAATTCTTAAGTAATCTTGCAATACAGTGTAAAGTCGTGACAAAATGGAACCTTTATTTCCACTCCTAGTGCAAATAAGCCAATGTCATATTTTAATCGAATCGATTTATCTCGTTACAAATCAATATAAAATCATTTGAGATGTGAATAGTGTGTTTGGAGATACAATAATGAAAGATGGGGCAAACGTAGCCTTAATTATTGTTGACCGGTAATAATTGTGATGAAATCTGAATTTCAAATATCTCTTTTTATAAAATGATTCCATTCTTTGACCGGATAGACCTTCTCTCTATATAATTACGAAGTTGAAATTGCCCCATTTTGCCAGTAGACTTGTAGATAATATGTGAACTTCATTTTTGTGCGAATTTTACAGTTTGTGATAAATATAAGATACTTGCATTTTAACATTGAAGGAATATGGGGAAATCTTTTACTTTTCCCGAGTTTTGTTTTATTAGCTCAGGAACCGATATGAATTAAGTAGCAGCAATAACGACAAATTGGAGCACAATTTATTTTTATAGATTTCTGTATTGGCTTTAACGGTACATCTCTATTTGTTTTGAATATATGTGAATTGAATGTTTCGGTTTTTTACTATCAGTATATCTTTGAGAAAACATTCATTTCTGAAACTTCCCTGTTTTCTTTCTTATTGACGTAAAATAATGAGAATGACAGTCTTTGCTATGTTGCATGGCAGCATGAGTTTCGGAACGGTAGATGGAGTTTATTGATTAAGTTTGAAATAAAGCATGCTATTTCGCTTCACTTCTCTTCCCTTCCCTTTAAATTTGCGCATTGGAAATAAATATCTTCGTTTGCCAGATGAAACCAGGCTCCTAGGCCTTACTTCCAGCATTATTTGTTCTGCTTCAGACATTTTTTGCTCCTCTGAATAAAAATGTTACAACCGTTTCAATGCTGTCTTACAAATTTCGCAAACATATATATAGATATAATGTAGCATTGCCTTTTTAGTTTTCATGCTATTATCTGGCCATCTAAAGTAAATGAATATTTTAAAAATCGTGCATTCGAATGAGAAAATAAAATTTTAACAAAATGCTAATTATCTAAATGCTAACTAAAACAAATGGAATGAAAAAGCGCTAGAAGATTTGAATTAGTTTCCAAAAGTTAAGAGACCGTGGCAAATTTTGTTAGTTCTCCTACAGGAAGGCTTTTAATTATTTGCCGTCTCTTGTCGCGGAGTGCAGAGAAGGAACCAGGGGCCACTGTTGGCGAGGGGGCGGGAGTACATTACTCATTTGGGTGGTTGCTGAGTCAGAGAAGGGGGTGGAGGTACGCCCCTTAAATTAAGGAAGTGTTTCCTGCTGAATCAGCCGAAAGACGCCAGGTATCAAATAACGAGTGTGGGGAATTGTTTGGAAGCGTCAAGGGGAGGGTGTTGTTAGAGAAAGGGGTCATTATTTTTGTGCCTACGCCCTCCTGCCTTTGAATCGAATCAGCTGTCAAAGAGGAAAACACTTTGTTTTGGCAGAAACTTTACCCTTGCCGTTAATTTTTCCTACCAGTAGCTGGATAGTCCACGTTCCTTACATAAAATGTGATGTGTAAGTTTTATAGGTTTGTGCCGTATCTGGTTATGATAATAATATGCTCGTATCTGGTTATAATAATAATTTTATGTGTCATCCAAACAAAAAAAAAGTAGTTTCTATTCTTCCATTTGATGTCAGGAAATTTCATTCATAATGGTTAGTGCTATGAATGAAAATGAAAGAACATCTATCCATCAAGCTATCACATACTTACGTTAAAAGTTACTGGTTGAAAATCACACTTTAGCCCTAGTAGAAAGCTACAATTAAAAAAAACGTTCAAATTAGAATTTCTTTGTTATTATCAGGCAGTTATGCACTGGATGGCCCTTCTGCCATGCCGAGCTAAATTTAAATCCTCGCGGCTGCGTATATAAAAGGAATTTTTTAAGGATAATCGCTTTTATTTTTAGGGTCTGTTTTTAGAGAAAAATATTGAGTTGAAATTTTAGTCATTAAAACCTCTGCAATAAGTACTCATTATGTCGATCTGGTCTCATCATTCACTTTTTATTCCAAATTT
>JAOUZG010014841.1:2029536-2090469 GCA_026289955.1 Argiope argentata | reverse complement strand
TTATTATATTATTACATTTATACTTAGATTTGGTAATGTTAAAGCCGTTTATGAGATATATATTTAATTCACCAAATCTTAAATTCACTGGCGGGAGTGGCTAATGATTATATATTGACTTCATCGCCAGAATTCTCCAAGTTTGAGACACTATCCCACCAAATACCCATGGCACATGTTAAATCTGATGTTGGGAGACGAACGTCTTTCCGCTGATATAGTGGATACAAAGGGAAAGTAGGAGCTAGAGTTGGAGGATATAACGTCCTCATCCTCCGAATTGGAATAAAAATTATTATGTCCATTTCGAAATACATCATAATTTTTCTTGTGGTAAAATAATTGGACGTTAATATATTTAACATGAACTGAAATTGAATTTATTATGATTTACGCCTTCATTAAATGATATATATATTGGACGATTTTTACAGGATTTAAAAAATTATCTTGGACGATTTACACGAATCCTTTTAAAAATGCAGAGAGCTGTCTGAAATTATCAGAGCTAGGAGATTTTTTTTCTCTACTAAATTTCTGTTGGAATAAGGAACATTCCAGTGACAAAATCTTGCAACGGTCTATGCCTTTTTTTTGCAGTTTAATGAAAATTTCTATCGCAGAGAAATAATGAATACAATTTTAATATTCTTATATGCCAATTGCAAGTGAAAATGTAATAATATAATGCAAAATTTATATGTGTTTACTTCATGTATTTTCTTTGAAATAATTTTTTAAGCATTCAGCATGCAACATACATTTAAAAAAATATCATGTTTGTTTACTGAAATATAAAATCATTTCAAGGAATCATTCGTTGAATCTAGGATCTGTCCTGATGCTTTTAATTTGAAATTATTTAACTTTGCAAATGCGCTTGCTGTATTTATAATGTGTGGTCTGTAAAATTTGTAAACAGTTGATAATTTCTAAAGAAATTCACTACGATTTGTGTTTAAAAAGTAAAATTATCAAATAATTAGAAATAAAAAATAATTCTTGCTTTTCATGCCTTTGTATAAAGTGCTTTTGCTTTCATGGAATTTAACAGGTGATTTTAATTAGTTTATTGAATTTTGTATTTATTTTTAAAAAGATGGTTGTATAATGAAATATAATTATAATTGTATTCGAGATTTTTATGTAACGATTGTTAGGTATAATTATTTTTCCCCCTTTTTTTTCGTTTGTTTTACAGGTAAGTCTGCTGGTCCATTTAAAAAAAGAAGCGGGAAGAAAACACATCATTAACTTTTCTTGTAAACGTGTAAATATTTCTCGTTTGTGATGTTTCTTTTCAAATTCTGTATTTTAATTTTCATTTTTCACTACCTCATGCTTTAGTTCTTATGAATGTCCATTTTATGGAATTTTCAGTCAGGGTATATTTTTAAAATGATGTTTTAAATAGTTGATTAAAATTTTGCATATTTTGTTTAATTGTATTTATGTAATAATTAAGTTGAACAAAATTTCTGAAACCTTTACTTCGAACAAAAAAGTGATCATTAATATGAATAACAAAAAGTGATCATTAATATGAATAACAATATTGCGTTAATTTTCAATATTTTTGTCATAATTTCTTTAGATACTGTATATATATATATATATATATATATATATATATATATATATATATATTCTTAAATACTTCTGACTTTCTAGAAATCCATAATTTTTTCTGCATTTTGTTGTTTTCTGGGATAAATTCCCAATTTATTCAGCGTATAAATTGAATTAGTAATTTATTTCATTTTAAGTCATTTATTGTCTTTTAGTGGTTATGAACCAGCATAATTACTCAGCGCTTACCTAATATAGTTAGGAATGGCATGATAATTACTCTCGGAAAATAAACGCAGGTGAAAATGACAGTGGCGGGAGGTGACGTAATGGGATGGTATACGAGCTAAATTTGGGTTGATGAAAGATTGATCTAGAATACAAAGGGGGATTCTGGATGTTGATTCCCTGCCGTGGAACGTTTTCCTAATACAGTCTTCTCTTCAAATATTTTAAGATGAGAGCTGAAAGCAAAAGCACAGGGTGTTTATAAAGGAAGATTCCAATTTCTGCTGGTTTGTTAAAAGAAGACAAAGGACAGCCTTATTGTTTATTAGAAATAAAAAAATAATAGTTGAAAGTATTTATTCTACATAGGAAAAATTATACTGTGTAAGCTACTCCATTAAATGCGAAGGATATCCAAGCGATACGATCGCTATACACACAACTGCCGGTTTTTTTCTGCAACTACATAAAAAAAAAACAAGCTTTATTTCCAGCTACCGACAGCAGGTGACGAAATTAAGACATTCCTATTTACCAGCTATCAAAACGTCACTTCAGATATAGTAAAAAAATGATAGCATTCGTATTTTTGAGTGACTTACAATAAGCTAGTATGACTGTGCTGAATTTTCAGTTGTCATTTGTAATTTCAGATGAAAACTAGGTTAAAGTTTCCTTTTGTTTAATAACCCTAGAAAATTTTTAAACATTCTATGTAACAGCTTTATTAGTTGTAACTCATACTGATATTGCGCAGAAAAAAATTTCTGGAGTCCCAGGATTAAATTATGGAATACGTTATGCTATGAAATAACTGAAAAAACACGCTAAAAATATTAAAAAATCTTTGAAACATCTAAAAGACATTTTTACGGGGGGGGGGGGTTGTATTTACTCAAACATTTATATTGATAATGCCACACAATTCACGATTTTAACTTCTTGTCTTGAGTTATTTATGTGTACGAATTATTTGCACTTAAGCAATATCGTTACAAAACTTCGGGATTTATTCGATTTGTTGGTCGACGAAGAAATAATCAGTTGGTCTCAGAAACAAAAGACAAGGCCTTTTATGAAATATGAAGACAAGAACACACAGGCAACAGATAATCAACCGAGACTTTCACAATCCACATACAAGACAACAGACAGCAGCTCAAGATACAACCGACAGCAGCTCACGAGTGGCAATCGGTAGTGATGACAACCGCAGCACTGAAAGCGACCAGACGGAATCCGGCAGGTAAGGGGGGGGTCTTCGTAGCTACTTTCTACGGTCTCTCCAAACGCCTTCAATTCTCCCCGGTCTTCTTCCTTGCTTCACGACTCGCTACTCCACTCACACGACTAGAAGTTGCTCCTGTTATAAACTCCGGGATTCGGCAGACAGCTCATTTCAGCAAATGCTTGCGACTCGCGCTACTGACCCAACTATCCCGCAGACTCAGTTTACGAGGCGGCTTCGGCTCGAGGCGGTCGGCCTTTTATAGTTTCATAAGCCAGGCAGAGAAAGTTCCGAAGCAATCAGATATATCTCGGCTCCTTTTGAGTCTATTGCTAAAATTCTGGAAGATTCCAGTATTATTTATCTCCAAACGTTCGCCAAGCTTGTTGCCAATCCCTGAAATCACTGATTCGGCATCCGATCGGCTCTCGACAGAGTTGATCGACAGACGGTTTGTCCAGGAACTGAACTAACCGTGCTGAGAAGTAATATTGCCGATTTGTAGCAATGTGAAAAATGGACATTGAAATTTCAACCGGAAATGGATAACCATAGTCTCCAAAAATTATTTCTGCTTCATTCTTTAAGAGCAATGTCAAAGTACTCCTAAGTGATTGTTCAATTTTTAAATACTTTGGAAATACTTCATATCGGCTACCCATTTCAAAGCTCTTATTGTGATCTTCAACCCCTATGAGCAGCCCAGAGCGACTTTAGTTAAATGTTTGCAATCACTCTTTCTTGTTAGATTATTTAAAGGCCGACAAGGTGCTTGTACCTCTCCCCCCCCCGCTCAATAGAACAGAGCAAATGCTGCACTGATGGATGCATTCCATAGGTTTTCAATATCTAACCCTGCATTTGGCTGATTTAAATTCTCTTGAAATGAGAAGTGAAAGTTTCTGTTTAATGAAGAAGTAATTTAAAATGTTTTTATTATTTTTGAGATTGAATGAAACAAATATATTTTCTTAATAAATTTTACAAACAAATGTTAAAGAATCTACAAATAAGTGCTTTTAAAATTTCTGCCATAGCAATATTATTCTTGGCCTATTTTTGTTCCTAGAATTATTTCCAATAAACGGATTATTTTAAAAACATCCATTTTTGTATTTCCATTTGAATGTATTATTTTTAGTGATTATTGGAATCAAAATGAATTGTTTTCCCTACTTCTTACAAATTTCTGTTAATAAAAGTATAGTTCTGAATCCTGCTCTATTTAAAGTCATCCACTTTCATTTGAAATGGCTTCAAAGAATAAAATAATTTCTCGCCACGCTTAAGGATTAAATTTCCACAACCTGAGATCTAATAAAAAATATTCAAAATTGTATCTCTATTCTATTATTCGCTGGAGTTAGGCCTGGTGATTCCGTTGATTATTGCAATGATTTACGGCTATTAGACGCCCCCTCAGTTCTGGAGTGCAGTCGAATTTCCCCTACCTGCGATTCGGATGCCACTCAAACATCACACATCTTTCCTTTCCGGCAACATTCCAAAATAAACGATGCGCGTTTCGCTCGAAAAAAGTACGCACTTTTGATTGACAGCGATTTTAAACCTTCGAAGGGGAGGTCCCCTTCCTCTGTTCCTCCCGAAAAGGACGGAAAAAAAAGGAAACTCGCTCCCTCTTAGTTTATCCAAGACGGTTGTCGCCCGATTTGAGTGTCACTTACAAGGCCCCGGGCACTTAGCCCGGGCTTCCCGGAACACGGAAAGCGACTCCGCTGCCTCGTCCCGAGAGACAGCCCGTCTGTCCCGCTAATGGCTTTATAATTGAAAGCGGGTCCGCAAGAAGGAACCAACGTCCTCTGTGGGGATCGGATAATTTGTTTTCATTTTTACCATCCCACGTCACATAAGAAATGTTCTAATTGGGAAGTGGTAGCCCACCCCCTTTAGTCCTTTGCGGCATATGCACACAGAATTCAGTTTTAAAACTATTTTGTTCGTGTAGGTAGCGAAAATAGAGACATGAAATTTTTTTCAAACTAAAGGTTTCATTCTAAATCTATCTTTTCCCCTCATTTGTTCAAGGACTGTCTAGATTCTTCTCTTTCACCTGAACGTTTTAATGGCGAAAGAATTCAAAAAAAAAACACCATATTAATTTCATAAATATTTTTTGATAGGCAAGCGAATGAATATTTCCACTTAACCACGAATAATAAATGGACGCTTCTTCCGTTACTGTCGATCGTTGTTGCAGGGAAATTATATTTCAAATATTTCTTCGAAATAGATTCCCTTTATTCGGAAAATATTCGGACGACCTTTTTTTGACACCATCTTTCTAATTTGTTCAGAAATTCTGGGAATCGATAAAAGTTTACGTTTGTTATTTTGCCGTAACGTCGTGGGAGAAAAGAAGAACATGAGAATAGAAAGGAAGGAAACAGTTTACGGGATGATAGGCTCAGAACAACCCTCGTCCGCATGCCAACGTTTCAGCTTTTTTTAATGTTTGGCTCTAACAGGGTACGAATATTAGCAGCAACAATTTGGTGATTTCTCAAGTGCTCCTTCTGATAGACAAAATGATTATAAATCAGATTCATCAAATATTGATGAAATTTTGAAAATTGATCATGATACGAAATTGGAGCCAATTGCAGATTTTGAATACTCTGGAAAATCTACTGGAATTATCTAATAATATGAATAAAATGTCTTTGAATTTTTAAGTTAACAATTCATTTTATTCCAATTACGGAGTGATGGCAGGGTATTTTTGTGTATCTATATATAAATGAAAAGCGAGCATGAATTTTCAAAGTGTTATGCTTAATCTTCTTTTTCGAAAAAAAATTTATGTGTTACCTATATGTGAAATATAGATTTTCCTTCTTTTTTTTCAATATTTTTATATAGAAAAAAAAACCACATAAATTAAAAAAATATAATAAGCTTAATATATATGGTAAGTGGAAAATGAAATGAATACAGAAAAGGTGCAGGAAGAAGGTGGATAGGTTCAATTTCGGTTCTTCGTATTAAAAATTGTTAATAAAAGTTATGTTTTATATTAAATATATTTGCATGAAAAAATACTCTTATTTTTGTGATCATGTTTTATTTTCATCCAATATGATAAAAAATAAATTCCTGATAAGCTAGGGTCAAAAAGAGCTCGCTTGTGCTAATATTTCAGATATAAGAAGAGGTTAAGTTGAATACTAAAAGAGTTTCACGAACGGATATATTTGGGCCCTTTAGAACAGTGGCCATAATCAGAAAAAGTAGAATTCTGTTCGATGGGGCGACTCTTTTCAACTGTTGGATCGCGAAAGATTCGTCGCTCTCGCCATAATGTCTCCAGTTTTTTTCTTTTTTTTCAAACATTTATTCAATACGTGTAGAATCGATCACTTTTTAAGCATTTATTGAGAAAAATCTATTTATATTAATTTTTGTAAATTATCGTACTGCGGAATCGAATGGAGCTAATGGAGTAAGCAAATTTCAGCTCGGGCCTGTTTATTATGACTTAAAGAAAATCCAAGATGTGGGCCGATTCTCGAATCTCGCTGTCCAGTGTTTTATTCTATCTCTCGGCTGAAAAGTTACCAAACGTGCGAGTTTCATTGAACTCTGAAGTGCGTAAAAACAATTCTTTCCTGAACAGAAACGGCAGACTGTGTTTCATGGAACCACAAAATGTGTCGTCATCCATGTCATTTCATTAAAAAAAATGTTTCCCATCCGCAGCTTACGTAAAAGAACTATGTAGTTGCCTCATGTATTCAGGAATAAAATATTTTGAGACTAACACCATGCAGAGGCATTTTTACATTATTAATCCCTATTTTGTGGTAATTTTTGCAATTTTCTGTTATAATTGTATAATTTGACTTTTTAAGTTATTCCTTTAATGCTATCCGCTGTAAGAAATTCTACAGATTAGTTTTGATCGAAATGCAGTTTGTTGTATTGCAAAGTGCTTTTAGAAGTTCTCCGCAGTCACTCCGAACCACCAGCAGCAATTAGACTGACGGGCTTTTAAAAAAATCGAAAAATTTATTGACTGAGCTGTTCGCTTAAGAAATAGTTTGCTCGGGGGGCAGTAGGCTTCATTTTGTCCGCATTCCATCCTATGAAACCTGCATGAGTAGTTGCAAATGAAAGTGGCGAAATCAAATCAAACGTTCAATGATTGCGAGCGGCCATTTCTCAATGTTATTGAAGCTGCGGTAGGATGTGGTTAGACAGACGTGAGTATTCGTCTTTGCAATCCGTATTTAACGTCTGATCAGCAATCTGCACTCACTGTATTTCGCACATCCCGTTTTCGGCATTCCATCGCCTCTCCACTGTGGAAAAACGTTTTGAATTTGTGTAGTAGAAAGATGTTCATATTTTTATATCCAGTTTTATTATCTTAGTTTTAAAATTTCATATTTTTTAAAATAATTTTTTTATTATACTTTTGTTTAGAAACTAATTAATTTTTAATTGTAATGATATTAAAGCTCAAACGTAAGTTCTATACTGTCTGAAAAGGGGGAAATAATCTTTTTAAATTTAGAGATTTAATTATTTATTTTCAGTTTACGCTTTAAATATTAATAAAATTTTGCTACAACCTGATTTTCTATTATAATGAAACTCAAACTGCGCTCATCGTTGGAGCAAATATTTCAAATATTCATTTTTTAAGAAGAAGATATGAAAATGCGGATTATTATTCCTTTTTTAATTTCTGTTTCATGCACGCGTTAAATAAAGTTTTTGTATTTTTGCATATACTTACAGTTAAAGTTTGATTTAGGTTGAAAAATTAGTAAAATATGTCTTTTTAAATACTGCTGCTCTTTTCTGTAATTTACAATCATGTTTGTTAATTAGGATAATGCAAATTCAGAAAAAGAAAGAATCAGAACAAAACAAATGTAACTTATTTGCAAAGCCATTTAATAAACAAAGGATTAATAGCAAAAAAGAGCATCCTTAATAAAAATTGAATTTTTTTTGCACCCTAAAACAAATTACAAAAAAAAAATATTTACAAAAACCAATAATTTATGTTAGTATGGTAGTTAATGCATAGTATGTCTCTCAAACGATGCAATACAGTCCGTACAACGTCTCTTCATACTGAGTATCTAATAATCGATCTGATCTTGACAAATATTACACCACTCATTAAGCAATGATCTCTGGAGTTCTGGTAGACATATAGAAGGTGGTGGACAAACTAACAAGCCATTAGCACACAGGCTATATTGGATTCAAGTGCGGTGAGAATGCTAGATGTTATCTTCCATTCGAAGATATTCGTTTATGATGTTCGCACGGTGAAGACGAGTGTTGTCATCCATAAACACGAATTCTGAACCCATAACGCCCCGAAACTACCGTACATGTTGTTCCAGAAAAGCGTCCCGATTGATTTAGCCAGTCATGGTTCCAATTCGAACATGCAGCTCAGTTTTGGAATACAAAACATTTCTTCCCCAAACGCGCAATTCTGCAACACCGTAACAGTGACGTTCAACGATATTCTTTTGGTGGTAACGAGTACCTGGCGGAGTTTATATGAATGTCAGGCCAGAATCAAACTGTAGGCTAAACCTGAACACATCGAAAAACACACTAGTCTACTGTTGCACTGTCCACAATGCAGGCTCTCTACTGCAGGCTACCGCAGGTGACAATGAGTAGCAGGGATTGGAACACATTTGACAGGCGTAGAGCATATAGACCAATCTCCCCTGTCTCTGCACGGTCTACCTTGAACCTATCATACCAATGGCTGAAGAGAGCTGACGGTACAGGCCTCATGCTATGCTCCGTCTGTTTCTTTTAGCAGTAACTGCCAAGTACAGGCCCTCACTCGGCGTCGTAACTCAAGGGCGACTTATGCTATAACGCCTATTCTCATTATCATAATCTAATAATCGTTGAAAAAGACTGAGGATAACACTATAAGCGATTCCAAGTGAATCTGAACTCTTCAAGCTCATACATCTTCAAAAATCATATGCAAATTGCAGGAGGATACCAGATGACATCGATAGTGCGTCACAATGACGAGATTGTCAGAGAATAATATATAAAGAACATGAACGAAGAAGTAAAATGGTTCAGAAGCGCTCTATAATCCATTCAATACAATAACCGCATAGTTATGGTACAATAGACGCTTTTGGAGGATTTTTTATGTGGAAGAGATATCGGCCGTCTAAAATATGGGCCAACATAGCTGGAAGTATCCGATGAACTTGGAATTCCCCAGAGTGTCATTTTCAGTCTTTAGCAACGATTCCCAGAAGATAGCGATGTGAGTAGATGTTACAGAAATGGTCACAACGCCGAATGAGGATCGGTATTCGGCAACTACTGTGAAAAGAAATAAAGCAGAACGCAACATGCTTTATGTCCCGTCTGCCCTCTTCAACCACTAGTAAGACAGTTTCAAGGCAGAACATGCACAGACGCTAACGGCAGATGTCTATATGGTAATATAAAACTTCTCCCCCTTTCTAAGAGACACATGTTTATTATTATTAAATCTGGCCAGCTGTGGGACGATTCCTTTCCTTGTGTCACTTTTCCTTTGTGATTACCCCAAACGGGGGATTCTCTCCCTTGGGACCATCTGGACTTGAATAGAGTCCAGATAATGCTAAGCTCCGTCTGTTTCTTTTAGCAGTAACTGCCAAGTGCAGGCCCTCACTTGGCGTCATAACTGAGGGGCGACTTATGCTATAACGTCTATTCTCATTATCATAATCTAATAATCGTTGAAAAAGACTGAAGATAACACTATGAGCAATTCCAAGTTCCTCGGATACTTCCAGCTGGGTACGCCCTCATTCCACATTGCCAATAATTCTATCCCGGGAAAAATTATCCAAATGTGTCCTTTGTACCATAATTATGTGGTTATGACATTGAAAACTTGCAAAGCACTTCCGAACCTCTTTACTCCTTTATCTGTATTCCCTATACATCGTCCTTGTGACGTACTATAAATGGCATGTTGAGGATTCCTGCAATTTGCATATGATTTTTGAAAACGTGTGTAGTTATTTTACGGGCGGTATATGTATTTTAGAGTTCGATTTTCGCGTGACTGTAATTATCCTTAATTTATGGACATGAGTAATTATATGTATAAAGATATATTAGCACTCTTTTTGGTGAAAAGTTACTTTCTGATTAAAAATATGTATCCTGTATTTTTTTATTTAATTAATTTTTTCATGAATAAGAAAAATCATCACAGAATTGTCCTTCAAGATATTACATAATATGTAAAATTCGTACATGCGTAATGTCAGTGTTGAACTTTTTTTCTGTTTATAGTTATAGTTTTAAACACTTCCAAATGAAATTCAAATTCTAAAAGAAGACAGAAAATTAAAGAGATGTATATGGATGAAATGAAGGACCTCTAAAATAAAAGAATCTGTTTGTTTCTCAAAACATGAAATTGTAAATTATATTACTTGGAAAGCCATTCACTATTGAAGCCAAGTTACCAAAAGCTACTCGTTGTACAAGTTACTGATTTTTAGTAACAGGTTTTCTCAGTAAGTGGTAACTGTTCGTCTGAGGTAGCTAGTTCGGTATACTAAAAAATCTTGTTCATAGAATGCCTAGATCTTAACTTGAACTTTAACATCTTAAATACTATCATCTTTTACTTTGATAATTCAAGTTATTAATTTCTTTTTTAAAAGCTTTGCAGTGTTGAATTCACACATTGCCTTCTTTGGCCGAAGATTGGAGCGATACAGGAATGTTTCCAGTTTACATATTGTTCATCGACTGCAATTATTTTCGGAAATCAAAAGACGCATCTCCTCTTCACACCTTCTCAGCTGGAATAGATGAAGAAACCGTGTGGCGGCGATAGTACTGTTGACACAAAATGTGCAGTCAATTAATGCGGCTCTGTGTCGGAGCGGACGGCGCATACCTTTTCCAATTTCCATATTAATGAGGTGTTCGATGAGGGCTCGTGTCATATTCCGGCTCCTATGCAAAACGCAGCTACGCCCGAATTGCTTATTCATGACACACGAATGGCCGGGACGCCGAGAGTCAGGACTGCGAGTGGACTCCGGGTCAATGGGCAGCCGCGTCTCAACGTGTGCACGGAGCGAGAAGATTATGTGTCCGCATTGTAATCACCGCGCAGGAGATGCTTTGTTTTCGAGTTTTGTCTTCTTCAGCCTCAGGATTTGTGTCACCTGCTTTTGGTGGAGCCGGGTTTGCCGAGGAACTCCGATGCATCGAAACGGCAGGAATTCCCTTTTTCTCATCCGAAGGTTTCTCTCGAAGTGTTGTCTCCAGGTTTTACGGACCACCTCTTCAGCAGTACAATTGTTTTTGTTAAAATATCTAAAGTCACGAGCTTGTTGGTGGAAAACTACCGAACCAATTTTTGTATTCGAATTATTCAGAAAAATCTTCATAGCTGAAGTTTCCAGAAAACTTAAACATTTTTATTGGACTTTCAAAAGAATAGACTAAGCAATAACTTTTTTCATTTTCAGCATGTTCATATTTCGAAATTAGCCATCTTAGGAGACTATCTTTGTCACCAAAGTTATTTAATTGTTAGGTCTTGTGATTTTACAAGTCTGAAAATATGAATTTAATTGATTCACTTTGCTACAAATATTACTTGCGGTACAAATTAAAAAGTGATAAATATTATGAAATTAAAACGGGACTCAAAATACAATTCTAATAAACATAAAAAAATAATAAATGAAAATATTAAAAGAAAGCATTTTTTGTTGTTGTTGTTGCTAAATCTTAAATTTAACATTGGCAAAAGCACACGATTGAATGTTTTGATGCATGGGTTTAAATTTCATTATAACATTGAAAACATTATTGAAGATTATGTATTAAATTAAATTTTAAAAGTGTATTGAAAATGGAAAAAATATTAAGAAAGGGAATATATATATATATATATATATATATATATATATATATATATATATATATATATATATATATAATTAAACTTCTGGTCGAATACCTATTTTTTTTATTTCATTTATCATTATTATCATTACATTTTCTTTGTCTTAGTGACTGGGGTTTCTGTTGAAAGAGCAAACCCTCTCCAGATCATTTGTAATATAGTTTGGAGTGTTAACTAACAAAAACGCTGAATAAAGTTGCAAAAATCTTTAACAAGACAATCTGAAGGGGATCGTATCGTAATTTGTGGAAATTGGACCTCTGCCATTCGATTAAACGTAAGAAGAGCGACTGCTCTGCCTCGCACGTTAGCGTGTTATATAGATGTTGTTTAGAATTTTATTATTTTCACAACTTAACCGGTTATCTTTAATGAAAAGTTGATTTCATGTATTTGGCACTCATGTTTGTTAATTTGGAAGAAAATTCTAAGTATTTATGAAAGCTAACTAAACGCTTTCGCTAAGTTTCTGTTTATATATATATCTATCTCCAAATGCAGTTGCATTTTAAATGCGAGACTCTTCTCAAAGAAACTTGAGCTCAAATAGCGATTCCCTTCCTCGGAATTAAGAGAGAAGAATTCGCCTCCGGAAACACGTGCACGCGATTTCGGCCCACCGTTATAGACTGAACCCTGCGTTCGCATCAGCTGCACTCGTATGTGCATAGTTTTCGGAGATAAAGACTGCAGGTTTTTGATCCAATCAAATGTTTTGAAGATAGGAGAAAGAGGGGCTTTTCCAAAAAAGAATTCCTGTTTGTACTTGGTTCATCCATCAAACTTTGTTGATTCGAAACAGGGATCTTCCTTTTAGTGAAAAGACGAGATCTTCCTTCATCATCGGGGTCAAGATGTGTGCATCGATGCAGATGCAGGCAACATTTCGTGAGGTACTCCGTCACTCATTGGGAACGATTATTTCCATTTCCAAAATCTGCTCTGGTCCGAAGTTAAATTAAAATCTGTTCGCAACCTCCTAATTTGCTTGTTATCTCCTAATAGGAATGCACAAACATAGTTTTCGGTGTGCTTTCCAATTAGGGCGCCGTCCCGGCTTCTCCGAAAGAGAGACTCCATTAAGTCTCCCGTTAAGGGGATTCGCCTTTCATTAGGACAGTGTGAGGATGACACTCCTTTTAAAGTGGTCAGGTGAGGAACCGGACTCTGTGAGTTTGAGCGTTGTTACTCTGCTCATTCGGATGAGTGAGCAGGAAATGAAAGCACAACTGATGTGGAGGAAAGTAAATTTGGTTTCTGCGAGTCACGGACAATTACTCGTACAAAATTCCAGCTTGAGGTTATTATGTGTTTTAAAAAGAAAATAAATGTGATAATATATTTTAAAAAGAGTTTTTATGTTTAACAAAACATTTTTCATTATGTTGAGTTCTTATTTATAATTCATTATTAATAAGGTGACATGCTGGAATTGTCTTTCTTCAAATGCTCCGTTCTATGGATATCGAATGAAAAATGGTTAGCTGGTTAAAATGTAATATTTACCCCCTCATATTATGTTTTCTTCGGGGGCAATTCTTGTGCAGAACGCGGTCACCAAGAAGAAATGGAAAATAGATTAGGAATTTCTGTTTTTACAGGTATGAAATCTTTTAAATATGAGTATGCGTGTTGAAGCGCTTTATTTTCCCTCTTTCTTTTAAGGCTGATTCATTTCGCATTTTTCATACTCTTCTGCTCGTCGAAGGGAAATTTTATTTAAAAGCACTCATGTGACACAGCTCTTTCGTTCGTACTGTGTGGCGATTCCTTAAGGATATGAGAAGATTATTTTCTGTGACATCTGATTTTACATGGATGAGTCATTTTTAATTTATACTTATCTTCTATATGAAAATTATTTAATTAATTTTTAATACCAGCCACCTCCCCAGATTTAGAAAAAAAATGTTCTACTTATGTTAATGCTTTCAAGTAAATAATTACGAATCTAGTTTTGGAGAATCTGAATTTCCGCGAAAATGATAGAGAAAGAATAAAAAAAGCGAAATGCCTCTTTCGTATCTCCTGCTCTTAGTAAAAAATGTGAAAATATTTAATAAAATATAAAAGGTACGCTTTAAAACATTAATTTAAGCAATCATGCTCTAAATAGAGCATTTTAGAGATAGATATCAAAGACTAAAAGCATCGAATAAAATTAAGTGAACGTATCTCGTCCGAAATTTCATGTCAATGTTTCAAGTCTGTTGCCCTTCGTATTATTTTATTTTTAAAAATTTAGTCTCGGCTGTTTCCAGAGACTTCCAAAACTTATTTTATCTCGTCGCAAAACAGTATGTATAGCTACGCATGCAATAAATTAACATTCTAACAAGTATTGTTGAAAAACGTAATGATTTTTTTTTTAAAAATATTACAAAATCTGGAGAAAAAATAGGACAAAAATAAAATTTGTACACTTTAAGCAAGTTGTTGTATTTTAAATTGGTATCGAAATCTTTTTTTCCCTGTATGATTTTTCCGGTAGGCGCTTAGAAGAGATGAAATAAAAGCATTAAAATATTATTTTATAGCTAAAAATCTACTTGGAAAAAGATTTTGAGAACCCTTTCTTAATAAGTGCCGACCACCCATAAAGAATAACTGCTCGCCAAATTTGATTGCTGTAGAGAAAATAATCTATCTTCGAAAGTGTTTTATATATTGCAATTCAGGGAATAAAGTTTGATGATTCCGAAAACCTTTGCAGATTTTTTTTTAACGAAAAGTAAATCGTGGTCTCAAAAAAACATCACGCGTGTTTTTAAAGGTGAGGATGGATATTTTTATTTATTTGGATTTATTAAGTTGTATGTCACTTGAAAGGGAATGAAGCTTTATTTCAAGTACATAACCCTGTTTTGCTGTCTGTATTCATTTCAGTTTTCCCGACTTTTACGAATTTAACCTTTTCCTAGTAGGATAAAAGAGACCGCCGTGAATAATTGAAAAGAGCCCAAAGCTGTCTGATCGGGGAAGGGATGAGGATAAGCTCTTTGTCTTCTGACTTTAAAAGGAAGGCCGATGGACGAGAGGAATTTGCCGAAGATTCTTTTCGATACGAAAGGAACTCGCTGTCTTCGAGCTTCAGCTTCACTCGCTTCTCCTGCTTTCGCTTTTGTTTCAGATTCTGTTGGCAAATATTTTGAAAAAGTAATTGTGAATAGGCCGCGATTGAATTTAGAAGCAAGGAGTGAAGGCTTATACAATGGCAGTTGTGTCACTCGGTCGGTCATAACTCAATATTTTTCCAAGATAATTTTAATTTTTTTGCTCGAGATGGATTTTATTTCAACATTTTGCTGTTAAAAAAAATCCTACGAGTTTTTGGATAATTAAATCTTTTAAACAGTTGCACATTTTAGTGAGAAGGTGGTGAGTGTTCAGTTTAGCTATATTAATGTCCCATTTTAAAGCGAAATTAGTTTTATTTTGGGACGGATTTTGTAATTTCGAACCACTGTCAGATGGCGAGGATGGTACCTGAGCTAGCAGCCTGTTGAAAATGTATTAATATTTTGATTTATTTATTTCAGAACGGCAACGTTATTTAAATAATATTTATTAGCAGTCTCGTTTTGCAGATGTCAACATATAGTTCAATTACAGGATGGAATAAAATCAAGTTGAATGTTTTTCCTGTGTGATATCGTTTTTTTTTTTTTTTTTTTTTCTAATACAGTAGGCGAAAGAAAACGGTGTTTTTCTTAGGCAACTTTAATATTTTTTGGCGTCCGCGACAGGACATTCGTGAGACATAATAAATCGAGATGTTTCATGCGATAAAAGGTTTTAAAAAAGAAGATTTGAAATATGTTACGTCTGAAATTGGAGAAGACTTATCGGAAAGTATTGCGATAATTGGATTAAAGGATCTTATTTTAAACAGTAATGATATAAGAATAATCCAGTATTCGTTCAAGAATTTTAGGTTACTTTTTGATTCTGCATCGCATAAATCTTATATTTTGAGAAGTGTAGATGAAGAAATGAATTATACACCTCTTCACTGTGAACAAATGGTACTGTAACGACTTGACCACGGGCGGGTCAAATGAAATGGTAGCGTGTGATACGCAAAGGGTTTATTTACAGCTTTACACAAAAAAAACACGTCATCTAGGTTAGATACAGGAAATATTTACAATGTATTGACTGTTCGATAACTATGCCGGGAATTTACAAGCTGTCTGCGTATTCGGCTACTGCCTGTAGCTCCAAGATCTACGGATTACGTCCGGTAGATCTTTCTAACAAACTTGTGATCGCGAGGTATCTCTTCCACTTCAGCACTCCTCACAGCTCGTCTCGTCCACCGGATCAGCTTGTCTCCTCTTCTCTCCTTCTCTCGTCCCCTTTTTAACGGGCGCGAAGCTCCACCTCTCAGGCTGATATTGGCGCGCTGGAGATGCCGGTTGTCCAATCATTCTACTCCCACTCGCGCCACCATGTCGTGGGAAGATTTCTGAGACATCCCCCCTTATCAGCGCCGTCACCCGCTGTTCACACCTGCGTTCTTCCTTCAATGGGTTGTAAACAGCAACTGCTGTTCGTTATCGGAACCCTTACCAGCTGGGTGGTCCATAGACGAAATAGTCCCGTCTGGTATTTCGGCACGGTTTACTGCTTTAATGAGCCGAAAACGTGTGATCCCTTATCTGTCTATCTCAAATTCTAAGAACGGGAGAAACAAATGAGATGAATAGCCTCACCGCTGGATAGGAATATCATTGTTCGATCATGTGTCTCTTCCAGCAGGAGACAAAGTGGCGTCTTCCTTACAGTACGTTCCCTATTTGGCGGTGTTATCACTAACGAATTCAAGCATAATTGTTATAAATTAAAATTGAAAAATTTGTATGACAATATTAGCTGTAATTTTGAAGTTCTGGATCAAACTACTATTTTTGATAGTATAAGACTGGTTTTTAAAGGTCAATAAATAGATGAATTGGAAGAAAATGAGATTAATCTAACTGACATTAGCGATACCTGTAAAGTCATTGATATTTTAATAGGAGCTGACGTTATGGGGAAAATGTTAACAGACAAAAGAAAAGTTTTGTCTTCAGGTCTTGTAGCAGTAGAAACTTTCTTAGGATGGACCTTAATGGGGAAAGTACCACAGGGAAACTTTTCGGAAGAAAATATATCGAAAACAGTGCTTTTCTTATTTGTAAATAAAGCTGAAATCTCAAATTTATGGAAATTAGATTTAATCGAAATTAGCGATCCTGTTGACAAGAAATCTAAAAACGAGATTTATCTTCAAACTAAGAAGTATATCTTAGAAACAGTAACAATTAATACAGATGGTTGATATGAGGTTTGTTTGCCGTGGTCTGATGTTGAGTCACCTTTGCCCTACAAATTTAATTTAGCGAAGAAAAGGCTCGACTGCACTACTTCAAAGCTATTAGCTATGAATATGTATGAGAAGTATGATGATATTCTTCTAAATCGGTTAGATGAAGACATAATAGAAGAAGTTCCGACGAACGAAATGAATTCTGACGGTAATTATTTACCTCATCGTGCAGTGATAAAACTAAGTAGCAGCACTGCTCCAATTCGTCCAGCATTTGACGCTTCTGCTAGATGAGCAAATTATCCATATCTTTGAAGCTGTGGTTGGAATGTGGTCCTAATCTTATAGAGCTTATACCAGATATTCTTCCTCGATTCAAAGAGAGAAAGTGTGGTGTTATTGCTGACATTAGGAATGCTTTTTTGCAAATAAATATTCGTAATGAAGATAGAGATTTCTTACGGTTCTTGTGCTGGGAAAATAGGGAAGAAAAGAAATTACGAATTTTTCGCCAAACAAGAGTTGTTTTCGGAGTAAAATGTAGCCCTTTCCATTTCGCTTCAGTAATTGAATTCCATATTCAAAAATGTGAAGAATTTGAAAAATCTTTTTAGAAAACACTTTTGGAGAGTTTCTACTTTGACAATGTCGTTACTACTGTTGAAACTAAAGACCAATTAGATCAATTCATCGACAATTCTAAAGCCTTGATGGCTATAGGTGGTTTTGGTCTTAGAGAAGGGGAATGGTCTGGTGACTGTGAAACTAATTCGGAGAAAGAAACTCAAGTATTAGGTCTTATTTGGGATAAGGAATTGGGCACTTTAAAAATTAACATGAAATTGTTGGATGACATTAATATGGAAAAAGCTACTAAAAGGACTATGTTATCTACAATACAAAAACGTTTTTGATCTTTTTGGATTCACAGCACTAATGATGTTCTGGCCAAAAATAATGCTTCAAAAGGCATGGGAATTAGGTACAGGTTGGGATGAAGAAATAATTGGTGAACTTCGTAAAGAATATCTGCAGTGGTTTCAAGAATTAAAGTATGTTGTTGTGTCAAGTGGCACTTGTCATGGACAAGCCCGCCGCTGACCCAGCAGCAGATTAAGCCGAATGAAGCGTCTCTTGTATTTGAGTAGCGCCAACTAGGGCCAAGAGTACGACTTTGCTACACACTCACCACATTCGCTTGCACAACCCCTTTTTACAGGGGGGCACATTCACACATAGCACACAGAACAACCATGCCCGAACCGGGACTCGAACCCGGGACTTCCAGAACACGAGGAAGACGCGCTACCTCTGTGCCATCAAGCCGGCAGAATTAAAGTATTTGTCTGATATACAGATTCCTAGGTCTATTCAAGTATCTTCAGAAGATTTAAGTAGTTGCGCCATTCATACATTTGTTGATGCAATTAAAGATGTATATGCTGCCGTTACATTCCTTAGAAAAGAAAACAATGGGCGAATTGAGTTCTTTATACTTGCAGCTAAGTCTCGAGTGGCTCCTTTAGGAGGCACGACTATTTCAAGAATGGAGCTTCTCGCGGCTGTGATTAGAGCTAGGCTATCAAATTCCATTGTTGAAGCTCTAGGTTGGAGAAATGTTATGATGTATTACTGGAGGGATTCTACAACGGTGCTTGTATGGATATTGAGGGAAGAAAATTGGTCTGCATTCGTTAGGAATAGAATTCAAGAGATAAAGAAGTTGAGTAATCCTACATCATGGAGACATATACCTGGCGACCTGAATCCTGCAGACTTGCCTTCCAGAGGCTGCAAGGCAAAACATCTAATCTCCTAAAGATGGTGGAAGGGTTCAAAATGGATGAAAAATGCTTTTGAATTTTAAAACATTATGGTTTTCTCCAACCATGATTGGAACGAAGAAGAGATTAAAAAGGAAAAGCCTTTGATGACTTATATGTTATCAAATAGTGAAGACAGTGGTGTTGCAAATTGGTACTGCGGATATTTCTCTAACTATGATAGAATTGTTCGTCTTCTTGCATGGATACTTCGTTTCAAGAATAACTGCGAAAATAAAACTGAAAGAAAGCATTGTGAGTTAACAGCTACAGAAATTCAGGAAGTAGAAATAAAGGTTTTATTTACGATGAAAAAAGAATCGTTTCTCCCAGAAGAGGAAAAGAGATTAAAAACCTTACTAGTATTTAAAGACGATCTAGGCGTCATCTGTGTAAAAACTAAAATTATTTATCGCAAGGGTAGCGAAGATTTTCTTAGACCTATTGTTCTTCCACCGAAGCATGAAGTGGTAAAACGGTTCATCTATAACTCTCACGTTAAGAACTGTCATGCAGGAGTCCAGATAATGTTGAATATACTTAGAGAAAAGTGATGGATCCTAAACAGAAGAAAAGCAGTGAAACATGTGATATCCAACTGTACTACGTACTAAAAGATATAGTTCCTAGAAGAAGTTATAAGTTCCTCTCTTTCAGAAAATAAAGTTCCAGATAAACTTAACTTAGGAGTAACTTTGTTTAAATGGACATTTTCACATTTATTTTCTTTTTTATACTTAAATTTAATTGAAAATTTGTACAACGTTGGCATGAATTGAATCTCTTAATTGTATTTAACTCATAATTTTATGTTTTGATTATTATTTATAATCAAAAGATGGGAGGATGTTGAAAAGGTATTAATATTTTTATTTATTTATTTCAGAATGGCAACGTTATTTAAGTAATATTTTTTAGCTGTCTGGCAACATGTAGTTCAATTACAAGATGGAATAAAATCAAGTTGAATGTTTTTTCATGTGTGATATCGTTTTTTTAAATGCAGAGAACGAAAGAAAACGGTGTTTTTCTTAGGCAGCTTTAATACAGCGCCTCTCCAAGCTTCCATTCTACATCTGCTGGAGGACATTGGGTCCCGACGGATTTAACGCGTACCAGACCTACTTATACGACGGTTCTTCGATGGAGTCGAGTCTCTAACCTGATGGCATACTTCCATTCCTTACCATGTTCATGTATGGATGAAAATCGTGCAATATCATTGGTTCGCTCCTCTGGTGACGTCTGGCTTGCTTTTCGGCAGAACTCGGATTTGATGCAAACCTGGTGGGCACAAATGTGTTATTGCAGCTCTTAAAAATCGGAGCTAATGTTTTCGCATGGCACCTCTGGGGACATACTGCTAAAATTAACTTTAAATTAATTGAAAGGCAGCAAAATTCCATAGTTAGAAGAATATGCGGTGCTAATCGGGTAATGCCCAGCAACGAAATTTACAAAGCACTAAAATATCCCACCTTCAAACAAACTGTAAAAAAGATTTCTACCAATTTCTTCAATAAGCTTGATCAGCACGAAAGCCCAGCTCTTAAAGAATTAGAAAAATACACCCCCTCACCTAAAATTAAAAGGCCCAGGAACGTCTTAATTATCTAACTTTTACTTTTCCTACTACATCACCAGATAAATCTAACTTTCTAAACGTAAACCCTGCATGCGGATTGGTACTGAACGAACAATAGATTATTCAACTCCTAAGCCAAAACTCTAGCCTTCTGCACTCTCTCCCGAAACCTGCAACCCAACTCACCCACCCCGCTGCTGCTGCAAGCCCATTGGACGCCAGCACCACCACATCTTCCTCCCTTCCACCTCGACATGGGTAGACTGTATTCTTCAGCTGACCAGCGCCAGTACAGAGGCCGAACTGACAAGAGTAACTGAAGTCCATGCCATCCGCTAGAGCCATGCTGAACTTCACTACTTACCGCCACTACAGGAGATAGCTTCTGATTGAAGCGGGCTCTCCTTCAACTGCACAAGACTTCGGGATTTGATGCATTTCATAACTAGATCGTATTAAACTTAAAGAATTCAATTAATCTTTTGCAATGTATGTTTTATGTCTTAGTGACACATATATTGTTGCTTGCTATCTCTTTTTCTCATTATAATTTCCAGTTTTATTATACTTATTCCTGTTACTGAAATACGAAAGTATTTTACTGTATCGCTAGTTTTTAAAATGTTACCTTAATATAAATGGAATTCGTGTTTGTGTATCTGTGTCCCCGCATTCTCTCCTAAACACCTTGACTGATTTCAATCAAAGTGTGCATACTCAGTCTTTATGCCAAAAAAAAAAAAACCATTAATTTAAAATACATATATCATTTGATTAGTTAATAATTCACTGAAAGTTTGTCGCTTTTTAGAAGTAACTTTGGAGAGAATAATATCTTACAGGAATGTTTTAATATGTTTAAATTCAGAATTTTAAATTTTATGTAACATTAAAATAATTTCTATGAATTTAACAAAATTAAAGGATTTTTGAAGATCGTGATTTTGTTTTTTTAATTTAGCGTAGGCATTTTAAAATAAGTGATAGTAAGACTTAAGAAAGAATTTCTCACCACTAATTAAAGAATTCTCTAGAAAAAAGTAATGAAGGAAGAAGAAGAAAAAAAAAAAACGTTACTGAAAAAATAATAAAACTGATTTGTTGAATATTGGAACAAGACTGAGGAGGATACTTGCTATACTTACTGTTAGCTCAGCACTACATTGTAGGTGGAATAAATTTGAATTTGAATTTTTATTTATCATTATTCGTACTTCATCTGCTGTACCTTTTCGCATCATTCGTAACTAATTTTCAAATTTCTATTTTAAAATTCCATGAAGAATGAGTGAAGCCAGTGTCATAAAATAATGACACTAGTTCCTTTCTTCTATTGAGCCCTGCAGTAGAGTTAGTTTTAGGAAACCTTTCTGGGTCATCCGGTTTAAAGCTTAATTTTGAGCCTTTATTATAAAATGCTTACACGTAAACTTGTACTTTGCATGCAAATACTCTTTTTATTTTAAGGTAATGATTGAAATTTAAATAAATTCATCTCCCCTGAGTTTTTTCTCTAATAATCAAAATGATTTTATTATATTTCTTATAATGTATTATGTGAAAGCTATATGAATGGAGATTGAGTTATTATCAATGGAGGTGGTTCAAAATTTTTATTTCCGTTATTAGAATGATTTATTCCCGGGTGAACAAATTCATATTTTTGTTATACTCTTGTTAATGTTTACTGTAAAACTTCCGATTACAAGCTTCTTTAGAGTTAAAAAAAAGTTTCCCCTTAATCGGTGTTATTCTTGCCTTAAATTATCATAAGTTCTCGACTTTATATCACGAATACTGATAATTCATTAGCATACGCGTTCCGCCTTCTCTTAGTTCAGTATATATGACAAATTTCCGAAACCTGACTTCTAATAATTGATCAAACGCAATTGAAAATAATTTATGGGTGCTTTCAATGAATTCTCGTATAACATGTTCTTAAGAAAGTTTTGAAAGATAATTCGTGATTTCTTGTAGAATGCTACGAATTTCGCTTTTTTTTTTTCCACAAGTGAAAAATCAACTGATGTTTTTGAATGGAAAGATAGAAATGCCCAACTCATTGATTAATGCGTTACCCATCTGCGCCCACCTCGCTTGTCATGCCTAAATTCAAAAACACAAAAAAAGTGGCCTACTTTTTTTTAAAAAAAATCAACACTTATGAAGGAAAGGGCTGCGTTTGCTCATCTTTTAAGGGTGGTGGGGTCATTGTAGGAGAAGGCAGGGGAGAGACAGAACAGGAGAAAATAAACGTGGATAAGGAAGACGATCTCCTTTCCTCTCGTTAAGTGACATTGTCTCCCCATCGTTGCACGATGTTCACAACCACCCCCCTCTTATCAAATGCAACTTTGGAACTCACGTTCTTCTCCCTCCCCTTCTGTACTTCCTTCCTCTCTGGAATGAGGCTACATTCCGGAAAACCTTTGGGGGGAATGCGACATAATTTTTTTTTCCAGCTTGGCAGTGGCCGTGGGTTTTTCTACTCCATTAGTGTTCCTGTTCCGGAAAATAAGAACACACTCGCGCCCCTTTTCTGGAACGAGGGAGGGAGAAAAGCTCCTCCCTTTCTCTCTCCATGGGGATAGTGTTGCCTCGTTAGCGCCATTATAAACATACTTATCACCGTAAGTTCTTACAAAGTCTTTCCCTCCTACCACCGCACCAGCTCAGAAAATGGAACTCTCGCAATACGCTCTGCACTTATTAGGCGTGATCTACACAAAACCCAACGCGAATGAGTGATGAGGTTTTACAAATCTTCCGAGTAAATTTTACTTGAGGAAGGACCATGGTTTTTATACTGTGTACATTAGAATGACTTGTTCTAGGAATTTCACTGGCAGGTGAACGCTTGCGGAATCAGCAGGTATACTTTGGCCAATATGTTGGTTTGGACATTGCTTGCATTCGAAGTACGGGGAAAGTATTATGATTGTCCAAAAATATGGACTCCCGCTATTAAGAAATTTCAGCGTTTTAGACCTCCCCAAGTTCGAAAAACACATCTTTGTCATTCTGTTCGTCTCTGTCTGTTTGCGGAAGAAATGACTCACAAACACTCAGATCTAGACCAATGAAATTCGATTAATGGTCCGTAATTTGTAGATTACTATCGAATTTTGTGTATAATTTATTCAGAAAAATTCTGTTTGTTAACACGGTCACTGCAACTGGAGAACTGGAGGGATAAAATTTGATACACAGACTTTATATCTGAGGAATAAATACCTATCCTATTTAGAATCAAATGCGTCTTTAGATTGACTTTTTGTCGATGTGCACTTTCGTAAGTATTTATTATACAAAATAACTTAAATTCATTGATTGAACTGTATGAAATTCGGCAATGTTGATCTGAAACAAAAAAATTTATTTTATAATACTATTAAGGAATGAATTGCCAAAAAAAAAAATTATCCAATGGTCGCACTGAAGATGAGTGAAAAAGCTAAATTCATCCCAAAGATCAATATCTCTTGACTTATGTTCGTCAATGCATGCGAGGCATTTATACCCTTGCACAAGGTCCACAATTTTATCCAAGGATAGGAAGCTAATGCTTTTATTACAGATGTGCGTGCAAATTTTGAGGAGACCACTCTTGTTGATCTATTCGAGAAAGTAATTTTTAAACTGTGAGTGATCGAAAATTATAATAAAAATAAATAGTAAAAGCAGGATTGGCTTCAAAATGAGACAACAATTTGTAACAGCATTCTTAAAATACAAATTTAAGTTCTCTGTTCAGTCTTCGAGTTGCATAACTGTTTGATTGTGAAGATATTGTTTTGGTTTAGATATTGGACATGCAATTGTAAATGACTTACTGTTATGTTATTTTTATTTTATTTCCTCCCAGTGTGGAATTAAAAAATATTTTATTATATTTATTTTTTTTATGCTCTCTTCCCTTCTGACACTTACCTTCGGATTATTTCTGCGTCTATTGAATCGTCATTGCCATGTAATGATGAACATCATTAGGAATGCTTTAAAGATATAAAGAATGTACCTCTTCCGGATTCTGTCTTTACTGATATTTAGTTGCTAAATTATCATCATTGATAACAGAGATAAGAAAGATGATAATCCATTACATGAGAAACTCATTTTTCTTATATTACACGTTCACTCAACAGTATGTGAAAATTATTTCTGCATAGAAAAATTTCTGTGAAAATTATTTCTGTAGCTACATATCTTTCCATTAGAAACTGTTTTATCTTCATTTGAAAGAACAACACTAGAAATCATCCCCTCTCATTCCTGAGGAAAGGTGCGATCGATGTTGGATTTTATTTTAGGGTTGCAGCATCGCCAATAATGAAAATGCATCGTCAGTTTTACGCGAGAATCAAAACTTTCTGCGGGCTAAAGAAAAAATAAATAAAATAAAAACTTTGAACAAAGCATAAATGAAGTTGACAGCCCTTAAACAAATATCCAATACTCCTCCCAAACCTCTAACTCTTGGGCGGAAAGAATAAGAAAAGTCCTCATTTCATTCACAACCTTTCCAAAAACTGTTCATTTTGCACATTTTTTTACTCTGTTAGATAAACAATTCATTTACATAAACTAGCGAGCGATGCAGAGATAACGCTTTCGTTGCTATGCTTTCGTCTTTCTCTACTGTTTTACTTCCATTGACAGGGGGGGAAAGCGAGCCTCGATCATCGCCAAGTGAAAAATGTTATTGTGATCGCAGAGGGCTTAATAAGAGGCCGCCTTTATTTGGCGACTGACGTTCGCTGTTTCGTTTGTTTTTGTCGGAATCCAATAACGGAAAAGACAGACACAACTGTTTTTTGATTTATGATGAAATGGGCTCCATGCTCAGGACACACATTTGATTAATTGTTGCTTTGTTTTAATTAAAAACAGCTCGCTTTGGAGGAAGAGTGTAATTTTCTGTGCTCTTGCGTGCAGACATCTGCTGGGGTTGTCGTGTTATTGTCTAACATGTAAACGGTCAAAGAGTAACGCATGTAGAAAACTAAAATGCATTTTTTGTCTCCTTCCTCTTTCTCTTGTTATCGATGCTTTTCTTTGTTTGATATTGGTGACTTTAGGTACTCATGAATTTATATTTTTAAAAAATTAGTTTGTACTTTTTTGCATTGTTCTTACGTACAGTTGAAAGATGCGGACTTATTAATGGACATTTTATTTGATCAGAAGAATATGTCTTATAAATGCTTCTGACTCTATTATCAGGCCCTATTTTTACAGCATTTAATTTTGGCTGTTAAAATTCAATAGCCCAAACACACGCTTGAAATTATAAATGAAAAATTTGATTCATATTAAGCAAGCATTAGATGGGTTATTTAATATCGTATAAGAAACAACATTCGCCCGAAAATGTTCTTTTCACATTTTCTTACTCATAAGCTGCTCCCCCCCCCCCAAGATCTTGCCATTTCCTCTGAGTAACTTCTTCATGGCATATTATTGATAAAAAGGATATTTATCCTATTTTAAAATTTAAAAAAAGGAAAGAAAGGAAGAAAAACAAAACTTCTTTTAATAACTATGCTATTTGACGTTGTAACAAAACCTTTTTTTTAAATATATATATAATTAATCAAGAGATTGTTTATGTATCGTTACTCGTAAAGCTCGTGTGATTTTTATTTTTCTTCAGAATCTATATTCTTTTTTTTTGCAGATATATTTTACTTTAAATTTTTAGATAAAAGAAATAGCATATGGCAGCATGCAATACCAAGTATTTAAGCGCAAAGGCACAGTAACGTTTTGGCCGTTGCTACTGGTGAGTTGCACCGAAAACAAACTAAGGTCTTGGAGAAATAAAAATCTTTTTATTTCCAGCTATAATGCACATAATTTTCACACAGATACACCTTCTTGATTAAATATTTTACGAACACACAGTTAATTCAGTTCAGAGTTCCGCTAGGGAAAGTTGCTGTGCTTCAGATAAGTAAAGGTGCCTCTCTCGGAGATGAAGAGATATGATATTCTGGAAACTCCCGAAAGATTCAGCCCGAGGTTCGGGTTTCCTTGCTCGTTGATTAACCTGCTGTATTACTGGAACGTAAGATGATGAACTGTCTGGAAGAGCAACTCAGAAGACAGCTGTTCAACTAATTGGAGGTCTCCACAAAGCTCGGATGAGCTTTCACACTTCAGTCAGGACGCAAAAGTCCAAAAGTTCCGATGAACTTCATGTAGGCGCAGCTACAGGGCATGGCTGCCTAAGTGCACTCCAAATTCTCTCCTGAGAATTTTACACAGAATTCCAAACTGAATTCTAGCTCCAATCACTAGCTTTCGCTTCGTCAGTCGGCTGTCACAGTCCGCTCCCCCAGTCGGCTCTCTTTTTTATTTCGTTCTCATAGGCCGGCCTTCGGTGGCAAATAAGCAATCAGGATAATTCCCAGCATTCGTTGGATCATTTGACCGAAGTTATCTTTCCAATCACAAGAGAGGGGAAAACAGCGATTAGCTAAGAGACATGTTGTCGCCTTCTTGTCTGATTCATCCTTCTCAAGAAGAAAGGAATGCCATCTGCCGCTGTTCCCCATTGTGCCGGCTTGAAGGGCGGCGTCTCTTCTCTATTGACAAAAACACATCTGGTTCTTTCCTTCGCTGTCTCTTCCCAACACATGTCCAATTCAGTGCAGACCTCACAAGTCGCCCAGACACATTAGCTTGGCCACCAGTTTGAATACAAGGTGTCTGCATTCTTGGCATTTTACAAATCCTCCGCCATCTGTAATTTCCAGGTACAAAGGGCGGCTTTCCGTGTGAACTTAGTTTGCTATATCCTTACTTGAAGATTATCTGAAGACGTCACAGCGCTACTATTTAAAATCGAAATATGTAAACTGACATTTGAAAAGGAACAAGAAATGAATTTTGTTAGCAAATATGGTGATAATACAAGTCCTTTCAGCCTTGCTCTCAATTCTTGGAAATCTTCATTTTTCAGATTTCTATTTGCGTATATTTATATAACAACATGAATCATCGTATTACATTTTATTTAGAAGTGTAAATACTTGCTCTTCCTTCAAGCAATTCTTTTGTAAGGCAAATGTGCCTGCTTTAAAAGATTATATTCAAAAATAAGAAATACATTAAAATGTATGCTTTCTGAAAAAATTTCTTTTTTTTTCTTTCTTTTTTTTTCAATATAAAATTTGCGTTTGTGATGGAACGATGACCCCTTCCTTCTGAGATCCAAATCAATATTTTAATAATTTGAGAATTTAAATTAAAATGGAATGATAAATGAATAGTTTTATTCCCATTTCAAAAACGAAGTTTGAGCGTAATTATAAATATTGGGGAAGTGGGATCTGATTCTGATACTCCGTAATATGTGTGAGAGGACTTTTTCTCCCCGATGAATGTTAGTGGACATTAGTACAAAAAAAATATTATTTTATTATTGTTATTTTTTCTGGTATATTTGTTCATTCAGGTCCACATAATTGTATTCCTTTATCGTTATGTCTTTTTTTCCTCCTTTGCTGTATTTGGATAAATAAATAAAAAAAAGATCGGGGAGACGGAGGAGAGTAAGTTTTAAAAATTGTTACATTCGCTCTCTGAGCCCCATACATGCTTATTGCAGCAGATGAACGTCTGAAATGGCGATCACTGCAATTTATTAGCTTAATGTGCGGAGAGAATAGTGTCTCTGCCTCGTGCCCGTCGGTGCCTTTTGATCTCCACAATTGTTTATCTCTACCATTCCAACCGAGATATCCATGGGATACCCTCTGTGCCCGTCTAGCATGAAGTGTGCTCTGCTCGTGACGAGGTTAATTGTCTCTACGATTGCTGGGTTTGAAAAGAAATTGATAGGATATGACAAATATCGCTAGATATTATTTCGATAATGTGACGTTCTGGCTTATTTGGTGAATTATGTCCCGTGCCATTTTTGCTAGAAGTTTGTCCTACGGTCACGTGGGAGGCCCTATTCTCTTGTTCTTTTAATGCCCTTCGTTAATTTTGCTTGTTCAGTTTTCCTCTAATTATTAATGTAATTACTTTTTTTTTATTGAAATTTGTTAAAAATAAATTTTCCTTTGACAGTTATATAATTAAAAGTAAAGATTTTTAAATAGCTCACATGCGAAAATTCTGCATACATTTTTTCAAACTTTGCTTACGAATATTTATTTATTGGTGGTTTCGATACAGTTAAATCAATAGCTAATTTGTGTAAATCCTTGTAAAAATTTCACTTACACATTTTTTAACACTTAGATTAAACACTTGGACTTGGATTCATGTCCGAATTAAGCTACGCAGATTAAGCTGATGCAATGCGTTTCGAAATGGAGAAAAAAATCATTTTAATAATTTTCCATGTTTTCTGTTTTTCTTAGTTACATCCGACAGATGAAATTCATTTAACGGTTTGAAAGTATTTACTAATATCGTACGTAAGATTTTAATTTGTATTGATTTTATGATTAACTTATTATACGCCTCGTCTTTAATACTTTTTAGTCTCATATTTCGGTAAGATAGAGAACTGTACAAGATTTTTCACTTCATATAAAAATTTACTACACCTAAAATCGTTTACTTGGGAGCATTAATTTTATAAATTGTAAATACAAAATGTAATATGCGATAAAAAGCATTGTGATAAATTATTATTATTATTTTGATTTCGCTTCCTTTTTAGCTCAGAAAATTTTCCTCTAGGGCTCTAGAATATTTATTTCCCCTGCATTGTCTTATTATCTGTCTCTACAACCTTTGGTGTCACATTGTCTTGTTGTAAAGACTCATCCACGACTCCAAGTGAGGAGGTGCGCTTCATCGAAATTCTTCAGGTGTATTTTGAAGAATTGTCGTTTGTGTCGATGCCTTAATGAAAGCTCTTTACTCTTATTATGTGCAAAACATTCAATTTTTCACGCCAGTTCTTTACGATGGATTACAGCCGTAAAACCCTGTGTACATATTCACAAAATGATCCAAACCGACATTAAATAAACATGGCTGATTTGTTTCCGTTTTGTCACAAAACTCATTGGGCCGTCTCTCTCATCTGTATCATTTCGTTTAAAATTTTTTAAAAAAAAAATGATTCATTGCTTGAGTTTAGGAGCGAATTATTTCTCCTATGCTTCCATTAATAAAAGGTTTGTGACTTCAAATACTGAACACATTGGCTTCTTTTATGTTCGCGTTTTGTCATCGCGAGAGACTTCTCTCATCCTGCTGTCCGAAACATTGTTCTTTTGCTTCATTTAGCAATTCTAGTGTCTTGCAGGGGAGAACTCGTGCCTCCCTGACACCTACTGACGTATTCTCAGGCACGATCAAAATCTAAACATATTGGATTGATATACTTGTAACTTACAAAGCATTCATTTTCGTTGTTTTTTAGCGCGATTTAATTAATGAATTAATCTATTTAATAACTTGTGTTTTATTTATTACTCATATATATAATAGATAAATTCAATTATTCAATTCAATTAATTATTATTTCAATTTATTATTTATAATGAAAGAAACAAATTTAAGGAATCGATGCCGACTGTATTTGATGGAGAAGCACTTTACTTTTCCTTCAATGTTGGAATGTTCATCCACAATCCCCCATAGCGATGTTATTGTAAACTGACCTTGCATATTACATTTTAATCGTTTCTTATATACATATGATATTTTGTCCTGCTTTAGGGTTGGGAGATAAAACGTAAGATAGGCTTTTTCAAACTTATTATATTATTACTTCTCCCATTTAATGTCGGCACAGTTGTGATTTGGCATTTGATTCTTGGATTTTTCCATTCCATTAAACATTCTGTTTCCTTCCTCGCAGTCCATAAATGGCATCATCCGGAAGACGGCACTTCTTTAATGAATAACAGAAAGAGACGACCCTCCAGCGACTAGTTAATGGTGGGCAAAAACTCGTAAACATGCACTGATAGAAATGACGAACAAAACTCCTTCGGGGAGGAGCCGGTTAAGTTCTGGACATTACGTCAGCACTACATCCGGCCATTTCGACTCGCTGATGGCCTGTACGCGCATGTGGCTAGCGAGAGATTATGGGGAAATAAGTGGGGCCCACGCACTGCGGGGTATATTTAAATGGCACGTCGCCACACGCTGTCTCGTGGGACAGCAAGAATTTTCTCGTGGCTGACTTTATTTATGTATTCATTTTATATCTACGCATGGTGTTATAGATTTACGTGTAAGATTTGCTTAGATGTGTTTGGGAGGAGGGACTCTGTTGTGGTGTTTTTAAATTATTAAAAAAAATCTTGATACTATATATAAACTTTAAGCACATGCTGGATTCATAATAGGAGATAATCCGTCTTGATTTGTAGAAAATACTTTTTTTAGACAGATTAAAATCGCCCCTCGCCTGTTGGAATTGTTGATTCGAGTGAAAGTTTGTTTAGTTTCGTCTCGAAGTAGAGCTCTTCTCTTCTCGCGTCACATTCAGACCCAAACTACGTCAGGGATTCTAATGAGCAGTCCGGGAGGGGAGGGGGGGGGAAAGAAAATCCCCAATAAAAAACTCGCCTTCCAGATTCCTTTCATTAAAACTCGCCAAAGAAATCATTCTTTCTTCGCCCTCTTTTCATGTCCTTTTCAAAAAATGTGTATAAATTCTTTTCGGATTTGAATTTTCTTTTAATGATTCGAAAGAAACTGCGAAAAGAATCCTGCATTTTTAAATGGCCCCGAATGAATGGACTCTTGTATTATAATTTTTTTAATGTATGTGTAATTTCTTTTACATTTTTTCCTCCTTTATCTTTTGATTATTTTTTTACATTCGTTTTTTTTAAACTTTTAGCTAAATGCTTTCTTTTCTTTCTTTCATTCTAATTTTTTCCCCCTGGTCTTTTCTTCTTGTCCCGAAAGTTGACTTTTGCTGGCGGAACTCGTCTTGATTGCATTCTTAGGATTGGAAAATTAACGGGCGAAGCTTCTTTTTTAAAAAAGAAATATAACTTTTAAAATAATGAATGGAGCAGGAATAAATGAAAGGAATTTTCTGCCATGAGAGAGTGAAGCGTCAGTTTCTTGAGCAGTAGCAGACTTCATGAATGAAAAAAAAAAGTCTTGCTTCTTTTTTACTTTTTCGTGTGTGAACTAATATATTAAGAAAGTGTTTTAAAGGCCAAAAAAATTCGACATGGAATTTTGAGGATTCTTCGCCTTGTAGAATTGCGAAAGTCCAAAATCCGCATTTTTAGATTTATGTATCTTTGTAAGCAGGATAATTCGGAAATATGATTAACTAGATATGTAAAAAGCGTTGCATTGTTTATCATCCTATAATAAATTTAAACCTATATAAAATTTTAGGTAAATGAAATCTGGTAAATGGACGAAAATACCAAACTCAAGAACAATTTCTTATCAAAATTCAACTACTAAATTTATTAAATCATTTTTCCAGCTTGGCTTATAAATCCTAAGATTTAATTCCTCTGAAAGATTGAATTGTCTCAGTAAATTTTTTGCATGCCAATAATGGAACAATAGAACATGAAAAATGGCGTGGAATCGGACTGTAATTGATTTCTTAAGAATGTGATGAAGGAAAAATCCAGTGGAGATCCGGAATTGCTTTTTCAAGTAGAAAGTAATTTGAAGAACGAAGTTAGATTTCATGACTTTAGTTTGTGTATTTATTGGACTTATCACGATCATTTGGCAAGTATGTTTCTGAATTAAAGAGATCATTTCCAAGTTTAAACTAACTTACAAACGCTACCGTTAGGACTTGAAGATGTGGATATTTTAGACGTAATACCTTTTCGTTTTTCGTCTCATTTCACTCTGTTAAAGGATTCAAGAACCCTTTCTGTTTTAAACATGCACCTTTCTTTGACTTGCGAGATGTGATTGCATCCATTTGAGAACGGAAGGTGTAGCCTTTGTTTTTGTTTTTGAGATGCAAGAACCTTCGGTGGTTATTGCTGTCCTTTCCTTCTCTCCTTTTGCTTTTTATTTAACCGGTATTAAAGAAGGAAACGCATATTTCCCCATCTTTCCTTCTTGAAGGAGAAACTGTGCCCGCTTTATTATTTTACATGGAATTCCATTTATGAGCGCTTGCATTCAATACCCTTTTCCCGTTCCTGCCATTTTTTTCCATAACCTTCTCCGTGTGGGACTCGAAATTAAATTCCGTCTACTTCTCGCTGTAGGAGAGGAGTGTTTACAAAACATAATGCATCAGCAAAACCGCAGGTGAGCGCTTTAAAAATGCCCCCCCCCCTCCTTCCCAGTGTCTTTATGGCTGTCGACTGAACTCGCTTCTTGCTTTTTATGGAACTCCCTCTTCGAAATGAGTCCTTTCTCTGTTTCTGGAGGTTCGACGTGCCCTTAAAAAATGTAAGAAGACTTAAAGGCAAGCCTTTTAAACATTCGATATGTTATATTGTTAAATTTTCATTTTTAGAAATTTGTCGTTAAGATATGAAATCGGTTTTGGGACACTCTCAGATATCTGACAATAGATATCTTTGTGAAAAAGAATTTTCATCTGCTAATTGTGGTGCTGTCACCCTTACTGTCTATATTTTTTCGATGCCATAATTTTAATTAGCATCATCCAATTGTCTTCCTTGCATAAATTTTGGGCCTCCAACACATTAGGTGAATAGCAATATAGACTGTTTAAAATTTTTAAAGTTATCTTTTTTGTAAACAGCGTTTACAAATTTAGCCCTTTAGTCACAATTTGTTATGTTTGAAAGGATTTATGATTCATGAATTTTGAATATTGATTTTATAATTAACGTATAATTTTAGTCATTATGCCAGCTCTGTACTTCATAATACACGTTTGATTTTTGACTTCGTATTAAAAAAAGGAACTTACTTCTATGATCGACACTTGCACACTAGGTTGCAAAAGACAACTTTGAAGGGTAAATGTTCAATCAGTATGTCGCTGTACTTCAGCTCGCATATCTTCCCTACCATTCTGAATAAGATGACAATATTTCAAGAAGAGATTTAAAGTGCGTCACATGTCTCTTTTGACGTTTCGTCCACTCTTGACTGACAGTCAACGGGTCGCCGCCAAAATTTTCTTTCATCATTTTTTTAGTTTCGATTTGCTTCGAAGAAAAGCATTGCTAGTCAAGGGATTAGGTGTAGTTGGTGACGCCATGGGCCATTTTGGAGCGAATTCTTGTATGAAGAAATACCAATTGGTGACTAGGAATTGATTTCTGTGACTGATTCTGGTTCGCCCTGACGAATGCAGGTAGAAGGAAGTCGGTCATTGAGAGGAGGTTTTCCCCCTCCCCTTCATAGACGCACGACTAACACACATAGTAACCATCTGAGACGAAATGTCCTCGCTTGTGTGCTAAGAGTGGTGCTAAATTGTTAAGCTAATGTTGCTGGATAACTATTGGGGAAAAAAAACTACTTCTTTCGCTGACGCGTTTCACCATCCGTAAGCGGGCCAGGGAAATAAATACTGATTGAAAGAGCAGAGTTTCACGTCAAAAGAAGAGACACAAAGTAATTTTTAATCACATAAATTGCTGCTTTTCACTTTTCCTCCGACTGACGTGTAATATTTTCTCCCGACATCTTATCGAATTTTAAAAGCGTCTCCTCCTTACTGCGCGTCCACATTAACTAATCGATGATCGCGGAGGCAGCCAGCCTCCAATCGATTCAGATGAAATCGATGATGCGAAATAAATCGCTCGAGCAAATGGTTCGCTCTGTGTTTTCACCACGCAATACATATATGATTACTTTTGGAAATCAATTTGCGGGAACGATTCATGATGATTGGCGAAAGTGTTCCGTCGCGAATTAGGGAAACATTTCATTTGTATCGCGTGGGATTCGTTCAACCGTATATCAATGTTTTACGCTCTCCTGAGTTTACAATTTTGATTAAATTAAATCTAAATATTTTCATAAAAACGTAAAACTGTGATATTCACTAATTATTCTGCGTGGGTGAAACCGCTTTCTAAGTGATCTATAAAATCTCATTTGCATCAAGGTTGGGATCACAATAGGGGAGAGTGAAGAAACATTGGGTTAAAAAAAGTTATATACATTTAGAGTAAACGATAAATAAAAGCAGTGTGCGTTTAAGATTAATTTATAATTTAATATTTAAGTGATAGGAATAATTTCTTGTTTCAGAAAACTATAATTTCATTAAATAAGTCGTTTCTATCAGAAAATATTTATATCGCACTCCATAAATAAGAATAATTCAGAATCACCTTGAAATCGAACACTAAATTGCATATATCACCAGTAAAATGACTAGATACATCTTCAAAATTCGTATGCAATTTTCAGGAAGCCACCAGATGACACCGATAATGCGTCACAAAGACGAGACGGTTAGAGAGTGGTGTATCAGGAATGCAGGAAGAGAAGTAAAATGGTTCGAAGCGCTCTATAAGCCTCTCAGTGCAATAAGCGCAGAGTTGTGGCGCAAAGAAAACATTTGGGTGATTTTTATCTTGTAGAATTATCGGCCGTCTGGAATGGGGGCGGAAAGTATCCGATTCACTTGGAATCGCTCATAGTGTCATCTCCAGGTTTTTTCAACGATTCCAAGATGATGATAATGAGAATAGTCGTTACAGCACAAGTCGCAACTGAATTATGACGCCGAATGAGGGCGGAGTTTCGACAGTTACTGCTAAAAGAAACAGATGGAGCATAGCATCAGACCTGTACCGTCAGCTCTCTTCAGCCATCGGCACGACAGTCTCAATGTAGACCGTCGTGCAGACACTTAGGGCACATTGGTGTGTAAGCTCGTAGAGCTGTTAATGTGTTCGGATGTACACTTTCCGTATCGGTCATAAAACTGTCAATCAACGATCTTTTTTACAAGGTGATTATATTACTAATATGGATCAGTTCTAGAAGAGGTTGCAACATTTTAAACGATATCTAAAATTGTCAGTGGAGCGAACTTTAAGATGATGTTTAACACAATTTTAAATACTTAATATCATGTTGTTTAATACAGTTTCATGCATTTTGATACTAACTGAATACTTTCCACTTTTTCTCTATGGGACATGAATTGTTTTTCAATGAATTTATTCAAAAATGTAAAAATTAGTGAATTTCTTCTGGTATAGATATTGTATCCACTTTGAAAAAATAATCTATATTTTAGTAAATACATTGATTTACATTAATACAACGATTTACATTAAAGGAAAGAGCTTTGTTTTTGTTCTTTCTTGAATCGTTTATATAATTCAATAAGTTTGAACACTGAAGTATATGTTATTTTAATTTAAGTTGTTTCTTAAGTTTGAAATATATATAAAGGGGTTTAATGATATTGGAAGGATTTGTGACGAGGAATTAGTTACAAAAGCAATTGAAATGCCGTAAGAAAGGCTTTCATCCATGGATGTTGTTTCCATACTATATAATTTTTTTAAAATCAGCTTCATGGTAGAAGCGCCATTGAAAATATAAAATTTTATGTTTATCATCGTAGATTTAATTTCAAAGTTGATGCCTTTTTTCTGAAAAAAACTGTATTATGATAAAGATAAATTATTTGTTCATTTTATAACATTTCATTTTTTTATGAGATATTGTAAATTTGCTGTACATAAGAACAGTGCAAAAAGAAACAGCCTATGAAAATAGAAGTGCATCAATGTTTTGCCAACGAATCATTTACAAGTGTGAAAAATCGGTAGGAGACGTCCGCTGAATTCAAATGTAATTTTGTTTTATATGCACTATTTAGTGCCCCATTACTCAAATCTGTTGATAAACAAAAATAAAAATGATTTTTACATTATTATATGCATTATATATTCTTCAGAAATGCAGAAGAGAATTGTTATTATTTCCGATTTCAGAAAAATTCATAGAAGAGAGAGTTTTAAACTTTCCATTAATTCCTAGGTAATACAAACTTCAAAGTCCCTTTTCCCCTCCAATTCTTTATCGATTTTAATTTTATTTTCATACAACAATTTTCAATAGCAAATTTTGAAAATGTCAGTCTAAATTTCTTTTTTAAAGATTTTCAAGGTTTCACTTATAAGCACATTCAGTAATTCACTTTGTAATAAATTTACTTTGTAGCACATGCAGTAGCAATTATATCTCAAAGATTATTTAGTATTTAATGTATTTCTTTAAATATAGAATAATTTTTTATTTAATGTAGATAGTTCATGAAACATATGGCAGAACAGCGACTTTTGATTTGCATAATACATATTTGAAAAATAGTTTTACTGTTTTTTATCTTCTGCACTGCTTTGCCCAATTTTTCATTTTTTAATCCATATTTTATGCACTTAATATTTATTTTGCAATTATATCAAAATCAGCAATGCTTTAAAATTTATGTATTAAAAAAATGTCCAACATTGCTTCATTCTGAAGTTAACTATCATTTGTAAATACAAAAAATAACAAAAAAATTACTACAGGCTTTTCTAATATTAAAACCTACTCATCGTGGGAAAATGTATCGAATCTTCTTCATCTGGTCGCAACAGCCAGAGGGGGGGAATGGAATATTCACGACAAGGTGAGACATTCGGGAGATCGGTTTTCAGTTTTTTTTCAACAATGAAATATATTGTAGCAAAATACGTTTAGAATATTTCTAAAAATTATATGTTATGAAAATTGGTATTTTTATTATTTTGAAAATTGTTTAAAAGGTACTTTTCTACCCTCCAAAGCATATATTTGTCAAATTTGATTGGTATAAGTCAGATGGCCTAGTTTGTAAAAAACCCGCACATAAGCTTACACAGACATAAGCCTTTTCCTTTATTTTAAGCATCAAAATTCAGTTAAAATACCAATGCAACCGCCAAATGTTCTTGCCAAAAGATAACTTGTTTTAATCAAACCTAGGGTAATCACTCCCTACCTCCTTTTTTTCAAACTGTCTGTGCATGATTTTTTGAACCGTATGAACCGTACGCGACGTTACGTCCGTGCGGATTGGCCCCATTTCCCACCCATGTGTTCCACTTACTGCAACTCACTCGCGTCTGCGATTAGCCTGGAGTAAAGAGCATGCTGTGTGAACACTACAACAGCTGACTTGAATGATATTTTCCGGCGAGTCCAGATTCAGCTTGCAGACTGATTCTCGATGGCGCCAAGAGAACGACACCGTTACGGTGGTGCTGGAATGTTCGTTTGGGAGGAGTTATTCCGGATTCCAGAACTGAGCTGCATGCTCAAATTGGAACCATGACTGGTCAAATCTGTCGAGGCGCCATTCTGGAAAAACATGCAAGTTTATTTCGGGGTGCCATGGGCGCAAAATTCGTGTTTATGGATGACAACGCCTGTCTCACCAAGAAATCATTGTAAACATATGCCTTCGATCGGAGGTTATCAAATGTGAGGACTGGCCAACATTCTCGCCGGACTTAATTGAGTTTTAGCATGCGTGGGACATGCTTGGTAGATGAGTGACAGCCCGCTCACCTCGTTCTACTTGCCTGTCGGAACTTCGGAGAGCATTGCTTGTTGAGTGGTGTAATATTCACCAAGATCAGACCGATAATTTGATCCTCGGCATGCCAAGGCGTTGTGCGGACTGCATTGTGTCGTCTAGGATACATACTATATATTAACCATTATACAAACCTTTTAATCCTGGTTTTGTAAATAGATTTTTTTTTGTAATTTTTTCCAGGAAGCAAAAATAAATAAATCACAACTTTTATTAATGATATCAAACTTACAGCATCAATTTTGCTCTTTACCTCTTGTTTAATAAATAGGCTTTACGTATAATTCATATTTGTTTTGCTTCTGACCTTTATTAATTTTTTCCCTGAACTTGAATTATCCTTAATTTATGTACATGAGTGTATTTTAAATCCTAGAATTGTTCCAGAAAGTATCGAAATTAACAGTAGAATTTACATCTAGCGTTTTTAAAGTTTAAAAAACAAATGTGATTTATTTTTTTTTAAATGAAAACGGCATTTTTCTTTTTTAATTAATAACAAAGCTCCTGAATTATCATAGTGCACCAATTGTTCTTTGACCGAAATGCCAGTGTCGGTGCTATGGTCAAGCGTTTCAAATTTTTACGAAGGTTAAATGAATATTTTATTACTTCCTTACTTTCACTTTTGTAAATCCCTTGAGGTCTACATGGGACGAACAAATTTAACTAAAAGAAATCAGGAATAAAACTTTTTTTATTTTGATTGAAATTGAATAAATTCAAATTGTCGATGATATTTTAATTTTATATGAATAAATGATTCAGTGGATTTCCTTCATATTCTTATATTCATTTTTTTTCGTGAAACTTTTATTATTGTTATGTTGCTTCTATAGAAATATAAATAGAACTTTGTTTTTCTTTAAAATAGTAATAATAATAAAATAATCATTTCAAGATTCTTCAAATTTTTTCTTTTAATTTTATTGAATTTTTCTCAAGGAATAGTTAATGGAGCATCCACTTGAAGGTGTTTTTTTCTGTGATCTCATAAAGAAAATACATTTTTTTTTTCGTTTCTATTGATGGAATGTGACATTATACATTACAATGAGTTTTCATCCCCCGAGAGGGGGCGCCGCTCATTCGAACTGCATAGCTTGAGAGCAGTCTCCGAAGAGAGATTCTGCTGTTTTCCCGTCCCGGTGTGGGGCACTTCTCCACCTCTCTTCTTGGGCGAAGAGTTTCGCCTAATGGCCACCAAACGGAGCGAATCATTTATCCTTTCCATTAATCTGTCTGGGCAATTCTATTTCCATCTATTTCAATCCTGAATTCCACCATCCATCAGTTTATCCCTCCCCCGCTTTCCGTCTATAAATCGAATGGCCCTCGTAGTGCTCTGAAAATTAAATATTGGTAAGTTGGCTCAGCCCAGTCCCATGGCCTTGAGGGAGCAGCGGAATCATAATGCATATTTCAGGGGCCCTAATTAATGAGCAACCCTTCCATCGAGTGCCCTGCGAGACCGCTGGGTAGGAGAGTTGTTGATAGAGTGGGCGAGTGGACTCGGTCTGAGGTCCAGAAGCGGTGGGCGAATCGAAGTATAGATTTCATGCAGAGGACCTCGCGTGATTCATGATTCACTGTTGTTGGATGGCCGAATAGAGCAGATGCTTTCCGCTCCATTTATCACAAATTAACTACAAAGAGGAGATTGATTTTTCTGCTTTGGCGACACAGATCTCATCAGCAGGATCTACTGCTTTATTGCAGATAATTACGCTCATGAGTCGAAATTGCCAGTCAAATGTAGGCATAATCAACATTATTTTTGAAGGTGGGCTGAGTATTATAAGCAATATGAAACTAAATAGTTTTTTTTTCTCATGCACGAAAATTTCAAATAAAAAGAAACATTGTATTTTTTAAGAAAAATTGATCTCGAAGTCTGTTTGAATCTACGCCTTAGACCCCTCTTGTCTGAAATATATGTATGCATGTACTGCTGAACTAAAAAAGTTTATTTATATAACTTACTGATTTATCGCGCTCATACATCTACGAATATACAAGTGACTAACCTTCTGATGGATGGCTCCGAGTTTACATATAGATCTACTATTTTAATGATGAAACCACGACTCATTTCAGCCATTTAATTCGGTGTGTTTAAGGGAAGTAGGCTTTTAGGTACGTGTGCAGCCAAATATCCGTTTTTCTTGCTCTGTCTCTGAGGTATTTCCAGACTTTGTTTCCAGACTTTTTAAAATGACTATTAGACACTAATAGTCATTTTTGCATCGATTAAAATAAGATTTCGGGGTAGAGCATGCCGATTTTAACAATTTGAACAATTCATATACAAGAAAGGAAAAATAGCTACTTTGATATGTCTAGCCATTTGCAGCGAGAAATTTAGCCAAATCCGGGTGTATTTTCCTAACCTACTCTTTTAAAACTGTGTATTCCTACTAATTTTTTATTTTTTACAGTGAAAAAAGAACAAAATATCTTCTTTTTTTTTTCTGTACGTAACCTATTATAATGATTTTGTCATACTTATAAGTTTTGGAACATTTTCAAGATTTAGATACATAAAACTGATTCGTTTGCTTACTTTTGTTTAGTATTCGCTTATTTCAGGAAGGCGATTCAATATCCTAAAGTGAAATTGTATTTTATACATTATAACTAATGTACGCATCTTCTATATCTTCGATCTTTTCTTTTGAGGATATGACATCATCATGATGGAGTGCTTTCAATAAAAATTCTTACCTTCAAAGTTTTCGTCCGTCTCTTCCATTAACTGACAATAATCTTTTTCAAATCATTTTTCACCGGCTGGAACTTCCTTTCCGAATTATGAAACCGCCCGGAGAGGGATTACAGAGATTTCCTCTTCATTTATGAGGAAGAAATTAACCTGGTGCCTCTCTTATCGCCCATCTCTTGTCCCGCCAATAGACTCGTTGGAAGCTTGAATCGCCGGCTATTTTTTCCTCCTAATGCCAGAGATAAAGGTCGGAAGTGGCGAGATTCTTTTTTAAAGCCTCTGTCTTTGCATAGAGGGTGGTAGGAAATGGAAAGGGGGCGATTATCACTTCACCAATTAACCGTTAAAGAGACTTCGAGAAGGAGATAAGAGTTAGACGTTTTATAGAGATTTTTTCTTTCTATTGATGTTATTAATGGAAAATTCTAATCTCTTTTCCTCAACAATAAAATAATGAAGCGCTTAATGTGTTGCTTTGGGTCGGTTCTTATACATTTTGATACCTGTATGAATGAATATTTTACCCAAAAAAAAGGTAATTTTTCGATTTGATTAGATATTGGAAATAGAGTATCTTAGAAACTTTGTTTGCTGCCAATGCTTGTTATTTGTGGTGCGAAAATATTATTTGCTGAATTCTAGATGTGATCCGATTATTTGCTCATTTCCATACATTAAAGATAATGCAAGTTCAGGAAAAGAAAAGGTCAAAAACAAAACAAATGCGACTTATTTGTAAAGCCTACTTATTCAGCAAAGGTAAAGAGCAAAAAAGACGCTATATGTTTGATATCATCAATTAAAATTGCAATTTTTTCCTATCTTGAATAAATTACTAATATATATATTCGCAAAAACCAATATTACATGGTTGGAATGATGGTTAATTCATAGTATTATCCCAGACGATCCGATAATGTTCCTTACAACGCCATGTTGGGTATCAAAATATCGACCTGATCTTGTTGAATATTACACCCCTCATTCAAGTAGATGTATAAGGGGTGATTGACGAATTCCATTTCGTCGACCAAGCATGTCGCACGCAATCTCTACTAGTTTCAGGTCCAAATCAAACGATTTAGGCAATCGTTTTCGACGTTCACATGGTGAAGACAGTGTTTTCATCCATGAACATGAATTGCCACCAAGAAACAAATGTACATGTTCTTCCAGAATGGTGTTTAGATAGATGTGGCCTGACAGGGTTCCAATCGTAACTTGCAAATCAATTCTTGAATCCGGAATAATTCCTTAACAAACGAGCAATCCTGCAACAACGAAACGGTGTCGTTCAATGAAGTTTACTTATTGGTAACGGGTAGCTGGTGTTCTCCATATCAGAAAGTCCAGCGAGAATTAGATTACAAGCGGAACCTGGAGTCGTCGAAAATAATCACAGTTCTATTGTCACAATGTTTTCTGTTTACTCAATGATAACAGCAGGAGACAATGAGTTGCAGTTGCATAACCAACATTTTTTAAAAATTTTCACTTTATTAATTGACATCATTCATTTTTCTATTAAAAAACTATGTTTATAAGTCTCAAACATGAAATATATTGCCTTCAGTAATAAATATCCAACTAACACAGTTATGAGTGTAATTGATCATCAGAAGATATGCAAATAAAACTTTTGTGATATTCTTAGGTTTTAATACCTTTCGGACAAATAGGTTTAATATCTTTCGGACAAGTCATTAAAGCCCCAATTCATTCGAACAATGACGTCCATCGATATGCAACGCAATTTCCGAAAGGGGAAATTGATTGTTCCAGTGACATTTCCCGGCTGATGAATCGAGTGTCTCATTAAATAAAATTTACTTCGATCGGAGCAGTAACATTCTGATTTAAGAGTGAAAATTTCCTGTTCAATCTCTACTGAATGATGAGGAATCGAACACACGTAACGACTAAATCCTAAAGTAAATACATCACAAAATGTGTTCTGGCTATGCCACATGTGTAGACTTCGCCCTTTTGTGCACTAGTTCTGATTATAGATGGCTGGGACAGTATGAGGATAACGAACTACGTTCAGGTCTGCAAATTAAGGATAATGCAGATTCCGGAAAAGAAAGATCGGAAGCAAAACAAATGTAATTTATTTGTGAAGCAAATTTCTTAACAAAGGGCAAAAATAACAAAAAAATTCTATGCGTTTGATATCAATTATAAAAATCGTGAATTTTTTGCTCGATAAAACGAATTACAAAAAAAATCAGTGTTTATGGCGCTATGAAACAAACATACATGTTGTTCCCGAATGAAGTCCCGACAGCTTTGGCCAGCCATGGTTTCAATTTCAACATACAGGTCAATTCTGGAACCCAGAATAATTCCTCAACAAACGAGCAATCCTGACCACTAAAACAGTATTATTCTTTGAGGCTCTTTTGGTGATAATGAGTACCGGACGCTCTCTATAGGAAAGTACGGCAAGAACAAGACTGAAAGCAACAGCTGGACTCCTAGGAAAACTTCCCAAAAGCCCCCTGTTGCACTGTCCACGATGCTTTCTCTTTACTCCAGGCTAACAGCAGGCGACGATGATTTGCAGTAAATGGAACACATCTCACCGGCTTAGAGCAAATTGTAATGACTTGATCCTGTTCGACCCAATAAACGGGCAGAGTTTAAACACAAATGTTTTGTTCACAGCTTATATACAATAAAAAAACTCGTCATCATCTAAGTAATTATGCTGGGAAATATTTACATCTCGGTTAACAGTTCCATGGTCAATACTAGGAAAACTAACAGGCTGTTAACGTATCCGGGTACTGCAGGTGTAGCTCAAGGGATCTAAAGATACTTCAGATAGACCTTTCATCAAAACCTCGAAACTTCTCTCAAAAGAAAATTATCCTGTAGACCTTGAGATCACGAGGTATCTCTCTAACTGTCCAGCTAATCAGCTTCCCTGCTCATCTTCCTGAAACAGAAACAGAAAATTTACTTACTCCGGTCTTAGCAGTAGTTCACAGCACCGCTGTTGAGAGTAGACTGACGCTGACTGAAGATCTGCATAGGGAAGGTGCTGGAGGGAATCATAGCTGCAGGTGAGAGAGGGATTTACTATTGGCTGATAACGAATACTATTTAAAAGAAAGTCTGGGTCCAAATTATTCTGCTAAACAGTTGAAGAGGGTGAACAACTTATCAATCGGCGAGCTGAAAGCTCTCGCCGTCATCTTCCTTCCAAAACCTTCAATTTAATCCTGGGTCCAACTCCGCCCACCATTTTCGCATTAGTGCACTGGAGATGTCGATCATCCAATAATTCTTCAGAAATATTCGCAGTTGCCAACAGTTCACCGTGGGACTATTTGCTAATCATTCGCCCTCGTAACAGACATTCCACAATGAAAGAATATTTACTTCTTTAGGTTTTGACTTGATTTTCTTTCATTAGAGGGCCGTAATACGCACGTGTGGTTCATTATCTGGACTCTATTCAAGTCCAGATGGTCCCAAGGGAGAGAATCCCCCGTTTGGGGTAATTACAAAGGGAAAGTGTCACAAGGAAAGGAATCGTGCCACAGCTGGCCAAATTTAATAATGGTAAACATGTGTCTCTTAGAGAGGGGAGAAGTTTTATAACTTCTTTACCATATAGACATCTTCCGTTAGCGTCTGTACATGTTCTGCCTTGAAACTGTCTTACTAGTGGCTGAAAAGGGCAGACGAGACATAAAGCTTGTTGCGTTCTGCTTTATTTCTTTTCGCAGTAGTTGCCGAATACTGATCCTCATTCGGCGTTGGAACTCGGGGGGTGACCATTTCTGTAACAACTACTCACATCGCTATCTTCTGGGAATCGCTGCTAAAGACTGAAAATGACACTCTGGGAAATTCCAAGTTCATCGGATACTTCCAGCTATGTTGGCCCATATTTTAGACGGCCGATATCTCTTCCACATAAAAAATCCTCCAAAAGCGTCTATTGTGCCATAACTATGCGGTTATTGCATTGAATGGCTTATAGAGCGCTTCTGAACCATTTTACTTCTTCGTTCATGTTCTTTATATATCATTCTCTGACAATCTCGTCATTGTGACGTACTACTGATGTCATCTGACATCTTCTTGCAATTTGCGTATGATTTTTGAAGATGTACGAGCTTGAAGTGTCCGATTCACTTGGGAGCGCTCATAGTGTTATCCTCAGTCTTTTTCAACGATTATTAGATTATGATAATGAGAATAGGCGTTATAGCATAAGTCGCCCTTGAGTTACGACGCCGAGTGAGGGCCTGTACTTGGCAGTTACTGCTAAAAGAAACAGACGGAGCATAGCATGAGGCCTGTACCGTCAGCTCTCTTCAGCCATTGGTATGATAGGTTCAAGGTAGACTGTGCAGAGACAGGGGAGATTGGTCTATATGCTCTACGCCTGTCAAATGTGTTCCAATCCCTGCTACTCATTGTCACCTGCGGTAGCCTGCAGTAGAGAGCCTGCATTGTGGACAGTGCAACAGTAGACTAGTGTGTTTTTCGATGTGTTCAGGTTCGGCCTACAGTTTGATTCTGGCCTGACATTCATATAAACTCCGCCAGGTACTCGTTACCACCAAAAGAATATCGTTGAATGTCACTGTTACGGTGTTGCAGAATTGCGCCTTTGGGAAAGAAATGTTTTGTATTCCAGAACTGAGCTGCATGTTCAAATTGGAACCATGACTGGCCAAATCAATCGGGACGCTTTTCTGGAACAACATGCACGGTGGTTTCGGGGCGTTATGGGTTCAGAATTCGTGTTTATGGTTGACAACACTTGGTAGCATTTTCATCGGAATTGAATCCAGTAGTGCATGTGTGGGACATGCTTGGCAGATGAATTGTAGCCCGTCAAGCAACTCCTACATTTCTACTAGAACTTTGGTGCAAATTTCTTGATGAGTGGTGTAATACTAACCAATATCAGATGAATAGTTTAATACTCATCATGCCAAGGAGTACTATAGACATTATTGCATCGTGTGGGATTATATATAGTAATAACCCTTCCCTTGGAAAATGCATACCGTAACCTTTCACCTTTTTTGTCCTTTCGCACTTCAGCTGTTTTCTCATATATAATTACTTTGTAGTTTAGTTAATAGAAGTTTTTTTTCTGTTTTGTGATGCGTGTGATTTGGATTTCTGTGTTAGGATCCATCGTATAAAGATCGGTAGATTTTTGGAGAGGCCCCTCTATATGTTTTAGTTTACTGTCTGTTAGTGTCTTTTTTGTTTTTTATTCTGTGATTTTATCGAGAAACTATTTCGTGATTAATCTTCATTTCTTGTGTGAATTTGGGAATAATATTAACCTTCATAAGAACAAATTGTTTTTTTTCTGTGTGTGTGTGTACAATTATAAAGCTTCAAATAAAGGAATTGTTTTATTATGATACTTTCTTATTCAGGTTTAAGATATTAGAATACTGTCATCGATTTGAGGTTGCCAACCCTCCCTTTTCTGTATCGACCTTGTTGGCTAGAAACAATTACTAAACGGATAGCTTCTCATCCTTGATACAGGCAGCTCCATACATTCCCTCCAGTGAGAGGAATGAAGCAGTATAAAACAAATATCGTTATACCATGATTTTTCCCAAGCACAGTTACCAGTTCATGTCAACAGAAAATGTTAAAGAAACATATCGTAACATTGCAATCGGTTATGTATTTTTTTTTACTAAATGTCACAGCGGTTTCTGAAGATTTTGATGATGATGTACAAGCGTGTTGGATACTCACTATAAAAAAGATGGAGTTAATCGAAATCCCATTAAGTCAATACCTTAATCCATTTGGTCATTTGAAATAAATACGTTACACTTTCTGTTAAAGGGATATCTTATTTTATGGCTTTAAATTTTAGTTGTTTGCCATTAGAATCGCTGCAGTTGAATGGGAACAGATGAAATATCCAAGGATTGGGCCCTAGAAATTAAAAGTTTAAAACAAATAATTTATTTAAGAAGAAATAAAACATGAACTATTTACAGGTATGACTGTAGAGTCGGTCATCATAGAACCAGAGAACCAACCACCACACTCAGTCTAAGTCTCTTATTACAAACATAATGGCATGTATTTAAATCATCTTTTAGTTCTAATATTGTCATTGCAGTTATGATTATCGTCTTAAATGTCAAAAACGATACCAATTAAACAGCTAAATGCTTAACGTCAAGTGAATTACCGAAACTAATTATTCACAATAGCAAGTTTAAAAATGCTTTGAATCATTTAAGAATAAAGTACGGAGACGAAAGAATTTGGAATTTAGAACCTTAATGGCGAAATTTTCTAACACTTTTGATGGCCATTTTTTTTGAAGAACTTATTTAGTATTTTCAATCAACTTTAGTGAATTGCATCTTATCAAAACAATCGAAGTATTGTTTTATATTGAATTATGCAAAGGGAGTTAGCTTGTACAAAGAATGGAAAATCAACGTAATCGAAGAGTGTAATAATCCAATTAATCTGAGATTGCCAAAATTTTATTTTACAATCCTCCTCTTTACAAATTTTAGGCGACAGGAATCAAGTGAGCGTTGATAAGGGTCAAGATTTCATATGAAAAATATTTTTGCAATATCCTCGATGGTATGGATGAAAGAGGACTCGCGGTTTTTCTTCATAAATAGTACAGTGTAAGTTGAGTTTCTGAAATTTCTCTTAAAGTGTGGAGAGAAGTTGTGCAAATGACCATTGATGAGATGATAGAAATCGTACATTTTTATGCAGAAACAAAAACTGGTATTTTAAACGAGTAGTTTGCGAACTGTTTCTCTCTTTCTCTTATTATTTGAATTTGCAGAATATATATTATTAATTGATTTGTTTAAATGTGTATTTGTCGATATTTTGGTCCAGATATTAATTCACAGCTTTGTTTCGTTCCTTCTTAATAAATCTCAATCGAACATTCGACAAGTATTCAAACTTATTATTAACGAACTATATATTATCGGTAAAAATTACTTCTCCCTTTAGAGATTTATTTTTCAGGCCCGAAAACGCGGACCCAAAAGAAAGGAAGGGGGCAATAATAACTCTGCTCTTTTAGGAACGAAATAATTTGAAGCTCTTTTCTTCGATGGAGACAAAAACTAATATTAGATGGCAACTTCCGTCCATTCCCATCGAAAATCGTGGAGGGTTCGCCGCAAAGCGGATAATCCGATATTCTTCGCTTGTGACCCAAATGACCAAACGTCACGCCAACATGACGTGAGGCTCCCGAAGGATTTCGATTTTCTTGAAGGGTGGTGCTTTGTATTTTTAGTCGTATTTTTTATTCTTCTAATCACAGTACAGGATTTGGGAGTGATTGAGTGATTTGGATTTGTTTTCTGCTGACATTTCCGTTCAGGATAGGTACTCAAAATATTTTTGTTGTTGTTGTTGTTGTTTTGTAACATTTTTGCTTTTTTTTTTTTTTGAAGTAAGCATCATGAAAATATTGTAATCAAAATACTATCTTTGAAATATTGATTCATTACTAAGTTTTAAAATTAAAAATTCATTTTTTTATTTACATCTGGCTGGGGTATTAATTTCTCATTCCGTGTTTGGGTGTGAAAAACGGCATGGGATTTTTATATTCAAATCGAGGATTTCCAGGGTACGCAGAACAATAAAAATCTAGCTGGTTTTGTTACCAGAATCTGTTCCAAATTGTGAACACGTTTATTAAACGAGAGGAGGTGCAAAAACCAGTTAGATTCCTTCAAAAATGAACACAGAACAATTCTATTTAAATGTATTCTCATTTTCTTACATTATTTCCAGTTCTTACTATATTATAGACTAAACCAAAAATATCAATTGGGTCACATAGATGCTGCTATTTTATTTTTTTAATAGGAAGGCTTTTTAAAAGATGTAATGATTTTAAAGCAGACATTATTTTTTTTTCTAATATTAACTTCACGAGCAATGACTAAATATTTTTTGCAACAGTTTTAAATGTCCTTTCTATCCAGTTATAGATCAAACAAAAAAAAGTGATAGTCATAAGAATTTCTTCCCCACTTTTCATTTTCGCTTGGGACACCATTGTCGGGTGGCTGAATTTCTTCTTTGTTCCTGGGATCAGGTGTTAACAGCCCATTCCAGAAGAAGGGAAAAGGGGCTCAGATCCCGGAGTGGCCCATTCTCGCCAACAATTTAATCACCATTACGTCGCCAAGTGGCCCTTTGCTGCTGTGAAATACGGTTGGTTTCCGTCGTCGGCAAAGTTTTCTTTTCTGACATGATCGATCCTTCCCTGTTCGGGAATGGCCTCGATTACCTTTCCATAAAGTATTTCGCCCGCACCTTATTGGGTGCCGATGACCTCAACAACCAAGATCGTTTCCGAAAGAAAGAGAACGAATATTTTGTGTTTTCATCCGGACGTGCGTGCTTACTGGCGGGTTTGCGTGTGGCAGTATTATTAAATCGCCGACTTTATAAACACTCCGCTGCCTTGATTGTGTGTTTCTGTGGTTTGAAGCATTTCATTTTTGGAAACCGGGACCTAATGATACTGATCTTATGAGTGGCTTACTAATGGTCCTGCTCAGCTGCATTTGTTCTTTCGGCCGAGGAAAAAGAAGATGCGTGAAATAATCTTTCTTTTTAAACATAAATTACTGAATTTCTGGATGGAACTATGCTATTTGCTTTATAATTCAACTACGGGATTACTTTAGTTGGATCATGTTTCGAAGCTACCCTTCCTTCCGCAGTGTTTATAATTTTGAGCCATGATCGTAAGAGCGGAAGTGCAGCAGGCCATCTCTTCTAAAAATTCTACTTTACAAATGCATCAGCGTGTTTGAACATCGATTGATGCATTTCTGATCTTTCGTGGAATCCGAAATCGCTATCCTGCTTTGAGAGGGAAAATAGAAATCTAGATGGTGCGCAACGAACAGTTCATAGATGTGCGCGCTTGCTATGAACGGAGATGCAGAAATTTATTGTCGCTGCTGGGTGATTGCTATTTAGGATTTTGAATGTCACTAAAAATAATTTTCTTTCGAAAGTACTCCGTAAAGGAGTGCTCAGTTGTGTTACAATGCTAAAGGTTCCCGAGAATCGTATTTTCAACAAAGCCTTTCTCAAGTTTTATGAAATTTCTATTCTTTTCTTCGCTAAATTTGAATTTTGAATGCTGCACTCAAAGGTATCTGATCGCTCAGAGATGCGGTAATGATTTTAGCCGGTATCTCCATCATGCTCGCAGTTGCATCATCAGAAAAGCAGCACCGAGATCTCCACGACTTAAGGATGAGAGCATCCAACTCATTCTTTACGCTTCGCCGCATCTTTTGCACTGTAGCAATCGAAGACGAGTTCACGCCCAACCACATCGTACTCAGCTAGTGGGCCATTTCCTTCAGGAACAGGAACAGGATGGGTTGCGGGGGTATCTAGCTCCGGCAGGGGCTTATCCCCGGTAATGGCAAGTTTTCAAGAGCATGGCATTCTGTGGATTGCCGTGGTCTTCTGCATCGTCTTAAGTAGTAGTAGTTTTTGTTGATCGGTGGGTGAGGTGGCGTGTATCAGGACTCTTTCTGATTGGTCGGTTAAGGTTGAGGGGTGCGGATTATGCTACCGTGAGTAGGTAATTTTCTAGAAGTTATTCACTATTGATATAATAAAAATTTAAAGTTTTAACGATCGAATTTGATGTATAATGAAAGAAGTTGGCAGTGATTAAGATGGTTTTAGAGTAGGATATTACGCGGTCGTTTAATTTTAGAGTTGGGAGTGTATTTGGGGATGTTAACTATCGCTTCATTTTTAATATTGTCCATATCTTTGAAGAAATTTGTTGCAAGTTTTTTAATGAATTTATCAAGGGGGGTAATCTATTTCTTTATACATTTTAGTATTGGTTATGTACCATTTAACTGTATATATTTTTCTAAAGAAATTATTTTGTCTAGCAATAAATTTGATATTATGTTTAGCAGCATATCCCCACACCGGGTATGCATATGTAAGTACCGGTCGCAAGTAAGCAGTGTAAATAAGTATTTTATTTTGCCTGGTCAATTTTGAGTTTCGAGAGAGTAAGGGAAAGAATTTACGATTTAGGTCTCGAAACTTATTTGCAGTTTAAATGAGATGGGGTCTCCAACTTAATCTACTGTCTAATACGACACCTAAGTATTTACATTCCTTAGACCATGGAATTGATTGATTTTTAATTTTAAGGGGGGGGGATTTAGGTTTACAGTAAAATTTATAGAAAAACATGGCTTCGGTTTTAGATGCATTAATTTCAATTTCCCATTTGTGGAACCAGTCCTCAAGAGATTTGATATGGCGGTTTAGGGCTATTGATATGTAATTTGGGTTTTCATTTTTGACTAGTATTGCTGTGGCACCTGCGTATAAACACATCGTTGTGTTAAACTGTTTGGGGATGTCATTATTGAAAATTGAAAATAAAACTGGCCCCAGCTTGGATCCTTGCACATATTGGTTTGGTGTCAGAGTAAACATTATTAATTCTATCTTAAAGGATCTGTCGCTGAGGTAAGAAGTGATAATTTTGACTAGGTGCAGGGGGGATTGTAGTTGATAAGTTTGCAGATAAGGCCATCCAACCAAAGCTTTATCAAAAGCTTTCTGGATATCTAAGAAAACCGCGGCTGTTTTTTGGTTATTTTCAAACCCATCAATGATAAATTCCACAGCCCTGACAAGTTGATGAGTTGTTGAGAGGTTTTTCCGAAATCCGAATTGCTCCTGAGCGAGGATATTATTTTCTTCTAGATAAGAATTTAAACGATTTAAAATGATTTGCTCAGCAATTTTGCTGATTGAGGTAAGTAATGATATTGGCCTGTAGCTATTAGGTTGAGTGGGATCTTTCCCTGATTTTAGAATCCGTACTACGGCCGCTGTTTTCCAGGCTTTAGGGAAGTAGCCTAATTCTAACATTCCATTGATGATCAGTGAAAGGAATTTAATGTAATTTTCAAGCAGAGATTTAAGAATTTTATTAGTAATTTTGTCTAAACCGGGTGCTTTTTTAACATTTAATTTTTTGATGTTGAATTTTAATTCATCAGTTGTGGTAGGTTCAAAGTCATTAATTTTACTAAATTTACTAGGTAGATTTTCCTGAAAGCTTTTGACTGTGTTATCTACAAATTGGTCTGTGTTGTGTTCCCTTAGATCATTAAAATTGAACTGTTTCTCCAGACTGTTTGCCAGGCAGTTTGCTTTTTCTTTATCGGTATTTGCAATACTAACCGGCCCATTAAGGGGCGGAATTTTCTTAATTTTACGTTTATAGGTTTTGACCAGTTTCCAAACGGAACCGTCATCGGAATTAACATTAATAAATTTATTATTATTTCCGCGTTTTCTAATTTAGTTCCTAATTTTTCAATTTCCTTATTTATTTGATTCATCATTCTCTTGAACACTGGGCCCCTAGTTTTTTGAAAAATCCTTCTAGCAATATTTCTATCTCTGGTTAACATTCTCATTCTGGGGTCAATGTATTTTTGCTTTTCCATCACCGGGATAGAGGCAAGTTCTTTGGCTTTTATTACATCAGTTTCGAACTGGATTACAAGTTTATCTATTTCTGCTGGGTCGCTAAAATTTACGTTTACCGGGGTATCTGATTGGCTGAGGTTCAGCTTGAAGTTATTCCATTTAAGTTGAAGTTGGTTGTCGTTTAGGGGCAGAACATATTTGAAATAGAAGTGGAGCAGTATGGGATTATGGTCTGAGCTAAGTTCAAGGAGGTATTCTATTTCAGAGGGGTAAAGGAAGTCTTTAATTAAAGTTAAGTCAAGGGTGTTGGCTGATGTAGGACCGAATATAGTGGGGGAAGAGAGGGCTATTATTTCCAATCCGGCCTGGAGGGCGAATGATTTTAGGGAATTGCCTTTGGTACAGTTATAATTACAGCCCCAGCTAACGTGGTGAGCATTTAGATCGTCGCAGAAAATTTGGTTACAGCCGGTTTTCATGAGATTTTCTATATCAAAAATATAATTAGAATGATGTACATTGGGGGGAACATAAATTGAAATTAAGGTTAAGGGGTCTTTATTTTAAGGAATATTTTGTATCACGTTAGCTTCTACATAATGTAGTAATGGTGAGGGGACCTCATTGTGGGGGTATTCCGTTTTTGATTAAAATAGCAGTTCCTCCACCAGCCTGGTTGGTTCTTTAGCTATAATATGAGAAATAATTTGCTAGAAAGATTTTTCTAGGTGATCTAAGGTGAGTTTCTTGAAGTAAAATTACATCTGGGTTATACTTATTTACAAAATTTCTAAAATCAGTGATTTTATTTCAAATGCCATTTGCATTCCAGTACACAATGCGAAGGCTGTGGTGAGTGAACTTTAGTCAATTGAGCTAGTTTCCATGGGTGGGAAGGTTGTCATTATGAGATCTAATTTTTCTTGAGGTGTTTTTGCTGATTTAATTTTCATTATGATTTGAAGGATCGTTGGAATTGCAGAGAGCATTTTCTTGAGCTCTGCTACGGTTTCTTTGAGGCCCGCGAGTTCCCTACTGTCAATGTTTGCGGTCACGTGATTTTGTTTATTTGAGGGTCCGTAATGGGGTGCCATCTCCTGGTGCGTGTTGTCCCTAAGTAATGAGGCAAAAGTAGTATTTTCTTTTATGAGAGACTGGTGTTTGTTAAAGTAGTTTATCCTATTGATGGCTGGTGTTTGTTTCATAGGAAATTTTTCGCAACCCCTATAGGAGGCATTCTAGCTAGTGGGCCATTTCCTTCTCGGCGAAGGAATCCTTTCAATGGATTGAACTGTATGTATTCATCTGAAACGCACCCAATCGAACGTGCTACTCCAGAATGATCACTCCCGCTGACATTCTAGAGAGCAGGGTAGCTAGTCGCCCCCCTTCAGAAACAATTGAGCAGTGGGGAAGATTTCTTCTACTGGAGTGGGTGAGAGTGCCTCACTGAGGATCTGAATGAGATTTCGATTTCAGTCAAGGGTAACCACATTCCCCATTAAAGCTCATTTTTATCCCAGAAATCACATTAAGTATTTGTTTGCATAATATGGATGAACTTTGAAATTTCTGTTCTCTCGTATGCGTAATATAGAGTAAATGTAGTAATCGTCAAAAAATACGAACTCAAGATTTTGATAAATCTCTACGTTTTATACTTCACACAGCTCAAAAAGCACTTTTTTGAAAAATGTCCGCCTGCCTGTCTGTAATAGAAATAACTCGCAAACGCTTTGAATTAGACGGTTTAAATTTGGTATATAGTCTTTGCTGCAAATTTGTAGGTCTATGTCAAATTTTAAATAAAATCTGTTCAAAAGTTTGTCCGTCCGACTGACTGTTCGATTATAAGTTAATTTGATGGTTTCAAAATGAAGAGCTAGATGAATTAAATTCGGTCCACAGATTTAAAATCGATAGTGTAGACACCTGTCAAATTTTGAGCAAGATTCAACAGCCGTCTGCATTTTCAAAAATATGTGAAATGAGATAACTCGTATACGTCATGATTTCAATATATCAAATTTGAGTTTGGATTTTGTGACTAAAATTGCAGTTTTGTGCCAAATTTTTGAGAGTAAAATGTCTAAGTCTCTAATCCGATTTTCGGCTACTATTGCCATATGTCAAGGATGAAAGGCCCGAATAGCTCGCCAACGATGATACGATACATTCAGTAAAATGATAAGTCCACACCAGTAGTTGATATTTCGTAAATATTAAGCGCAAGTACTAAGCAAGGCGTTCTCTGTCATGACAAATTTTTAGAGGGAGTGTTTGAGAAGTTTTGGGGAGCCAATCCGCTGGTTATTTTATATAGTAAAAAAAGTCAAATATAGTATTAAAAAAATTAATCCTTGTCCGCTGCTCCTTCTTTTCCTCCTTCATATCATACATTATCTATATTGGTCACCGAAAAATTTCAAAATGCGCAGTGTCCATCCGAGACCACAACATCCCATAATTGTTTTGAGCATCGTAAATAAATCACCGGGGTTACATCAACTTTCATGCTACACAAAATCAACCAACTTTTGCACATTTAATGTTTAAGACAAGAAAAAGAGCATTGCCTACTTTTTAAACCTCAAAAATGTTTAAATATAATCAATTTGAAATTAACCGCAATTTAACATTTTCAACGATATCTGTTTAACTTCGGGGAAAATTTTGATTCAATTGTTATTACTTAAAAATATAGAAGGAGGACGAATAAGTTAAATCCATGCAGAATGTCGGATTTTCCTGAGATTATAACCTGTACCATAATTAGTTGTTGTTGTTTTTTTCAATATTTTTTTAAATTTTCATTCATATTATTTACAGCATTTTATTAGTTTTTAGTATTTATTTAAAGGGTACCTAAATAATAAAATATGATGTTTGCTCAAACTACCAAAGGCAAGGAAAAGGATAAACAAGTTTTTTTTAAAAAAAAATTGGGTATTTATTATTATTGTTGTTGTTGAAGAACAGCATTATTTAAGAAGGGCTATTGCCCAAATGCATTACTTGGATTCTGAATGAAAGCACCGAAGCAAACTATTAACAGTTTGTATCGGGAACAACTCCTGGTTGGTTTTGTTTTCATTTGGAAAAAAAAAGTGACCGTTTAGTTTTTTGTCTCAAAACATTCCTATTTGTGATCAGAATTAGCAGCATTAATGCAATAGTTTTTACAGAAAATTGGCTGGAAAAGTTATTTAAAGAATTATTATTATTATTATTATTACTAAAAAGTACCTAAAAGGAATGCCAGGTATATAAACTGGTTTCCTTTGAAAACAAAAATTTTGCTAATATTTTTCGAATCGAGTTTACATGGGACCGTCTTTTATATTTAAGTAAAAAAGATGGGGGGGGGAGTGGGGAAGCAATTGATATATTTTTTTAAATTCTTAATTGTGTGGGTTTTATTTTCATGATTCCAATTGAAAATCGAAGATTTGGTTTCCCGTTACGAGAAAAGTAAATAAAATTATATTTACTATAACTAAAATGTGTATTGGAATTTTTTTAAATATTTTATTATTCCTCAAATTTTACTTTATGTTTCTACATATTTTTTACCATCTTTCGTCATATTTCTGTTGTGTTTAGCATTTATTTACTTGAGTGTTTTGACGAACGCTGCATGTATATAGATATTATTGTTATTTTCAAAATTTCTATTATTTTGCTGACTTCAAAATTTTACTTTTATTTCTACAAATATTATCATCAACTTAAAATACTTTTTTTTCTCCCCTTAGGTAAGCTGAAGTTATCTGAGAATTTTAATTAATTGCTGTTTGTAAGAAATCCAGTGTCAGGTAAAGATATTTATTTTGTCAAAGCATAAATATGAATCATAAAAAATATCCAGGTTGTTTTATTCATTCTTTTACGTTATAATCTAATAACGATATGTTTTCAGCATTATTGCACTCACAAATATATTGATAGAAGCAGTTGGTTGGCTAACCCTAGCGAGTCTGAGCGGACTAACTTTATTTGAAATCGATGTGTGTCTTGTGGATAAACTTTCATTACCAAATATAGATCCTTTGGGGGAATCTTAACATTTTTATTGAATCCATTGCGAGATTTTATATTTTGTCGGCCAATTGATATTAAACTATAGCTATATTTTCCAGATAAGCATATCTAATTTCCTCGATTTAGGTCTCTACAGTGATGGGCCATTGCATTTTCATGCACGAGAACAGTTAAAAGCCAAAATCCGGGCCGCTTAAATGTTCCGGGTAACTGCGCTTTAGATTTTAGATATGTATCAACGGTTTGCTATCTATCGCATTTCTTTTTGTAGCTATCGTGTACACTATTTAGATAGTTGGTTACAGATTTCTCAGAAAATTTGTGAGAAATCTACAAATTTGGCTTTAAGACAGCATTCCAAATTTCTTTGGTCTAGCTCAAAACTTTTATAAATAACCTTTTCCAAAAGACAGACAGACATTCCTCTGAAGTATTAAAAAGGGGTTTCTCGGTGAGGTCTAAAACGTATAGACTCCTTAATATCTAAAGTTCCTATTTTTTAATGATTAGAATACCCTCTCTATATTTTCTATTTGAGAAAGTAATTGAAAAAATAGAGAATAACAATTGACAACGAAGTAAATGGCAATTTGCCGTTCAATTCCCTTTTTTTAAGAGCTTTTTGACTGAAATTCAGATAATTTAGCGAAATAACGCATGCATTTTTTAATGTTATTATGCTTAATAAGCTTGTCTTCCCTTGCTTGCTTATATTGCTTTTTATAAATTTCAAAAAGGAATCTTATTGCGTTTGCTAACTGTTAAATATTGATTATTTTTTGTATTTCTTCAGTTGAGATTGAAAGTTTTATGCGGAATTAGTTTATTGCAGGAAAATTTCTTTCGTTGGAATAAATTGCTTCAAGCTTTTTTCCCCCAAGACATTCAGGTTAAATTATTTTGTTAATTATCTTTTCAAATCAACGATTTTATTACGCACAAAAAAAGCTCAGAAATCACTTTGTAAGCTTTTATACAAACCTTTTATTTAAGAATTCAGCATGTTCTTGTAAATTAAAAAAAATTGCGAAAGATTTTATCGATATCATCTGACGTCTTGCGCATTCTGTGGGGAAATGTGTGAAAATATCCAAACAAACAATGCGCCCCCTCCTTCTAGAGCGGAGCAAAGCTGGCGGCAAATGAGTCACGTTTAAAGCAAGCCATTTCCGTGTAACAGGTGAAAATCAATTTTTCGAAAAATATTTGCAAATTTTTCCGATTCATGAACTTACAAGAAAATATCGCTTACAAGGTCTCGCATTCCCGATGCTTTTCTCTCTCTCCCTCCAACGCTTTCCATTCCCTCCTGCGCCTCGTTTCCCGTCTTTGTGATTCAATTAAAAGCCAAGGATGTGCCGAATTTCATTCGGGAGAGTTTTGGTTTCCGGAAGTAGTGGTGGACGAGTGTGTGTGCACATATGTTATATGGGGAGGAAGGGATGAGAAATCTACAGCTGGGACCCTAGGCGGTCCTTTTTTTTTTCGGGACCTTTCGATTTAATTGAGTATTAAGAGGGTTCTGTCAGCAAGGAAAGCTCTCTGCTAGCTTTTGTGCCCACCCAGCGGTACGCACGTTATGAAATGACCGTTTCGAAGGTCTGGTTGTTTATAAGCATAAACTTAATTTCAGTAGATTTGGAATACTTTATTTGTTGATGTCTGATTTGATAAGACATGAATGCTCTTAGTCTAAATGAAGCGGGATATTAAGCCTTTAAATCTGTTCTGAGAATCGAGCATTAGAATTTTTTTTGCTTTTTAAGCAAAATCGTGAACCACCATCTATAATTTGTCATATTGTTATTATTATAAACAAAAATGTCTGGTGGAGGGGTGTTCTTTCCTATTTCTGAATCGTTCATTGGCTCAAATATTTCTGTCCTGCTCACATAACTTTGCAACCTAGTATAGTTTAAAAGTGAAATTTTTCAATGATATTATTTAAGTCTTCTTATAGATTGAGTTTTGTAATATTTTATAAATTTAAAGAACATAATTTAATTTGTTTATTTTCTTAATTTCTTTCGCTTATTTATCTAGCTATCTTAATCATGAGAACTCGATTCTACTTCTAGTTGAAAAGGGCTCCAAGGCACGTTAAAAATTAAATTGTATGTTATCTTTTGATAATTATCTTAATTTACTTATGAAAAAAATTAGAATGTCTACGTTTTGATGTTGTTCTGCAGTCCTGTCACTTATGCTTAAGAAATATTTATTTGTAGTTATTAGATATGTTTGGTTAGTAATTTCTAGAGTTGACTGAAAAGTGTTCATCGAGACACTCTTAAATGCTTAAAAATAATGAAATTCAGAGCTACATAACGCAGCGAGATCGTAGAAGATTGAAATTTATTTTTTTTTTTAAAATATTTAGCTTATCAAGACTATTTTACTATATGCATCGGTTGTTGTTACCTATGGCACTTGCCATGGGCAAGCCCCCGCTGATTATATCAGGAAATTTTAAGCCGAAAGAAACGTCTCTTGTTTCAAGTAGCGCTAACTAGGGCCAAGAGTACGACTTAGCTACACACTCGCATGCACAATCCCTTTTTACAGGAGGGCACAGCCACACATCTCACAAATAGCACACAGAAGAACAATCATGCTTGAACCGGGACTTGAACCCGGAACTCCCAGAACACGAGGAAGACGTGCTACCTCTGTGCCAGAAAGCCGGCACTATATGTATCTAATGTGATCAAGGAAAGGTATAAATATTTGAAGAAATTTATCTATTTTAATTGTAGGAAATATAATTTTTATTGTTATTTAGAATATTTTCCCTGCTGGAGTTAGTTCTTATTTCTAATTGATTTAGAAGTTAACAGTTGGGCCTCGATTTATATTGGCTCCCAGTACGTATTTGTAGCTTTTAAAAATATACTTTAAGTAATTTTTAAAGAAATAAAAATAGAACTCCAGATATATTGATCATTATGATGTTAAATAAACATTAACAGATTTACAATTATTAGAATACTTCTTTATTTAATAGATTCAACTATGATTTTTTTCTTCAATTGTATGAATCTGAAATATCTCCCAAGTAATATTATATGCATTTAATTTGAAATCCATAATTGTTTGGAAGATAAACCTGTTGAATTATGTTTAAAAACACCTATTTTAAAAGGAATAGTTATTATATTTTTATTTCAGAGCCTTTATTTGTTTTTAATTGGCGCTTTATTTCTTTCCGGGTGTAGCATATCTTATACTGTTCGATCTCTGATTCGAAGATCTTCCTGCGCTTTTCCGCATGCACCAAGAGCATCAATTTGGTCCAAAAAATGAGAGAAAACTCGAAAAAAAATATTTATATTTAGCAAGAAGGTGATCTCGAATAATAGCGGAATCAGAAGGTATAAAGCCACCCTTCTTTTCCCTCCTTTCCGAAATAAAACTATCGAAAAGTGTCTATCTCACAAATCCTGAAACTAACAGTAAATGTTTTCCCTCCATGCCACGAGTGAATTATTGCATTGCTTTTTTTAGATAAAATTGTAATTATAAAGCATCAATACATAATTACATATTACCCATAAATTCTCAAGTGCTCGATGAAAAATCAAAACGTCAGTGTATTCTCAAAACAGACGTTCTCATAACGAAACAAAACAAAAGTGTTGAACGATTAATAGCAATAACTGCCTTTCATTTAAGTGCTCTTTTTTATTTTTAATTAATATTTTTTTTATTATTGATTTCTTTTTTTAAAAAATCATTACCAAGCAGCACCACACATACGGAATCGAATTTTATTGTTTAATCAATTAATTGAAATAAAGTTCTAAAAATGTTCTGTACTTAACCCTTTAATTCGTTTTGTGAACTTCCGTAATCTATTCGGAATTATGCCAAATTTCGAAAGTCCTTCGCATTTGAGTGAGAAGTCGGAATATGAAACTGTTTAATAATTGCATTTTATTTTCTCACGTGATTCGACGTCAAAACTTCATTGGCCAGAACCCGCCCTTTCAACCGAACAAGGATTGGCTGCAAGTGTGAAAGAAGGCATTCATTGTGATATAATTCTGTTTGCTACCTTGTTGCGATTTTCTGTAATCTCTCGTTGCAGTGGTGTCTTCACGCTCAGAATAAATGAGGTCGGGGCATCCTCTCCTTTCGGAAATGAGCAATTCAAATGTCAGGAAGCGAAGCTGAGTTACGGCGATTAAAAATGAAGGCTGTCACCCACCCACAATTAAAACGGCTCTCTTTATTAAAATGTTTAGAGGAAGCCCTTCTGCGCGTGCAGTGATTTGTCAACACGTCACAACTTTCTGATCGACGTCACTTCCGACGGAAACTCCACTCACGGTATTCCGCGAGAGCCGTGAGTAAAGCCGGTGTTAAGCCGCTGTTACACGACCTGTAGTCTTCACAGATGTGGTCGTAAAACTGCCATCCTCCCCTTCGTGACAGCACCCCCGTCTGCCTA
>JAOUZG010014841.1:2014224-2024536 GCA_026289955.1 Argiope argentata | reverse complement strand
TAGGCAGACGGGGGTGCTGTCACGAAGGGGAGGATGGCAGTTTTACGCCCACATCTGTGAAGACTACAGGTCGTGTAACAGCGGCTAAAAAATGCATCGATCAAATGAATTAATTTTGCAGTATAGAATGCATCAATTTGTGCTGATGATCATTTTGAGTGTGGACGTAGTAGGTTGGCAGAGGACGAGGGATCGAGGAGGACCCCTCCGATTGCGAATATGTGAGTGGGGCTCGGCATTTATTTTGTTCGTGTCGCATAACGGCCTGCGTATGAGAGAATTATTATTGGCAGGATGTATTATAGCTGTGATATTCCATTTCACGATACAGCTCGGTTTTGTGGAAGACAGGATGGATGTTTTTCTTCAGTGCAACGTTTCTCCGCTTATTGTAGATTGTGGAAAATCCCACGAGTTTCAACAAAAAATGCATTGATCAAATGAATTAATTTTGCAGTATAGAATGCATCAATTTGTGCTGATGTATTTTTATCATTGAATATAATAAGTTTCTGCTTGTATTAGATTGCTTTATAAAAAAATTTCAAAAAAATTTTCGAATTTGTTTTATTATTATTATGAGTTGCTATTTAAACAGTGTTCATGATTGGGAGATTTCAGATGTAATTTAGATCGATTTAAATTTTTACGCATAAAAAATCTAGAATTATTTTACTTTATATAAAATTTAAATAACTTAACAAGATACAATTTAAGGTATTTAAGGTATTAAGGTTTATGCTTTTTGCATAAAATCTTACATAGCATTTTTTTAAAATCTTTTATTGCACTTCCCAGTTTTTTACCTCACCCTTAATTTTTAGGAATTTTAATATCCAAGCGACCGTATAACAAATGATGGTTCTGCCTTAATCACGACGATATAAATGGCTGTAAATAAATTAACGAATGTCATTGAATTTGAGTCTTTGATTCAAATTAAGCTGTATTTCTAATTTTTAAATAACAATAAAAAATATCAGATAAATCTTTCATGGCAACTTATCTATGCTAAGCAAGAAGATAACGTCGTGCTCATCCTCTTCTATGGTTAGTGCTGCTGATCGAGTGAGTCGCTGCCACCACTAGATTGCCAACTTTTGCCCATTTCTATCAACGAAATTTCAGACTGCCTTCTGTGGCATTGGGACATCACTAAATCACATCACCATATGGAAGAGGGTGTGAAAGTAATATTGTTAACTTTACTGGTAACTAAAAGTGCAAGGCTTGGGCATCCTCTGACATTCGTAATAGTAGTGAGATCTTGTTTCATCCTTAGTACCGGATATAGATTGAGCCGTTAGCTGAGGCGTTTAGTTTTCCTTTGGGATAGCATTAGACACAAGGAAATCAGTTGGAGGCTTAATCCGGGTTGGAGTTTCATGAGAAGTCCCAGAGAAATACATTCTAAAATATCTTCACTCTTTTTTTTTTTTTTACTTCAACCTCTTTTTTAATTTTTTTAACGAATTCTAATCCACATATGTCAAGGCCTGTTGGTTGACTCCAAGTCCTTGATTGACTCAATACTTTCCAGAATGGCTCAGTCAGTCTCTTGATTGTCGGGATACCAAAAAAAAAGCTATCGAGAGACGGACGTCAAGTGGGAAATGTAAAGAGCGCTGTTACAGATTTGCCGCTTAACGTATAAAATGTTTCAAAAGAATTTCGAATAGTGGAAAAATGTTTTGGCAACGTGAAAGTCATAATTGAACTAAAAATATCTGTAATCAACAATTTCAAAGAATAAAAAATAGTGATTTTTTATTTTTTAAAAAATTTTAATTTATTCTTTATCTATATGTATTTATTAGATCAACTATACTCTCTAGATTTTTTTATTCTTTGCAATTTCTTTTCATATGTAAAATCCGTTTAAAAATTATGCTAATCGAAAACATAAAATAGTTTTAAACAAAATATCTCGTATCTTTCTTGAATATCATTAGCAACATCCCAGACAATAATCAAGTATATTAAGATCTGCGTGATGGCGGAAGTTAATGAGAAAACTCATTGCACTCATGTCCATAAATTGAGGATAATTCAGAGTCATGCAGAAATCGAACTCAAAAATACATATATCACCCTTAGAATAACAACACACATCTTCAAAAATCATACGCAAATTTCAGGAGGATAAAAGATGACATCGATAGTGCGTCACAATGACGAGATTGTCAGAGAATGATAGATAAAGAACATGAACGAAGAAGTAAAATGGTTCAGAAACGCTCTATAAGCCATTCAATGCAATAACCGCATAGTTATGGCACAATAGACGCTTTTGGAGGATTTTTTTATGTGGAAGAGATATCGGCCGTCTAAAATATGGGCCAACATAGCTGGAAGTATCCGATGAACTTGGAATTTCCCAGAGTGTCATTTTCAGTCTTTAGCAGCGATTCCCAGAAGATAGCGATGTGAGTAGATGTTACAGAAATGGTCACCCCCCGAGTTCCAACGCCGAATGAGGATCAGTATTCGGCAACTACTGCGAAAAGAAATAAAGCAGAACGCAACAAGCTTTATATCTCGTCTGCCCTCTTCAGCCACTAGTAAGACAGTTTCAAGGCAGAACATGTACAGACGCTAACGGAAGATGTCTATATGGTAAAGAAGTTATAAAACTTCTCCCCTCTCTAAGAGACACATGTTTACCATTATTAAATTTGGCCAGCTGTGGCACGATTCCTTTCCTTGTGACACTTTCCCTTTGTGATTACCCCAAACGGGGGATTCTCTCCCTTGGGACCATCTGGACTTGAATAGAGTCCAGATAATGAACCACACGTGCGTATTACGGCCCTCTAATGAAAGAAAATCAAGTCAAAACCTAAAGAAGTAAATATTCTTTCATTGTGGAATGTCTGTTACGAGGGCGAATGATTAGCAAATAGTCCCACGGTGAACTGTTGGCAACTGCGAATATTTCTGAAGAATTATTGGATGATCGACATCTCCAGTGCACTAATGCGAAAATGGTGGGCGGAGTTGGACCCAGGATTAAATTGAAGGTTTTGGAAGGAAGATGACGGCGAGAGCTTTCAGCTCGCCGATTGATAAGTTGTTCACCCTTTTCAACTGTTTAGCAGAATAATTTGGACCCAGACTTTCTTTTAAATAGTATTCGTTATCAGCCAATAGTAAATCCCTCTCTCACCTGCAGCTATGATTCCCTCCAGCACCTTCCCTATGCAGATCTTCAGTCAGCGTCAGTCTACTCTCAACAGCGGTGCTGTGAACTACTGCTAAGACCGGAGTAAGTAAATTTTCTGTTTCTGTTTCAGGAAGATGAGCAGGGAAGCTGATTAGCTGGACAGTTAGAGAGATACCTCGTGATCTCAAGGTCTACAGGATAATTTTCTTTTGAGAGAAGTTTCGAGGTTTTGATGAAAGGTCTATCTGAAGTATCTTTAGATCCCTTGAGCTACACCTGCAGTACCCGGATACGTTAACAGCCTGTTAGTTTTCCTAGTATTGACCATGGAACTGTTAACCGAGATGTAAATATTTCCCAGCATAATTACTTAGATGATGACGAGTTTTTTTTATTGTATATAAGCTGTGAACAAAACATTTGTGTTTAAACTCTGCCCGTTTATTGGGTCGAACAGGATCAAGTCATTACAATTTGCTCTAAGCCGGTGAGATGTGTTCCATTTACTGCAAATCATCGTCGCCTGCTGTTAGCCTGGAGTAAAGAGAAAGCATCGTGGACAGTGCAACAGGGGGCTTTTGGGAAGTTTTCCTAGGAGTCCAGCTGTTGCTTTCAGTCTTGTTCTTGCCGTACTTTCCTATAGAGAGCGTCCGGTACTCATTATCACCAAAAGAGCCTCAAAGAATAATACTGTTTTAGTGGTCAGGATTGCTCGTTTGTTGAGGAATTATTCTGGGTTCCAGAATTGACCTGTATGTTGAAATTGAAACCATGGCTGGCCAAAGCTGTCGGGACTTCATTCGGGAACAACATGTATGTTTGTTTCATAGCGCCATAAACACTGATTTTTTTTGTAATTCGTTTTATCGAGCAAAAAATTCACGATTTTTATAATTGATATCAAACGCATAGAATTTTTTTGTTATTTTTGCCCTTTGTTAAGAAATTTGCTTCACAAATAAATTACATTTGTTTTGCTTCCGATCTTTCTTTTCCGGAATCTGCATTATCCTTAATTTGCAGACCTGAACGTAGTTCGTTATCCTCATACTGTCCCAGCCATCTATAATCAGAACTAGTGCACAAAAGGGCGAAGTCTACACATGTGGCATAGCCAGAACACATTTTGTGATGTATTTACTTTAGGATTTAGTCGTTACGTGTGTTCGATTCCTCATCATTCAGTAGAGATTGAACAGGAAATTTTCACTCTTAAATCAGAATGTTACTGCTCCGATCGAAGTAAATTTTATTTAATGAGACACTCGATTCATCAGCCGGGAAATGTCACTGGAACAATCAATTTCCCCTTTCGGAAATTGCGTTGCATATCGATGGACGTCATTGTTCGAATGAATTGGGGCTTTAATGACTTGTCCGAAAGATATTAAACCTATTTGTCCGAAAGGTATTAAAACCTAAGAATATCACAAAAGTTTTATTTGCATATCTTCTGATGATCAATTACACTCATAACTGTGTTAGTTGGATATTTATTACTGAAGGCAATATATTTCATGTTTGAGACTTATAAACATAGTTTTTTAATAGAAAAATGAATGATGTCAATAAATAAAGCGAGAATTTTTTTTAAAAAAAACTGGTTTTAAGGATAATTTTTCAAAATAAATAAACGTTTGCAAATAAACAGTATACGGTAAAAATAGTTGAATACAAAGGTTTTGTGAAAAGATATTTTTTAACAAATGAAATAAGCTTAATTATTGGCTTTTGGATTTGTTAAATTATTTTAAAGAAGTTCGAACACTGTTTATTGGAAATGTTTTACTAGAGGAAAGCCCTCAAATCAATTGTTTTCTAATTTGATTCACTTACTTTGGTTAAGCAAATAAGATATTTTCTTTTTCAGTAATAAAACCAATTCAGAAATTAGATTTTTTTTAGAGGGGGGGGGGAGGAAGAATTTTTACTTTTTATTTAGGATTTATAAAAGTATATTCAAATTATTGGCATTAAATATTTTAGTTAGTGTAGAAAATTTTAGATATTTCATATATTCGATTGAAAGCAGTGAAAATTGATCAACAAATTATTTTTATTATATTTACATAGATATAGCTTCCAAGTTTTTTAATTTTATTTTTGTGTTCGTGTGCGTGTTTCGGTCCTTGAGTGTGTTTAAAGAGCAGCGCAAAAGCGGCTCACTCACAGAAAAACGGCTCTTCCGAACCGTCGGAGTGAATTATTTTTTTTGGCTATTGTTTATTCTCAAACGAAATCTTCTCGAGGCAAACTAAATATTTTTTAAATCAGCAGTTTATGAGGTACATTGACTTTAACCATCTTTTCTCAGCCTTAATGGCTTCAAAAGTAAGAGAAAATCATATCTATTCAATAAATATTATGCTTTGAGTGCACACACCTACTTATGTACTAAGTGCTTCATTAAGGATGAAGGAGAAATAGATGGTGGACTACCGTTTTTATAGAAGGAATGCAAATCGCTCTTGAAAAGTGGTTGTATAAATGGTTCTGTGGTTTATATTTAAATTATATATACCTAAAAATTGAAGTACTTTGAAAATTTGAATGCGAAATTTTATCGATTCAACCATTTAATTTATAATAAGTATTTCTTGAAGTAACTCATTTATGTATTTTAATAATTGAGGAAATACTTTTAAATCACTTTTCTGCGGGAAGGTGAATAAATGGATTAAACTTGCGTTAGAAAATAGAAAATGTTATTTGTCCAGCAAACAGGTCTGCTGTTATGTAATATAATAATAATCAAAAAAAATGTGAAGAATTGTTTTTAAGATTAAAAAAATGTTAAATGTTCACCATTTCATAAGCTATAAAATTTTTTTAAAAAAATGAACCGTTTGTTTAAAAAACACCTTTTTTTAAAATCAAAAAATGAATTAAGAATTTTTAATTATTATTTTTTATGTTTCTTTTAGAACCTCCGGGTAAAGTTATTTCATAGAATAAAAACCTAATTGTATTAATCGGTTAATTTAAAATCTAGTTTTGAGAATAAATAATTAATATACTATTTAAAAAAACGCATATTCTATTAATATAAAACTAGTCAAATAATTGTATGTATAAAAAAGTGCGGACTCAAATTTGTTTTTATTTTTATATTTTCTCTGAAGAAAATTTAAAACCATGTTTAGAACAATTTAATCTTGTTTTTTTTTCTAGTGTTTATTAATGTAAATCTTGACGTTAAAAATTGGTAACAAAATGACGATTGCTTGAATTTGGCATTTGTTACTTCTACTCCTGCTATGAAAACATAACTTAAAGCAGTCCTCGATGCAATTGGGAAGAGACAAATAATTTTAAAAAATGGCATATTTTTAAAAAATGCTTTCATATATTTTGTGAAATACATGTCTGATTTACTCCTACTCAGACTTAGACATAGAAAGAGCTTTATGATATAAAACTTTGTCCAATGACCAAGGAATAGAGATATCATCTGCGGGAAACTGAAAAAATATTTCTTCAAAGTCATTGTAATTTCATTGTGCGGTTTACTCCGCCTGCCTTTATTTGTTCTAAGTAAGAAAGAAAAAGCAAATAATTTTATGTAGAATAATTTCAAAATTCTTATATTCAACCCTTTATGAGCCTGAAATCTAATTATGTGTAATTAATGAATTATTATAGCGAAGCATTCGGTTATCTCGGTTCCAACATTTGGCACTTTTCTACCAAAATCACTCCGAGTTTCGGAATTTAGAAAATGTATTCGACTTTGAGAAAAGTACGAAATTTCGAGATTGAAACTGTGAGACGGGGAGAGAAGGGAGCGCAAAAGGTTCCTTCATTTCAAGGAAATCGCTCCTACTTGATGTAATCGCACATACAGGCGTCTTAATATCAACTTCGACTCAGAAACAATAATAATAATGCTCGAGTAAATTCTCATGGAGTAAAATGAAAGATACCATGACATGATGCTAATGCATTTAAAAATAACTTTATTTTTCGAATATATTTCTTTTAATTTTTTGCTACGAAATTTTCTGTTTTATGATGTTTTTTAATCTAGATTCACAACCACATTATTTTATAAGCTTGGGATATTCACATTTTTTAAATGTGTAATCAAATCTTGAGCGACCAGATACAACTTCAAATTCTCATAATTAGCAGGCTTTAATCCTGATAATAGGATAGATAGTATCGTTTAGCATGTAAAAAAAAATGCCTGCTCACAAAATAATTTTTAGCTTGTCAGCAATGAGATGAGTGCAAAATTTGAAATGAGTTAAAATTATATCAAACTTCAAAGAATTTTCAGCAATTTTAAAAGATTAGCAAATTAAGCAAAATAAGGACAAGGGAAAAGGATGAGGGAAAGAAATTTTGATTAGCTTAATTAATTTGATAATTAATCTTTGCATTTTTCTCTCTATAACTGATATTTACTATATTTCTATTGTAGCTACGTTAATAAAATGCCGCTGTAAAAAATAGTGACATTACAAGAGGATTGCCTTGTTTAAATGATACCTTTGATACCATTTAAATCGATGTTTTATTGATAAATAAAGGGTTAAATTTAAATTACTGTGCAGCATATTACTAAATGTTTATACTACCAAAAAGAGCAATATTTCAAAAAAAAAATTGCCACAAATTTAAATTGACTTTGAAAATTCAACAAATTAATTTGTGGAAATAAAATGGATGTCCAGTTAATTTTGATATTCCGGATTGTATGAAAACTAGTTTTTGTGCAATTGTTACATTTCAAAGTTTCAGTAAGAAAACATAAAATATCTTTTTATACCTGTTTTTGGGTGGACATGGCATTTTGGTGGACATTTTTAATACCGAAGTGCGCCAAATTTTGTTTCAATTCTTCAAGAAATGTGGGATCGTTTAAAGTTCAAATAAATGGACATTGCTAATTTTTTTTTATCGATAGTTGGCACGTGACGGAATACAAAATGGTCATAAATGAGTACATTTTTTAAGCAAACCGACAATAGTTTTAATGTATAAAATTTTAATCTTATAATGTACAAAATATTACATTTTTTTTATATCATCAACAGTTTTATTTTTAAACCATCAATTGCACTAAGCGATTTTTAGAAATTTTCTATTACAAATTTATTTTGCAAGTGATAATATTTTTTAAATAAAAATGTGCCAAATTTAAATAAGCGCTGTCTATTTCATTTCAGAAACAAATATGTAAAATTATTTAAAACTCGCTTAATATTTCCTTTCAATGGGAATAGCGTAAGAAGCATGAAATAATCGGTCCTAAATATGTAAAAATAATAATTTCATTGCTTTTTTTTATCATTGAATTATTGAATTTGTGAATATAATTTAAGGAACAGTTATTGAGCAAATTTCTTAAGCAAACAAACAATTTATGAAATCAGAAAAAGTATAAGGTGTCTATTTCATATCTGATACTTTATAAGAATAATGAGGTTGATGTAAAATCAGAATTAAATGAAATTTAATATTTTTTCTGCTATTTTTTTTCTTGGAATTCGTTTGAGGGAAGTTAATTCAATTTATTATTTTTAAAAAATAACTGAAGATTTTTTCATTGCTTAATGACACGAATTTCGCTAAGTATAAGCGAGGTGTGTAATTCTGTTTCCTGATTGATTACAAAACTTTCCTTTTCAAAAAGTTGAGTCGTTTTCTGATTAATTCATATTATTTCATTCCTCCCCTTTCCGAGAGATGGCGCCGTGCGCGGAGATAGGGGCGGCGTGCCGGGGCTTTCCGTGGATATAGACAGGCGTGTGCGGGCGTTGTGCTTTCAGTTTTTCGAGCGAGCGTGTCGAGTGCGATGTTGATACACAACTGCCTCTCCCGCCGCGGATAACAGAGAGGCGAGGATGCTGGCCGCGATGCTGGTGGTATGGTGCTGCGCGGGGCTGGTCGCCGGCTATAGGCACCACCCCAGGTACCCCTGGGCGCCCGGAGAGGCCAGGATCCGACACCATAGAGGTGAGTGAATCCCTTACAATCGTTCTTGAGAGTCAGTAGGTGGAGGAGAGCGATGAATTGGGTGGATTCGTTTTTGGATATAAACATAGAAAGATGGGAGGCCTTTGTTTTTCTGAACTGAGTTGACAGGCTATTATGACTGAATTGAGGTGATTCAAGACTAAGGAGTGCCAATAATAATTCTTATTAAGGTGCCAGCCTGCACTGAAAAACCAATTTTAATTGAAAATCACACATTATCTGAAAGCCTGAAATTTCGCCTCATTATAAATATTTTTATCTTATGACTACAATAGTGTGAAAGGAATTAAAAGCATTTTAATGGAATTTAGCACCTGAAACGTGAGAACTATAAACAAGTGGTTTTTTAAAAATATTTATTGAGACTATTTAAAAATTATTATCTTTTCATATTTCATTTCTTTTGCCTTATTATAGTTATTATTTTTGAATATTTTCATTGTGAATTCTTTTTTTGTGTGTGTGATGTAGTATTGCGAATTGAGATAATCCTGATTCTTTGAAGTTTCTTCACTTTTCACTTATGCTGTTTTGCGCATGGAAAACCTTTAAACCGCATTTTTGACAAATATTACTTAATAAAAGTGTGTGAAGAAAAATTCAATTTTTCTCAAATATGTTTAAAAGACGATAAAAATTTAAAATATATTTGTATATTGAAATTGATTTTTTTTTTTTTTGCATAAACAAATGTTTTTTGAATAATATTGCTTCAAATATCCTTTATTTCCAAAAAGAGGCCTCCAAACCGGATACCTTAATTATGGATCAAGTGATAATGGTATGGGCAAACGATTTTCACAAATTGCTAAATTGCTTTAACTTTATGAAAAATTGGACACGAAAATTAGTCAATAATCATTATTTCACTGTTTGTCCATTCTTGTGAGTGATCAAGAACATCATTCGAAAACTCATCTAGAGTGTTTTTTGTTATGTTTCCAGCTTGTAGCCTTACCTTCTCAGTGTCATTTTTGTGCAATGAGTGCACGTGGCTATGTTTTTTGATTATTTGACTGAGAAAATAGATAATAATAATAAAGAAACTTTGATCAATTAATTCTTTGGCCAAGTGACAATAAAATATTTTTCTTCAGAAAAATTCCAAGTTTATAAATCAGTTCTTCCTCTTTTTCTTTTTTTTTGCTATATATATATATATATATA
>JAOUZG010014841.1:1989317-2014124 GCA_026289955.1 Argiope argentata | reverse complement strand
ATTATATATATATATATATATATATATATATATATATATATATAATATTTGCATGCTGTAAATATTCTTTCAGACTACTGCCTCCCTTTTACTTGGTATGACGTAGTTCTGTGTCGTAATTGTGGGATTTGGTGATTTCATTCCATGTATGTTTTCGCAAAATGTGTTTTATTAAAGTTTATCTAATAAAATTAAATCAAACTCTGCTTGTTTAGAAGATGTGGATGTACTATAAATGGATCAATAATTTTGTTTAGATTAACATTCACTCCATTTTAGTGAGTGTTTTGAATTCTTATTCCGAAAATAAAAATAATATTTTAATGTTTATCTAGCAGTGTCGATTATATTTATTTTTTTATTATTAATAAGTTATTTGGTACTGGCTGCTTATTTTATGAATTAGATTAAAAAGATTTGTGCTATTTAAATGATTAATAACAAACGTATTTTGCCCGCCGTGAAGTATTCCAAATTCTATTTAACCGTCAAGCTCTCATTTTTGACATTATATCTGTCTGTTTATGAACAGAACTTAAAAATACTCCGAACAAGACGAATGGAATTTAGTATATAAACATTAAACCATGTTTGTTGATTTCTGTCAAATTTTGAAGGAAACCCATTGAGGGGAAGTCTGCCAGCTCGAGTGGAAGTGGACTCAATAACAAAACTTAAGCAGCAAATCGATAAAACTTAATATGCAGGCTTAGCATCGAAACTGTATATTCTTACCAAATATTGAACCAAATGGATAACAACTATTGATCCATACTTTCCCATGCATGTAAACAAGTAATGCAATGAAATTTGGTATGCGATCTCGCGGCTTCAAATTTTGTTTCGAAATTGAATTTTTTTCCCTCTTTTCTGAAAAAAGAAAGCCTTCAGGTACGTTTTCATTAGTAGATCAGGTAAAAAATTTTAATTCACGCCAAATATATATATTTCGCCAGAAAGATGCCGAAGATGCCACATTTGTTGTGAAGCGAAAGAAACAAGAGCTTTATTGGAGAATGTGTGAGAGAGGCTCGAGAAGACCTGTCCCGTCTTGGTCATATTTCTTGCAATTTATCCACATTTCGTACAAACGGCCTGTTCATGAAATATCCGTCTAAACGACCTGTTCAAAAGTATTTTAAAGGAGATTCATATCCCCGAACCAACGCATCAGGGCATGAAAGTGCTGATTCCTCTGTCTCATTTTATTTTAAAACTTTATTCTCAGTTGCTGAATTGCGAAACAGGTATTCAAAAATGATATTTAATGTCATCGCAAAAGGCATGTGTGTATGTCCAGTAATCAAGATAATGGAAAATAATATTATAAAGTATCATTAATAAGTCTTTTTTAAGTTGATTAGAATGAGAAAGTAAAATAAGTTTGGAAATAAAAGGATTTTTCATGTAAGTGTCTTTTAAAGAGGCTTGAAAATGCTCGTGCGTTCATATGCTGAAAGTTGTTGAGGAAAATTGCTGAAAGAGGAAATAATCTTGAATGAAATATTTTTATTTGAAATTTTAAACCAATCCCAGTTGCAGCTACTTGCCGATAGTATCCAGGTCTGCCAATTTCCTCGTGTTAAAAAAAGTCTCGTGTTTTCTAACTATAGACTTCTGAATAGAAAAAAAAAAAAAAAAGATATTTTCAATTAGACGATCCTGATTTGCTAGAGGTTAATTGCCTCGCAAGTAATTTTTTTTTCTTTTTGTGTTTAATGAAAACGAAAATAACTGCTCGAATATTCATCTCTTTTTTTTAAATCCGTTTATATTGATATTTTATAGTCTAATGGAAAAGGAAAATAAAACTAATATCGGCTATCCAACTCTTTTGATGCTGAATACGCAAAAAAGGCCATTGGTTCGTAAAATTGCACATTTATTACGCACAAGTATTCATTTATATCCTCAGAATGAATTCTGAATTAAATTCTTCCTTTCTATGGTAATGGGTGTAATTTTATTTAATAATAATATATATACATATATAATCACTATGTGAATGACAAATGTAATATTATTTTTGTATGTGTTTGTAACATATACATAATTACGAAATAAAAAGGAAATAGTTTAGAATAAAAATAAAAATAAAGCATTTATTTTCATTTAATAAAAATTAAATAATAATATATTTAATTTAAAAAATCGAATGTTTACTATGAATTAAATATCTTAAAAAATTATATCGATAATGGATTTTTTTTTCAAAAACAGTTTTATTTTCTTTACTTTATTCTTTATGAATTATTTTGCACCATCCTAAGAAGAATCATCATTCAGAATTTTCACAAATAAAGCTATCGAAAACAGTGTCAAATTGAGAATTTTCGAAAGTACAACATTGGAATTTCGAACGATAGATATGAGATTACTGAATGTATCTCGTAAAGTCACTGAAGTTGTCCAGACACACATATATGCATTAAAAATTTTTTTCCCCTTGAATTCCATCGAAGCCTCTCTCATCCTAAATATCCTGTTCTTAACCTTTCTTTCATCGTTTTACTCCCCCTGATGCGTGGCCTTCGAGAGATGGATATTTCCAGAGGGCTCTGCCCGGAGCACAGTTCCAGCCGATCGCCTCTTTTTTTCGCGGCTGTCGAAAGAAATAAATACACGGCCGGACGCTTCAGGACACACGGAGAAGAGGGTGCGGGTGGGAAGGCGTTTTAAAAGCGCCCCCCGAAACTCTTTCTGTATGCTTAAGAGCAGATTTATCGACGTTTCACTCCATCTTGCAGATAATTCACAACTGTCCAGCCCCATGAACTTGTTTCTAGTCCGGCACTTTGCTCGCATGATGGATAGGGACTCAGCCGGAGGATTTTATGATACAGACAAAAATATCTCCCTCCGAGGTGCTTACGGCCTCTTTTGAAGCGCGATCACTCAGACGGATGCTATTGACCAAAGAGACGCCCTTTCAAGTAAAATGGTCTTGATAAAATTCCCCTTTTCTGGGAGGGGGAGTTAAATAGAGGATCATCTCTGTCCCTTTTTATTATTATTATATTAGCTTTGCAATGTCTTTGAAAGTGAAAATTCAACGTGGGCCTAGAGGGGCAAATTTCTGTTGTTTCTTTTTTAATTCAGAGACTATAAGAATAGAAAATATAGTATTAATAGACATCGAAATTTTTTCAGACTTTTCCGAGAAGAAAAAACTAATTTAAAGATAATTTTGTCGGTCACGAATCTTTGAAAATAATAACTAACGTATACGCAATCAAATTATAGGAAGTTGATGTCTTTCAAACAAAAATAATAAGTTTCCATCGAACTGAAGACTAAATTCATGTGCTGGAATCCTTAGTTCTGTTTGTCCATCTCAACGAGTGGCAGTTGTCTCCCCAAAATACCCTCGAATGATCTGACCACCTTTTACAAAAAATTGTGAACCTAGAATAAAGTGGAGGACTCCTCGCATTCCATTGATTTTCAATAGGGACGCAAATTAAATGATTGACATGACTTTTCATTGAATCTGCCTTTGGCGACTTTTCATTTTCATTTTTCCCGATTAGCCTCGGGCATGCGGTTCATAGAGAATCAAAATCTAACCCTAACCGATTGAAGAAACAAGTAAAATAAAAAAACTTTTTAAAGATCAATTCTACTTAGGGTATTAGGAAAAATTCAGAAAGTTAGTAAGACTTACATTTTAGTTATTTTTTTATTCAATACTTACAATTGCTGTCGTTCTCGTGTTTCGCTGTACAACGAAAGGAGGGGTACAATAGCTTCTGAGGGTATGGACTCGTGAGCACCCGAAAGCACAAGTCTTATTTCGAGCTCATATACGTTGCAAATTCTTTTATGAGACGGACTTCATTCATGCATTTCATTCATTCAGTCACTAATCGTAATTTAGATCTGAAACAGAAAAAGATCACCTCTGACTCAGTACCCTTAATGGTATTATTCTCCATACGGAAAACTTTGAGACCACGGCAGATTTAACGTCCACCATACAAAGAGAATCTCCAGCTAGCAGATTCGAACCTGCAACCCAAGGGCTGCAAATCCAACACCCTACTAACCAGGCTATCCCTGTCTATTAATTACAATTACTACTAATAATTGATCAAAAATTATATTAGCTTTGAATTTTCAACGCCAATTGATGATTCAAAGCTAATTGTGGCAACGCAAAATGCTTGATTTTCTTCATCAGCTGGGGTACCGAAATACAGATTAGAAATTTCTAATTTTCTTTATTCTGTATTATTTTAATTCGAAAGTACTTCTAAAAGAATAGGAAAAATCGATTCAATAACAAGGTTTAATTTTAAATGCATCAAACACTATGAAATTAATCATAATCGTTTTAAAATAATCGACCGATAAGATGTTAAGCCTAACCTCATTGGCGTGGGTGAAAAACAAACTAAATTCGTTATTTATTTGGTGATGGGAAAATTTGTCGAGAAAATTAGTTTTTAATTAATAAATAATAAATAAATGAATTAAGATTTGAAAAAACTGTATTAACATCAAATTTCATCCTCAACAAGTTTTTAAAAAATGTACTTGAATTTTATTGGATGAATAAAAAGAATTTTAATAACGATTAAAAAATTGAACAAGTTATGTATACTATATTGGGAGAGTGTGAGCTAATAGCAAGAATTGAAAAAAAAAATGGACTCAAAACTATAGTGCAGTCATGGATGCCAGGTCTGTGTACTGAATCTTATCTGTCCAGCTCCCTTCATTTTGTAAGTGTTGGGTTGCACAATATGCGAATAGCTGGACAGACGGAAATCCAACAAGACTTTCTTTGATTTGAATTTTGGTCAAAGTTCGATTATATCGACAAATTTAGTGTGAAGATAGCGTCCAATTTCATCCATTTAGTTCAATACGTTTTCGTGTTCTTCAAATTGGCAGACATAATGCTAAAAAAAAAAATGGATTTTTAGATCTCAGGGAGGTTCAAAACATGGAGATTCGTCCATATCCCGAGCTTGATTTTTTGCGCCTGTAACAATACTTTCAATGCATTGCACATGCGACAAAGTATATTGGTGAAAAACTAATGAAATGAAACTAAACATAGGAATTTATACCTAGAGTTGTTATAGTATCACGTATACAATTCTAAGACGAATTGTCGATCAGAAGACATTTTCCTTCGAAGCTCGAATTTAAGCTCCGAAGTATTATATTCAGGGAAATACGAAATATATTCTCCCTGCCATACCAGAGGCATAAATTTAATTGCCTTCATGATGAAAAGAAAATGTATTTCTGTCTAATTTTGAGGGTAATTGCTTCAAACGATTGTCTACTGATTATCCATTTGTGCTTATGAATACGGTAACAAATTGTAAATTGTTATTAAATATTGAACCAAAATTGTAAATTGCTTTAATCAGTATTTTTGATTTTTTACAAGCGCTGTAATTCTGAAAGTGCCATCAGGTGAATGATTGAAATTCGACGAATATTCGTGTTGCCTAACTGTAATTTTTAGTTTGAATTAGTTGTAGAAAAAATCGGGAACACAATCGTGGTCATAAGCAAATATATCTTTTAGGAATGTTTTATTTAGTTATTAAAAGAAAAACTATAGAAATCATTCATATGTGACCCTAAATGCATATCCATCAACGTTTCATTAAAAAATTTCTGGGAAATATAACAATTTCAGCATTTTTTTTTCTTTTCTTTTATAACGAAACTTTCTTTTCCACAAATGTTCCTTTTGGCTCTAGATAAAACAAGTCTTTATTATTATTCATGCATAGGACACCAGTGCATTTTGTTCCATGATTCCAAAAATCCGCCAATTAACTGAGGATTTGCTTTGCGTTCATATAATTTTCGCTGGTCTCATCACGTCTACTGCTTTAATTGAATTTAATTGTATTGCGATTGCATGCAAATTTAATCATACCGAAAACGGGAGTTTTTTGACGAGACTGGTCGAGTTGTTGAATTTTAAAAACTGAAATCGTAGAAGCATCCAATTTCTCAAGTCGAATGCCGACTGGTTACATGTAAACAGCTTGCAAGGACAGATCTAGGATTGGCAGACGTGACATGTATTCAATGCAGAATTAATTCTATCCGACCTTTCCCGCATCAGCGGATTACGTAGGGGAGGCGAGAGAACTCTGTTTGTTTTGAGGGGCCTCCAGGTACCGGATATAATTATGCTCGGGATTAGCGATCCCACGAAGAAGATTTATCCATAGGCCAAGGCCGGACTCGCCGGATTTTCTCGGTCGACTAATTAACAGTGTTAGAAAATATCTTTTGCCCGGACGGCCGCAAATTCGATTATATTGGAATCTTCGATTTTATGGGCGCTAACACGAACTTCCCCCAGAAAATTCGAATTGTTCAGTTCGGTTTTTAAATCCTCTCAAAATCTAATATTTGAAATGCCTCATTCGTTATATCTCTCCAGGAAGAATTCACTGTGGAATAAGATTGGATAGCTAGGGCGTGTTAGTAATCTGTGTTGTAAATCCTTTTTGTTACCGAACAAGTAGCTGCTAAAAGACGAATCATTTTGATGAATCTTGATACATATTACGTTAATTAAGCTTCTCTTGAACTGTAAAAATGGTGTTTGTATCATGCCAACAATTCTTAGATAATTTCACCATTTTCATAGGCAAACAAAAAAATATTTCTCGTTGGAGTTTTAAACGGTTTCATTTAAGTTTACTTGCTTCGTATTAAAACTGAAATATTTAAAAGGATTTTCCTCTTGTTTTTTGTTTTACTAGAATTTTAAGATTTTGTATGCTTATTATACTGAAGTGCCCCCCAACTTCACCCCGCAAAAAAAAAAAAAAACCTGGTACACCTATCTCATATATTGTGTAGATCCCCCACGAGCTCACCTCATCACGGTGTGTCATGGATTCACCTAATTTCTGAAGACAGTCTGTGGACAATTCACACCAAGATTCTTGCATGGCAGTCCATGCGAATGCGAAGTAGTGGTGATCTCCTAAGGAGAGCGCATTGCAAAACATTCCAGATATGGTTGATAATGATCATGTTAGAATTAGGAGAATTAGGTGTTCAATAGAAGGAAAGAAATTCAGAAGAATGTTCCTCAAGCCACTCGATAGCTTTTGGAGACCTGTGGTGTGGCGCATTACCTTGTTGGAATTGTCCACATTGGTTAGAGATTGCACGCAGGACATGTAGGCACGCAGAGGATCAGAAAGGATATTACATTGTCGAGTTTACGCATATCAATAATCATATTTCCTGTCACTTGCAGAAGTATCTACCCTCACAGAGCTTCCACTAGCTTGAACATTTCCTTGTAGAAATGAGAGATCCATGATTCCAAAGGGTTTTCTCTACACCCGTACACAGCCATCCACCCGATACACTTGGAAATATGACCCCTCACACCAGATAACGTTTTTCCAGTCATTATGAGTGGTGGTGATGTCGATTCAAAGTAAGGTGCAGAGCTTTGTACCTCTGAATCGCCTATGGTACACGAGATGATTTGCGGCTGTGATAGCCCACATCAATTAGGTTACGTTGCATAGTTGACTGACACTTGTTAATGGACCTGCATTCAAATCCACATCTATTTGAGGAAATGTTAAACGTCTATTCCGTGTCACGATTCTGACACTTGTTGTCTTACTGTCGACCACATCACGTTACGCTGATTGTTTGAACACCTCCATAATTTGCATACGACCTGCTATACCAGTTTTTCTGGCTCTTCAATGAATTTAACAAAATGTCGAAATAAATACAAATGCGTTGAATTGTAAAATCGTTTAATATGTATATATAGCTGGATAGAGAGCGAGAGAATAAACAATCTGTTTTTATAAAGTTAAAGATCTTACATTATCATTTTGTGTGAGTGTTCTACGAGTATCAAAAAGAGAGATTTTCTGAACAATAAGAATGAGAGATCTTTTAAAGGCTTGAAAGACGAAACAGCCGTTTGGGCCAGACGTCCGCTCCGGGGGGTCATGAATTGTCTCTCTAATTAGCGATTCGGAGTGCACTGTTCTGAAACGGATTGTAAATGTCTCCAATCCCTTTTGCGCATGCGTTAAGATGCGTTTCATTCGTCAAAATAGGCGTGAATGGGGGGGGATGTTCATATTTTCACAGTGACGACTCAAGACGTTTATGAAACGTAAAAATTACAAATAATAATTAATACGGAAGGAAAAGGTACTAATGCTCAATAAAATAGTTCCGAGTAACTTTTATTTAATGTCGGGAGAATAAACATTAAACCATGAAGAATAAATTTAAAATTTGTGATTATTTTTTTTACAAAATAATAACTTTTTTTTAATATTAAAATGCTTCTTTTTTATATGTTATTTAATTTTTTCGGCAATATATTAAAATTAACAATGGATAATCGGGAGTTAATTCTATTTAAAACATTTTCTTTTCATTTAAGGAATTACTCTAAATTTAGAATGTCCTATAATATTGCAAATATTGTTTTTAAAATATATATTTCATATAATTTGATATTAAAAAAATTATTATTAAAAAATTTTCTACTCAAAAATATTAATACCTCTTAAATACATTACAGGAAATAATTTGAAAATTTTTACCTTTAAGTTTAGTCTTCCTCACCTTCTGCTGAAAGGGTGGCTATCATTTTCTTCTTCACTCCTTAAAGAACCTTGAAGAGTTTCGCACATTTCAATAACAGCACCCTTTTCCCTATGTTTTTTTTTCAATGTGCTGACAATGAGTGTCTCTAGACGTTTTATGTATATCCTCTTCAGTTTGTTGCAGTAACTTGTTCATTGCCATGTAGGCTGCGGAGTTGATTTCTCCCATTGGTCTTTTTATATCTGTCCAAATACACTCGATGGCATCGGTGCTACAATGCCATGGTGGAATGCGAAGTACTCGAAAACCGTATTCTTGTAAGATAAGGTCAAATCTATTAGTCTTAAAATTGGAAACATTTTAATCTACAAGTTGTGATAATTCTATTTTTAAGGAATTAGGAGAATGAGCGACGGAATTTGCTGCCAACCAATCTTAAATTTCTTTTTTGAACTTTACTAATATGTGTATTGTGATACGTCGTGTTATCAATTACAACCAAAGCCCTTTCTGGCAAATTAGAGATAAATTTTTCTTTCGCCCACTTTTCAAAAATTTGCGGGTTCATCTCTCTCTTTAGTATTACTGGTTTTAGAGACGGGATTTGCTTTATGCAAAAATTCCATAAAGCCCCCAGCGCACAGCACAGTAATGCGACGTGAAGCATCGCCCGTTGGGAGTATGCCATCTGCATCCTCCGACTGCCAACATTCAAGTTATTAACAATTCAAGTTTCATCCGCATAAATTATTGGTTTCTTTTCTGTGCGATATCTTCTCATGGTTCTCAAATATTGAATTATCTTTAGCACTATGTCCTCGCATTCAACTAATATTTTCCTTTCATTCTGACCTCGTTTGCATTTAAAGCCTAACTTACGTAGAGTTTTTTTAAATACTCCTCACTCCACTTAAAGTTTATCGTTTCTTTCAAAACTTGAAGAAGTTTAATCGAAGAAGTGATTTTTTCCTTCGATATAAAATTCATGTACAGTTCGTCTTAAGATACTTCAATTAAATCCATCCATTGATGCATTTTTCAAAATCATATCTTTTCATTTTCTTGGGGGGGGGGGTGAAACAAAAGTCATTTGAAGTTTATTTCTTGCCTTTCGACTGAACTTTTCAATAGTGTTCATTGAAACACCGGTAATTTGACTGGCTCGTTTCAAAGAATGTGCCACGTGAGTAAACAATTCCCCATTTTTCTGCTTCTTGTTCCCAATATTTAATTAAATTATATAAAATATTCTTCCAACCACTCCTGAAAACTTATTTATCACTTGACCTAGCCCTAACAGTACGAAATTCTGAGTTAAAAAAAATACGGTCCCAAATAACAGAACGCTCACATACACGTGAAAAAGAAATTCGAACTATAATGATCAAATGTTGGAAATTGAAGGTCAAAGAGAATAACGGATATGAGCTCGTCGTTCCGCTTCTCACCCCCTAATGAGATGGAATATTCGAAAAGTTGTCGTCTCAGAATCCATTGACAATTTATAGAGATGGTGTTTATACCTACTCACGTGCTGTATTTCGTCTTTGACGCCAAAACCAAAGCGAAATTGTTAGTTACTAAATACTGTGGGAAATAGTTGATCATTCCACCCTCTCCGACTATAAAAAGGTTTCTGTGTCAAATGCTGCAAAAGACACACAGACTTTTTATGCATTTTTTGCTTAATTTTTTTAAAAATATTTTATTATTGAAATTCGCAATATCTTAGAACAAAATCTAAACCTTATTTGGTATTTTCTACTTGGCAATTTTGCAACTGCACGCTCACATGCACGTACATGTGTATATTGTTTGAGAGTCATCGCCCATCGTCATCCAATTTGATTTGGCCCTTTGGAGAAAGACGCAAGTGGGACAGTTGAAATTGAACGAAGGTAATACATGATTTGTAACTGTATTTTCTACTTGACATTCACGATGTCGAAAATTCATCTCTTTAAAAATACTTTCAAAATTAAGTCTTAGTGTGTTTGGGCATATCAACTAAGGAACTTAACGAGAAAAAGATATTCCTTTTCAGTCTGGCAAAGATATTTTTAAGAGCTCATCCTCTTTTTCAATTAAAATGGATGGTCGGCAAGAGAGCGTGTCTCCCGACAATTAATCGGAATGTTACCTTACATGACGGAATCAATAAGCCCAATGACTCAACGCTGCTTTTCAGGAAAAATCAATTAGCCGACGCCTAGATTCTTAAAAGTAAACCACTCAAAATCAAATCAGTGGAGGAGGACCCTTTTGGAGATGGAGAAAAAAGTTCGGTTGTTTCTCTCTCTCCCTGTCTATTTCTCGAACAAAAGGAAATGCAGTGTACGGGGATTGGCGTGCCATACGTCATTGCACGACACGCTTCCATCACTCTGATTGGCTAGAGACGGCACGTTCTTCATCATAGACTGGCATGGGGTCGTTAGGGGAAATCCCCAATCGATTGGAACTCTTCTCAAAGGAAATAATTGTGTGTGTTTTTTTTTCGAGGGCAAACAGACGTAGACCAACGAAAAATAATGGCTTTAAAAAGAATGGATTAAAAATCATGGAGAGCAAGGAGGGTTCGGAGGAGAAACTCAGTGGCTATTTTTGTTCTCTGGAAGTGTGCATGATTGAAGAACACTTGTAGAAGAGAAAGCAATTTCTTATTGTTGCCAGTGGACTTGCTTCGCGAGAATAGCAGCTATTTGAATCTTGTGGTAGCTTGACTCTTTGGCATATCTGTGATATGTTATTAATTTAATAACTTATTATCAGGTTTAAAATCACTATAAAAAATTTAAAGCAAATATATTAGGAAGGATTTTGTTTTAAACTTTAAAATGAATTTGTTTTAACCTTTATAAAATCGCTAGAAAAAAGGAAACCCCAAATTTTATTTTAAAAAATCGCTTGCTAATGTTATTTATTTTAATTAAAAAATATGTTTTAGCTTCAATATTTCTTTTTTGAGCATAATTTCGTAATTAAAATGCTGGCAACCATTGAAGAAAATCCTTGTCTTTACTCTCATAGGTCTCCTCATACCATGAGTAAAAATGATGTCGATAGACTAAAGAGTTGGCCGGACTGTCCTTGTAAGTTATGCCAATAGTAAGGCCGACCATCAGGGCCTCCTATATTAGGATTTAAAATTCGTTTAGGATTGCAGGATTCGTGCTAATGGTGTGAGACCACGGTAGTGCAATGATAAGATCTCGGCTTCGTCAATGGAGCGCGCCTGATTTGTATCTTGATTCCTTAAAATATTCGTTGTCTCTGCAAGCCTGCACCACTTTAAATCTCACACTTTAAACCCCACAAGGCATCAGGGAGCGTTACTTAGTTATGTTTGTTTACTATTTAATGTTTGTGTTACAAGAGCGGCTACGTGATAGCTTTAACAGTTTCGAAGCGGGTAGAAAGTGCCATTGCATCTTCGGTTTCCTAGAAATTAATCATTGCAATAATTTTGAATGTTTGGGAACAGAAATATTATAATGTTATCATTTTAATAGTGTAAAGCCATATATTTCCTTTTGAAACATTTTAAAAGTGGAGGAACTAAAAATTCCAACTGTATGATATATTGACTCGCCCTCCTATTCAACAAGAACTCACTTTGCCAGGAATTAAGTGATTGTCATAGATTAATAAGCCATCAACTCAGACCTCTATCCAAATGAAAACTTTTGGGTGAACAGGAAGTATGTGCTTCCTGGACGTCAGCTTTTTACTGTTCGTGAATTAAAGCTGCTACTAGAACAGAGATGATCCTCATTACAGATGAATTTTCTCCAAATACCAATTCTCATCATACCTAATAAGATTTTCAAGAGAATTCAAAGAAACGGATCCAAGATGGAATTTAAATACAAAAATGTTTGGAAATCCATGTATTTTTGGAACAGCTTGTTTATTTTATTCTATTTTTTACAAAACTTCGAAGCTTTTACTATATTTCTTTTCTTTATTTTTATGAAATACTAGCCGTCTTTGGCTACAAGCCTGATCGTCAGTATTAATGCTGGCTTAAAAACTGAATTAATTTTTTATATAACTTAGCCTCATAATAGGTTTTTCAGCAAATCATTTTTAAGCTTCAAATTTCAATAGTCATAGAATTCACTTATACTATTATATTGAGCGATAAGCAGTCCTGATCATTGAATTCCGCATCTCTCTCTGATTTTCTATCAACGCCTGTAAAATTCAGATTAAATTAAAATGGAAATGCTAAAACTGCAATTAATATAAAAACTTTTGTATTCAATCCAAGCATGCCTTAAATAAAATTGAAAATTGATCTGAAAACAGAGTAGTTAGACATTGAAGTTTTATGTTCACTGCAGAAACTGAAATATTGCAAATTCTCATAAATTATAATATCTCAAAGAATCATTCAGTTAAAATTTCGCGTATTCAATGAAAAATTTAGTTTTTAACTTTATATTTAAGTGTTTATAAATGCTCTCAACAATATATATATATATATATTTGAATTTGTAAATATACTTCAAAAATTATGAAGTATAAACTTTAGACAGTCCTTTGGTATTATAATTCATATTGTGTAAAAGATTCTTTATATTTCGAGTTCTAATTATTCAGTTCGACTTCTGATTTATTCAGTTCTGAATATTACAAATATTAGAACAATCAACTTTTTCACTCCCTAGGCTAATTTCTCTGGAGGAACCTTATTGGCTTCTGTGAGACTGTAGATAAAGTGATCTAAAATCGCCAGTTTTTATCCAACAGCAATATTGAAATGTTCATAAATTGGTCCACTTTGATTGATTTAGTTGAATGAAGTGTCATTTTTTTTTATTTGTCGTAGTATGTCAAGAATATTTTATTAAATGATTCACAGGGCAGATGATGTATGTAAAAATTTATAAGTCGTGATTCATCAGTATTTTTTACCTCAATTTCTGAGAATATAATTATATATTTCACTTACCAGTTATTAAGAGATGTATTTCTATTACAAAACGTTTATAAATTAGCTGCAGGACCCCGATTATAGATATTTTGCCTATATTTAGCCCTATTTGCATTAAATAAAACTGTTTAATTGAATTAGTAATATATGTATTGTAAAATATCATAGAAAACCTTTCCTTGCATTTACTTTCCAAAAATATGTTTCATATTTGCTTCATTTCATCAGACATGTGCTGATAATGATATTTTTATATACTTAATTCGGAATGATAGTTGATTTATTTTTATCATGTGAGAACGTTATATTGTTTTGGTTAGGAGGTTTTGATGTCTTCGAAATATACCGACAAAAAATATTTTTACCTGCCTTTATCAGTATTGCATTATTTATTATTACGCATGATTCTATTTCGACATGATTAATTAAAATGCAGAATTTCATTACATTCTCGAAGGCGAATTCTTTGATCTGCACAATGTATCTTCTTCATATAAGTAAAAGTAGAAATTGAAATCATGTCTCATTGTTTTATAACTTTAAAAAAAATCATGAAGGCAAAAATGTTATACTTCAGAAATAATTAAGAGTTTATTATATGTTCCTTGAACTTATTATCAATTGCTTTTTGTTCATTGTTTCTTTGAAATGACACCATTTCTAAATTTTAAGTAATTAATCTCTGACTCAGAAGATTATCACTTGGTGCTTTTTTTTTTCTTTTTTAGTTTTAACTATTGCACTTTTTTATATATATTTTTATTTTGTATATTTATTTATTTGAATTCTTTCATTGAATTAGTAATTTTGGTATTGCAAACGATCTTAAAATTTTTTCCTTGCATTTATTGCTTTAAAAAAATATCACATTTCCTATTTATTTCCTTTCATTTAATCACTTATTAATATTTTATAGTTTTATTTGCAGTAGTAATTAACTTATTTTTTTAATCAGAGCTTTTGTAAATGTGATGGCATCATGTTATTAAAAGCTGATGTTTTTAAAAGCTCGCGCAGATAAAATTTTATTTTTATTTTATGCGAAATAAATTGAAAAATGAGATTTTTAAAAATTCATAAAAAATAGAAATTTAATTTATTGGTCAAAACTATTCGCATTATTGAAAAGATATTTTTTTTAGCTTTAACTTGATGCAAAAATCAATTTTGTGTTGTAATATTTTCGAAAGTTATGGCGGGAAAATGCCGAAATTTGGCTTATTTTTTATTAATTAAAATTTTAATTAAAAATTCAAAAAAAGGGCTCCGAGGTGCACATTCTCGACCCTCAAGGTATACATGTACCAAATTTGGTAGTTGTAGGTCGAACGGTCTGCCCTGTAGATCGCCAACAGACACACACACACACATATTGAGCTTTATTATAAGTAAAAATATATATTCTATTCCATATGCTTGGCATTACGTAACGTTATTTTTTTTTAAGCTGTTATTTCAAAAATTACCCGTTTCATATAATTTTCAGACGCCGTGTAAAAGAAGTAGTAGCCTTATTGCATATTAGCATTAAGATTTCTTTGTTGTATTTTTATGGTAAGAGAAATACATTCTTTTCATATAACATCATAAATCTAATATTCAAGTAAATTCCTATGCAAAATGAAATGATTTTTTAAAATTTATCCTTTTATTTTTTTGTCGCCTTAAGCGCAAATGGAACAAATCTAAAGGCATTCTCACCTACAGCGTTTCTTCAAAAACAGCAGTCTTTTTTTGTGCGTGTGTGTGTGTGTGTGAGAGAGAGAGAGAGAGTCTGTTTTGATTGAATGATCTCAATTTCATCGCATAGAGTTGAGAGGAAAGAAAATTGAAAGTTAAATTATGCTTCACTTGAAAACTTAAAAGGAAAATCTTTTTTCTGTTTTATTGGGTAAGAATGTCCTTGACTTGAGATTGAAAATAAATATAGCAGACTTTTTTCTTTACTTTTTTTTTATTCTTTGTTATCTCTTCTTCAATAAAAGAAAATAAAGACTCTCCTTCAAATTTTATGGTTCCCTTTTCTGAAGTAATTCTCTCCCATCGCTGATAAAACAAATATCTTTTGAAGAATGCGCGGAAATTAGATAGGTCGCGAGTGTGATTGCTTTTCTCGGAATCACGCAATCTGGACACACAAACATGTAGAACTTGATTACTTTCTGCTAAAACTTTCACATCTATTTGAATTGAAGGCCCAATATTTCAAATTCTTTTGAATTCTCACAATTGTCCCTTTCGTGTTGCTTTCTCCCGCAGGAAAAAAAGTCAGGAAAGAGCGTCTAACATATTTATGGTATTCAAAGACTGTGTAAAGAAAATAATCGATTTCTTTTATTCATGATTCCATTAATTCGAAGAATTTATCAAACGTAAAAAGGCAAAGACTGCATATTAATTTCCTGAACTTCAATTTGATTCGAGCTCCTAATGTGGTGCCTTCTTCTTTTGGACATTTGTAGATATTTCTATTCATATACTAGTCGCCTTTGGCGACTAGTCGGTTCGCCAATATTAATTCGGACTAAATAGTTGAATCATTTTTTATATAACTTGATCTCATAATAAGTTTTTCAGTAAAATAGTTTTAAGATATTTCGATAGTCATGTAATTCACTTATACTATTATGTAGGCCTTAAGCAGTTTTAATCTTTGACTTCTCTCTGATTTTCTATCAGTGCACGTAGAATTCAGTTTTAAATTAAAGCGGAATTGATGAAACTTCAATTAATATAAAGACCTCTTTACTCAATCCAAGCATGCCTTTAAATAAAACTAAGAACTGAAAGCAGAATAGCCCGACATTGAAGTTTTATGTTTACTACAGAAATTTGAACATTATAATTTTCTTTTATAATTTATAATATCTCAAGGAATTATACAGCAAACTTTTCACAGTTTAAATGAAACATTCAGTTTTTAATTTTATTTTTAGATGTATATAAATGTTCTCAATAATAACACTTTTTTATATATATATATATATATATATATAAATATAAATATATATATTTTAATATATATATATATATATATATATTTCAAAAAATTGCGGTTTCAATTTCCTTGGTCTTTCCTTAGATTCATATTCTGTAAAATATTCTTAATATTTAACTTCTAAAAAAATAAATAAACATTTCTATCTTCTATGATCGAATCTGGCTGATTTATTCAGTTCTGAATATTGCAAGTTTGGAACAATTATAATTTTCGTAATCTAGGCCAATTATTCTAGAGTAACCCTGATTGGCTTCTTTAAGATATTGGTAAAGTGAACTAAAATCACCAGTTTTTATTGAACAGTTATAGTGAAATTTTCATAGAACGATCAGCTTTGATGATTGATTTAGTTAATTGGAGTGTCATTTTTTATTTTAAGGACTATTGTCTCTAGAATATTTTGTTAAATGTGATCCACAGAGCAGATGATATATGTAAAAATTTAAAAATCGGAATTCATCAGCAATTTTTACCTCAATCTACTAATTATATGTTTCTCTTAGACCATTTGTTAAGAGATGTGTGTCTCTCCTAAAAAAAATAAGAAATTAGATGTTGGGCTCCGATTACAGAAGATGCCTTGTAGATGTTAAGCCATATTTGCCTTAAATAAAACTGTTTAATTGGATTAGTAATATATGTATAGTAAAATATAATAGAAAATGTTTCCATGCATTTATTTTCCAAAAATATCATGTTTCATATTTGTTTCCTTTTATGCAAACACGCGCTGAAAATGACATTTTTATATGTTTAATTTGGAATGATAGTTGATTTATTTTTTCTCATTTGAGAACATGATATTGTTTTGGTTTAAAAATTTTGATGTTTCCGAAATATGCGTGGAGAAAATATTTTTATATGCTTTTACAAATTTTGCATTGTTAATTATTACGTATGCTTTTTTGAGATCCTCGTGAAGATAAATTTTTTATTTTATTTTATGTGAAATAAATTGTTGAAAAATACGGTTAAATTAAATGTTTAAAAATTCATTAAAAATAGAATGTTCATTTATAGGTTAAAAAATCAGTATCATTGAAATGCTAATTTTTTGAACTTTAATTTAATGAAAAAATCAATTTTGTGCCGTAATATTTTCTGAAGTTATAGCGAAAAAACTTCGAAATTTCGCTTATTTTTTATTTAATTAAAATTTTAATTAAAAATTCAAAAAAGGGCTCCGAGGTGCCCATTCCCGGCCCCCAAGGAATACATGTACCAAATTTGGTAGATGTAGGTCAAACGGTCTGGCCTGTAGAGCGCCAACACACGCACACAAACATTGTGCTTTATTATAAGTAAAGATAAAGAAGAACGAAAAGGGCTCTCAAGTATGTTCTAGTGATTTTGTTTTGCTATGTAAATGAGGTGTTATTTGAATGCAGATTTGAATGTGAAAATTCTGCAATTCGATGTACGCGATTGACGTCTTACATACTAATAAGGTGCGATATATACACTGAAGTGACAAAAGGCATGGGATGACTGTTAATATCGTGTCGGTCCTCCTTTTGCCCGGCGAAGTGCAACAACTCGACGTGTCATGGAGTCCACAAGTCGTTGGAAGTCCTCTGCAAGAATATTGAGCCATGCTGTCTGTATAGACGTCCATAATTGTGAAAGTGTGGATGGTGCAGCAGTTTGGGCACGAACGGACCTTTCGATGATGTCCCATAAATGCTCGATGGGATTTATATCGGGCGATCGCGGTGGCCAGATCATGCGCTGGATATGTCCCGAATGTTCTTCAAACCAATCGCGAACAGTTCTGGCCCGGTGACATGGCGCATTGTCATCCATAAAAACCCCATCGTTGTGTGGGTACGTGAAGTCCATGAAAGGCTGCAAGTGATCTGCAAGCAGCTGAACATAACCATTTCCAGTCAATGATCGGTTCAGTTGCACCAGAGGACCGAGTCCATGCAATGTAAAAACAGCCCACATCATTATGCAACCACCACCAGCTTGAAGACTGCCTTGCTGACAGTTTGGGTGCATGGCTTCGTGGGGTCTGTACCACACTCGAACTCTACCAACAGCTCGTAACAACTGAAATTGTGACTCATCTGACCACGCCACGGTTTTCCACTGGTCTAGGGACCAGTCGATATGCTCACGAGCCCAGGAGAGTCGCTGCAGGCGATGTCGTGCTGTCGGTAAAGGCACTCGATTCCGTCTTCTGCTGTCATAGCCCAAGGAAGACAAATTTCGCCGCACAGTCCTATGGGACACGTTCCTCGTACGTCCCACATTGATTCCTGCAGTTATTTGACGAAGTGTTGCATGTCATTAACATTGACCATTCTACACAGACATCGGCGGTCTCGGTCGTTTAGTGCAGGTGGTCGCCCACTGCACTGTCCATGATGCATGTGATGCCTGAAATTTCATACTCTCGGCACACTCTTGATACTGTGGATCTCGGAATGTTGAATTCACTTACGATATCCGCAATTGAATGACCCATGCGTCTAGCTCCAACTAACATTCCACGTTCAAAGTCTGATAATTCTCGTCGTGCCGCTATAAATCACGAAAAACCTGTTCACATGAATAACTTGAACACAAATGAAAGCTCTGGAAAACGAACTGCGTATTTATATTTTTTTGCTGTGATACTACTGTCATCTGTATATTTGCATATTTTTATCCCATGACTTTGGTCACTTCAGTGTATAGCGTGTCCATTCAAATAGTAAACTTTGTCTCTGCCGATGTCATTTTAGTTATCAGAATTTTAAAATTTATTTGGTAGATGGGTGTATCATATTTTTTTTTCAAAATACTTAGTGATGTTATATATTTAAATGAAATAGCATAAACAAATAACAGCGTGCAATTGATTCTCCCTAATAAGCTGCGTCATCTAAGTTTTATGGACGTAACACATTTCCGCAGTCCGTAATAGCAGCCGAATAGGCAGGAGTGCCTGCTAAGCTGTTTGCAGATGGAGTAGGGAATTCTGACTCTAATAACCTAAACGTGGTCGAATTGTTAGTTGTGCGTCAAGTGCCCAAATGAAATGCTGCTGCATGGAATGATATTTCGAAGTCGTCTTCCGTTTCCATTTCAGCATATTGTGTAGGGTTCACATATCAATCCTTGCAGATAAACCACACGAAGTAATGCGGTGCCCGGTTAATTTTTGAACATAAATCCAATCTTTCTTTTATTGCCAAGTGTCTGTCACAAGAAAAAAGCTTTATATTTATCATGTTTCTTGGGGAATTCAGTACAGTAATAGCAATCGTACGCTTTACGGACATCAGTAGAGTAGTTTAAAGACGGATTAGCAATTTGCTTCAAGGATTTGGTGGATGAAAGAGTGGTTAAAGAATACTTTATCTTACCAGTTTCTTGGACTGTCATTCAGTCGGTTGTTAAGTCAATTATTATTGAGAAAAGTGGTAGAAATTTGTGAAAATTCTTCGCAAATAAAACAAATAACGTTTGTACAAGAACCGTTTAAACTTTGATGGATTTAGTATGTAAAAAATCCGACACTCATATTAGGTCTTAATCGAAGTGGGTCCGGATTCCTCTTGTCTACCATCAGCCCACCATTGTACAACAATTCAGGAAATTTAATTGGGATAGAATACATTCATCAAAAAAAAAATCCACCCAATTAATAATGAAAGAATTCCAAAGGCGACACACCATTTCTATCATCAAAAGAAACAATGAAGACTTTTTCCTGAACTTTTATCCAGCGAATACTCGATTATTTATCACCTCACTATTCCACCATAATCGTAACGAGGTTTTCTTTCGTCAAGGCAACGCATCCTCAATGGATTCCAGAAAAAAATATTCTCAAAAGGGGAAATTACTAATTGCTGGAAATGGAAATGACTTGAGAAAACGAAAAGTGGGAGACTATAACTCTATCAGCAATGGTGTCCATTGCCCCTCAGTTTCTTTGGAAATTTACGATTTTTTTTTTTAAATTCCTTTTTCGCTCCACTTGACGGTAGATTACGGAGGGGAAAAATCGTTTTGCAAATGCCTTAGATGAGGTAATTTAATTTCTCCAAATGATATGAATCCAGGGCTCGTGTGAAGATATTGTTATGGAAGCAATCGATCGCGCTTTTCCGAAAAGGAATAATAAACGAGTCATTTTGAAAGTCCATTTTCCAATTAATTTCTGCAATTCAATGAATAGTTCCATTGAATCCCTAAACTCGTGACTTCCCCCCGCTATTGTGGTTTCGACTCTGAGCATGAATGATAGTGAATAGATTTTGAAAGTCAGTATAAATGAAATATGGTAGTTTTCTTCAAAAAACACGAGTTAAAATGAAATTTGTTTTCCTGTTTTCGTTCTCCAATGTTTATTAGGGCTCGGGGATGAATAAAATTTGTTGGTTTTTGGAGAATTTGAATCTTACGTATAATTATAAAAATGTGTCCAAATAAAAAATTGACAAAGTTCAAACGCTGAAAAATTGATAAGAATGGTTCATCTGATACAAGAACGTAAAAAAATTGGCAAGTCAGCATTATAAGAATTCATACCTTCAAAGCATTCACTCTTTTTATGCATTAAAAAGTTATGCCTAGTATTGAATGATTTTATAGCTTAGGTCATTATGTGTGGCTTTCATTTTATATGTAAACTCTACTTAAAATATCTTTTGGGTTTAACTACGTTTCCTATTCTTTTGGCTGCACTGCATGTTATTAAGGAGGGAAATTGCTTGAAAAAGCAGAAAGAAAAAAAATCAACTTCCTCTCGCTGTCTATTCCTAGAATTCTAGACTAGATGACCGAATTTCATCAATGATTTTTATTCGAAGCTATGCTAAAGAGTACCGCTATACTAATTGAAAATGAATTCTTTTATAAATTTCTCGCTGCAATTTGCTTTTGCCATCTGTGATCCAAGCTTTCGAAATTCATTCCCATTAGTACTGATTTCACTTCGAAAGCGAATAGAAACCGACGTGCAAAGCAGAAGAGCGTTGCTTATGTTATGGGTCGTGAAATTACTTATTGATAAACATTAATAACGGGATAGGTTTCAAGGAATGGATTTTTTTAAAAAGAAATCACGATGAAAAAAAAAACCCTTTCAGAATTTTTTGACTGATTCATCAGATGTATCCATTATTTTCAGCGTCTATAAAGAAAACTAACTGAAGGAGTTCTTCTCCCTCTCTTTCTCTGCGTTACTCAAGTAGGTAAAAAAAAGTGAATCAAATAGATAGGGTTGAAGAAATTAATAACGCTCATTAATTGGGCAAACGAAATGAAATTCCAACATGCTATCGGGTTCTGCAAAAGTTTTGACTTTTGAACTTGTTGCTTTTGATGAAGACGGCTAGAAGATGATTATGGCTCTAAGAAATCCGAAAGATTGACTAATCAACTAATTAAAAAAAGTAAAAAAAAAATATTTTAAAACAGACTTAATTCGAGTTCCATAGAAAAAAAATATTGAATAACCCATACCGAATCCATACTTATGATTGAACGATCGGTTGAAAAATTTTTCATAAACATAAGAAAACATAAATTATCTCCTTTTCGAAAAGTCCTCATTTCAGGTAAGCCGTTATAACTGAGTAGAGACTGAGTAAATATGGGGTTGTAACTCAATAAATTTTATCGCTCAATGGTTTTTGTTTACAATTCTAAATCCTGAAAGTCTTATTCTGTAATTTGTTCACCCGGTCACTCCATCATTTAACCATGGCAGTTTCAAAGAAAGGGAATAAAAAGTGTGAGAATATTTTTTTCATATATTTTTTAAACCGCTTAATCAACAGCTCGGCTAAAGTTTCCTTGTTTAGTAGGAATTAAAATGTTTTATGTTTGTGATTTCACCTCAGGTACATATATATATTGCGCAATGTTTCCTTATGATATTCTCTAATGTCGCAGCTTCTCTGAAGTGTTCTGCAGAAAGGGAAGGCATATGTGAATTTATTTCAACACGTAGCGACGTTACGGAAAGCGTACGTTACGAACTTCCATGTCCCTGGGAAAAAAAATTTTATGTGAAGCGAATGAGAAAACAGAACGGGATTTTAAATGTCTCCTATTGCGACGCTTTTCATTCGGCGTTTGGGCGTGTTCCTGGGGGCACTTTGGGAATCCGCACACGAAACTCCAATTTTCTTGTTTCTCGCTGCGTCGGTGGAGCATTAGGGCGCGAAGTTAAACCAGGACGTGCACGCGGCATCACAAGCAGCTCATCTGCATGGTAACGGGCCGGGTTTCCGCAGCCGCAATTATTATAATCAAGTTTTCGTGGGGGTCTGCACTTCCCACTGCATCTCGTACTCCCCTCGATCCGCGGACGAACACTCTCTCGTAACTAGTTTTGCCAAGAATCGATCCGATGAATATTAAGAGACTGATTTCATAACCAAGAAAGGATTTTTGTGAATTTTAGACTTACTGATTTAAACGTTTTCAAGTCAGGTTATAAGATTGATATTCAAAATGTCCGTTTTGGTGTTTGAAATCAGTTGCGAGCCCGTTTGATGATCTGTATAAAAATAGAATAATATTTATTTGCCTTTCTTTCGCCCAATTCTAAAGAAATGTACTGTCTCATTGCTTGAGAAATCTATTAAATATGTATACTACGGCTTCGGAAACTACTTTAAATATGTATTTTCGACTGCGGATTTAGCTTTTCGTGCTCGCGTAGCTTTTTGTTGCATTGAAATCTCTGGAATTAGTACCGCGCATCACAAGCCGTTGTTGTTATTGTCACTTACGGCGCTTTACAAGCCCTCTGACGAACTATCATCTATTTAAGCCGAGTGGGCAATGGCTTTCCTGAGCATCCGTCTCACCTCTAACTCGCATGAAGATGACACATTCCCTGGCACGTGACAGGGGACTCTCTCTGTCACGCATCCTCATAGATAGAACGAAGTATGGAAACCGATCGTTCTCGAATCCGGACGCGCAGATCACGGGAAATACGCGTTACTACCTCTAAACCAGCTTCAAGCTATTGTACTTTTCCACATGTTAGATTATGAAAATGCAGAGAAATTTCGAAAGCAGAAACTGTGCAATAAGTAGTTATTGCTTTCTCTTGGCAGTATCCAATGCATGTAATTGAAAGTGTACTGCTCTACTCCTGAAGAACAGATTTAGTTTTCCGGAAAATAAAATTCAACCTCAATCTCAATGGATTCCATTTAACCAGACTAATGTACAGTATTTGTCATAGTACGGTAAAAGGCGGCAGATGTCAAAATATCAATCATAATCTTAAACCGTACAGAAGGAATCTTTTTTCTCTCTTCTGTACATAATGATTAGGCTTATATTATCATTTAAACTTAATTGTGAATTTAAAGTTGGAGAATTTTCTCAGCGTAGCATTCTTTTCTTTTCGTTATTCCTTCAGGAAGAGTCCATTGGTAATTGGACGATTGGAAAGAAACTGCTTATGTTCTATGTAACGAATACATTTCATTTTGTGCCTATTCCTTGCTTACTTCCGACATTATTCCCTATCCGCTCCCTCTCTCATATCATTTTGGGACGTCCTTGCACCTTGGAAAATTAGATTTTTATTAGATTTACACCTTGGAAAATTAGAAACTTTTAACTTTATAATTGCTTCCTCAATCAGATTCTCCTCTTTGTGGGTGGGTGTGGGAGTCTAAATAAATCTTCGAAAAAAAATTAGACTCTTCAGATAGCACGGTTTTAGTGGCGTGATATCTAGGGTTTTTTTTAATATTTATGGGTCAGGTTCTAAACCAAAATTAAAATAATACAAACGAAGGATGAAGAGACTTCTTTAGAAAAAAATAAAAGAATTTATTTAGAGTTAAAGGGGAATATTTATAGGGGGAGTATTTACAGGGAAATATTAAAAAGAATTAAAACATGGAGATATTTAATAATCAGAAAGTTAGATTATTTCCTTTAGGAGGACATTAGAGGTAGGGAAACATTATGACTGAAAATATATATTACCGCGTATCCGCTAAGCTTTGCGGCAATCGCTGACGCGTGAAGACGTCTTCTCTTGACGAAAGTTAGTGGGGCCTCTACTCAAAATTAATTGGGACAGACTTTCAAAAGACCGATAAATGGCGTTGTTCTGGAATGCTAAACTAATTTAAATTTATCGTCCTCTGGGAAATGATCTAACCATTACAACTCTTGCTTTGGATTTCATATATCATCGGGTGTTGACAAAACAAGATGAAGGCAGATGTTGGTTAATTAAAATAGTTCTGTGGGATATCCTATATATATATATATATATATATATATATATATATATATATATATA
>JAOUZG010014841.1:1964547-1988083 GCA_026289955.1 Argiope argentata | reverse complement strand
ATTTCATATTTTTGGTACTTTTATACCATACAGAGACCCATGATAGATTCATTAAAGTTCTCAATTCCTGCCAAAAGTTAATAACTGTTGTGCCCCAATGCAATGCTAGATGTTCACTGACGTAACATCTTTATTAAAGAGTATCGAGAAAGTTTTTGAAGACCACTTGCTCTGGCTTATGTTTGAAATAGAAAAATGCAATTTCTCTTTATTAATTCCCGTTTTTATTGTAGACAACTTTTGGGACATTTTGATATTTCTATAAATGTAAATTATTTTTGTTAAGGATTTTTTTTAAAATAATAATTTTAAAATGAATCTTTTTTACTGCTTTATACAGCGAAAGCTTTCGCTGTTTTTGAAATGAGTTTTATAGAATATTGGGAGAATCTACCGATTTTCTTTTGAATCCAGGATTGTGAACCAAGTTAAAATCCAATAAAAATAAAAACTCCTATCCATTAATTTTTGAAATTTATTAGTCTTTTTCTTTTCTTTCACTTCCCACTTGAGATATGAAGTGCCGTCTTGCTTTAAGCATTTCAATACTTTTCAAAAAATATAAATTAAGGGTTTATTTTTTTAAAGTCCTTAGCCTCTGCAGCAGTTAATTTTTTTCTTCTTCTCGAAAAAACTTTATCGGATCTTTATTTGTAAAAAAAAAAGGAAGTGAGATTTCTATATTGAGATGGCAAGAAAAAAGGAGACAGAGGGGGAATTACAAACTAAGCGGGAGGATTAAGTCCCAGAAAATTGATTTCACAGTCAAAGCAAACATTGGAGATCTGGGAGTCGATATATTGGACATGGAATTCTTCGCAGTGACAGCCTCTGCCTTCATGAAACTACGAGTACTCACTTTTCTCTCTCTCTCTCTCCATTCTTCTTCGTAGCGAGAAGAATATATTAGTGTACCCACAAATCATTCTATTATGAAGATTTCAAAAGTGTTCGTTCCCCAAATATCGACTGGAAAGAATGTCGTCGTATTTTTTCAAAAGCAATCTGTAAGGTTTACTTATTTTCGCAAATTAAGTTTTATGGCAGAGATTCTGCAAACAGGAGCAAGGGACACCTGGGAAGGTAAAATCCTGTTGGGAAAGAGAATAACTTTGTTGATACTTTTGATATGAAATGTTCGGCGCGTTGAATTGAAATGATGCTCTCTGCGACCATTTTATTATGTACAAAAAGGTTTGGACTTTAAAATATTTATTTTTAGTCATGATTAAAATTAAATTTATTTTTGTATCTGGATTTCAATAAAAAGGCTACACTAGAAGGTAACGGACCAACCGGTTTTCCTTATTTTCCGTATTAAATGTTCAACAAATCCGAATTTTGCTCTAATCGACTTCTGTGGCCTCAAGTTCGGATACAATAGCTTGTCCGTTCTCAATATCGTAATATTCTGAGGAACCATTCCATTCGTCGCCTAGAATATTCTGTAACAGTCCCAGAACTCCTCCATTTCCTCAATACTTCAAACACCATATCTGAAAAATTTACTGTCTGTGTCTATTTTTAAAGGCGGGACAGTAATTAATGTACCATTTCTATTTGTAGATAGCCAATTATGGGTATACAACGTAACAACTTTTTCCGCCCATTAGTCATTTCGATTCGAACTGATGGCTGGAAAATCAAATCAAGGTTCAACTCGATTTCGATACTCACATGATATTGTAACTCAGCTTTATGAATCATTAGTAACTATTAGAACGTCAAATCGAATTCTGCTTTCGCCTTTCTGGAATAAGTTACCTCAAAATAATTTTATTTTGAGTAACTTGCGTCATTTTCAACGAAATCATTTGCATCTTGATCGTTAAAGAGCAGCCTGATAAGATGGAAACAAACATTGCGGTTTCAGAATTTCTGCCTTAAATAGGAACAGTAAACAAAGGTTTGGATAGAGGAGGTCTCTTCAGCACTGAAAAGAAACGGTGCGTTGCGACAATAACTCAGACGCTTGAAGTCTGCAAAATAGCTACCATGACGAATGACCCTTCAGGATCTCTCTTCATGAGCAACGACGGACTTTCAAATAGAAGTGTCAGAATCTCTTTACTTCCGAGAGGAACGGGAACCGGCCATGTAATGAAGGAGCTCCTTATCCTCTAAACAATTGGAAAACTGTCCAAATAAGGCAAAGTGAAAAAAAAAAGTTTAGCAATAGCAAAAGTTCAGTGATCTGCCGACTGACCCAAAGCAGACCACCCCTGTCTGTGGACGTCGGTCGAGAGCTTCCTGCACATTGTCGGTGAAATGAACAGATATCAAAGAATACAATCTGAGGGGCAAAAAGTGCCCGTCTGAATGTGCTCACGGACGAGGCTTCAGATGTACCTGGAACAGGTGTTAAAAAAGTGCAAAGAGTTTTCATCGTCGGATAAAAATTAAAAGGTCTAAAACTGATCAGGATGCTAGTGAAAAGTTTTGTAATTACTTTTTATTCATTAGAAACGCCAGTGGTCACATTTCGTCAGTAGGCGACCTTCTGTAATTGCACGTAGCAATGAAGTCTAATATTTAAATAATTTAAGAATTATAGGATTGATCAATATGTACTTTATTTGACTTGTACCGATTGCTTATATGCATTTAGAATCGACTGATAAATCAAGTGGTTAAGGAAAATGAAAGTTCGAAATATCTGTAAAGGAGTATGGTGATATTATGTTTTTAAGATCATTGAGATTTTTATAATAAATCAAAATAAACTTTGATGTTATTCTTTTGTAGCATTTATTTATTTCGTCTCATTTATCTAATTATCTTTTTAAAGCAACATTGATTTAGTTACGTCAATCAATTTTTGGTGTTTGTCACAACAGAAGCTCTGTTATCTTTACTTAAGCGAAAGGATTATTTACATTTTACTAGCCTAATCATAATAAGTCTTTCTTTTTCGTTTATTATGTTTGAATGTCCCAATCTTTGAATCTCGGCTTAAAACATTTACGAAATCGATCTTGTTGTTGATGTTAAGAGTTGGAGAGGTAAAGGTGTGGTGACCATTGGCTATGGGAGGAATCCGATCATTGGTATCAAAGAACAGATTCGGAAATGGCCGTGAAACTCTGTTCCCCTCGGAAATGCTCACTAAAGGCGACGAAGGTCATAACTTTTCTTTATTATTTCAAACATGTGGATGATTCTTTACTTTTTTAAAAAATCAACTTTTAATTTCTGGTTAAAAAAATTGCATATTTGCCAATCAATTTATTAGGAGAAAGTTATTGTCAAAATTTCTTTGAACTAATTTATAAGTGAATTTTTATTTTTTATAATAATCTGTTTATATTAGAAAGTTGTCCTTGGAACAGTCACGAAGCTTGCATTTACCTCTGTTTTACTATTATTTTATGATGCTTGCCAGCAACGAATTCTCCTTTCTTCTTTATGAATGAGCGATTCTTTCATCTATTTATTCCTTTATTAGAAATTTTTCGCTTCTCCATTGTTCCTATTTGTAGATAAGAAGTTTTTGATACTCAGCCTGAAAACTTTATTTTTAGGCTGAAAAATAGAAAACTTTCTAAAATTTGGTGTAAGTGTGTGTGTGTGTTTTAAATTTTATTTTAGTTTAAATGACTAAATTTTTGTTATATTATTTTATTGGATCAATTTTCTGCATGCATGTATAGTAGGACAATTGTTTTAATAATTTCAAAATCTTATATCGAATTCAGTTTCACTTTTTTGCATTCTTTTCAAATAGTAAAGGGCCTTACATTTAGAATTATATTAATTGTTTCGTTTTCCAACAGACATTTTGATTTTCTGATGCTCTATATTGCGAATAATAGCTTTTTCCTCTTATCATTTTTTTACGTGGTTTCGTTTCATGAAAAGATTTTTAAACATTTCTCATTCAATGAGAATCCATCTAATAATTTCTTATTTTTAGTTACCTGGACGCTGTTTTCTTAGTGATATTATACAGCACGTGCCGAGGAAACGTCTTTGAAAAAGGTTTTTAACATATGTCCTTTCCAAAATGATTGGTTTCTGTGAACCTGAAAAATTTTGTTAACATTTGAAATTCAACCTTGTAAGCGATTACATTACTGTATTCCGTTACTCTAGTTAATATATAAACAGTTAATAATAAACATACGCATTAAACTCATTTTCTGATTATTTTTTTTTACCATCCATTTAAATTTATTGATGTATTCCTAGTTCATAGAGAGAAATAATCATTTAGTTAAAGGTCTTACTGCCATTATTTGCATCGATTTTGAAGTTTGCATTTCTTTCTAATACAGCATATCTGTGAGTGAAATCGACTGCCAATATATCCCCCCCCTTTCTCTCTGTTCGAACAAATTGTCGATGGGGTGGAGTTGAGTTGTTACGACTGGAACAGGATCGATAGGGAATCGGAGCCCTAATAACATCATCACGAGATCGGACAAAGAACTGCAAGGAAGAGATGGCAAATCGATGTTAAATTGCGGACAGTCCACGCCCCGATCTCTTGCTAATTCTGTTTTTATTTTTTCTTCCCATGGCCTGGCCTTAATTCCGTAATTTTCCGCCACCTCCGTGTCTTACTTTTTCCTCACCAGTGCCCTAATGACACCCGAGAGATTTGCCTGACGCCCCGCGCGAGGGAATCGGGGCGAGGCGGCTTCCCTTTCTCAAGTGATGGGAGCGATTCCCGAAGAAAACTTGCAGATCAGACCTTCACATTATTTCGGATAAAGTATGATTCCTATAAAGGTTTCCTGTTTTTGAGACAATTTTGGCTCTTTTTTTTTGTTTTTGCAAGCGTGTTTGTCTGTTTTCTTTAGTATCATGTGCAAAGGAAAGGTTTTTATTTTAAATGTATAGTTTTCTAACTAAATTGGATCCCAATTCTTCTTACTGTCAATTTAACTTTGTTTTTGTTTCTTGTGGCACTTTTCGTGGATAAGCTCGCTGAGGTAGTCAGCGATTTAAGCCTTATCATCATCTCTTGTTTTGTAGTAGCGCCAACTAGGGCCAAGAGTACTTTTGCTACTCACTCATCCCATTCGCTTGAACAGCCCCGTTTTACAGGGGGAGGGTCACATTCACACACTTTACCAGAAGAACACAGAAAAACAGCCATGCCCGTTCCGGGACTCGAAGCCCAGATCATGGGAAGACGCGCTTCCCCTATGCCAAGACGCTGACTCAGCTTAATGTAAGCTGAAAAATGAAAATATGCTTCTTAAATAAAAAAATATATCATACATTCGGATTTAAGACACATAAGATTGCGTTTTTTACTTACTTTATGGACTGGAGAACCGACTCAATTTTCTACCATGGTTCTAAATATCGAGGTATATATTTGCAAATTTCACGTTCCTGAAGTTCTGATTTCAGAATGACAGTGGGCCAATGAAATTTAATTTGTCATGATTCAGTACCCAATTTCAACCGTTGTATTTAGTAAATGCCACTACTTTAGATCATTGTGACTTAGCTATAAGGTTGTATAACTCGAAAAATGCCTAGACCCGATGAATTCAGGCGCCCCAACTAGAAATGCGTAATTTTTCGTTAACATTGCAATTACCGTAGCCTCCAGGACTGAAAAAATGACCACTCCCAACAAAACCTTTCTTCAGTTCTCCTTCTGCATAATTGTGCGACTGATCATGCGATCTTTGTTCGTGCTATTTAATCAGAAATAGAAATTTTTCTGTCGCTGCTTCTTTACCAGCTTCATTCCCATGATGAACCCCCCATTCCTTAACCCCCCCCCCCCCCCCCCCCCCCAGAACGCATTGTTCATTAGAAAATTCTTCATTCAGACTTCCTGTGACACGAGTCCCGAGATGATCATTCCAGTAATTACCTAAGACACAAAAAATGGCAACAAGTGACAACTGACTAGAAAAGGGGGGGGGGGGGAAACGCACACACCTCTACCTCTTCGAGTGTCGTGGTTTGTGAAAGATGGCGAGTGGAATACGAGAACTGCCTAACGATCTTTGTTTTCACCTCATTTGGCTTCGGAACCCCACCCGTTCCGGCCTCTGGAAGGGAGGGAAAAGAAGAAGATAAGCGCGGAGCTAGGAGTCATTCACTACAATCGAAAAGGCATGCCTCCTCTTATAAATATTATGCATGCTATAGAAGCTCCCCTTTTTTGACTTTATTTTTCTTGATAACTTCCTCCCCATCCAAATTTCTGAATAGCACTTTTTCATTTTTAATTATTTGCTACATAAATGAATTATGTACATTAAGGGATACTGTTGTCTACTAATGTTAGAACAAAAGGCCATATACTTGCTCCCGGGCTTGGGCCTAATGGATCACAACGCAGAAAGTTTGGATTATTTACCATTTTACTATTTTTGTGTGTCATTTTCAATAACATGAGGTTGATTTAAAAAATCATACACCTCCTCACCATTAGTTACTCGTGCTAAATCAATAATGACAATCGGAGACAAAATGATGATAGCATGACCCGCCCTTGACACCATTTATCTACGATACCTCTCTACTCCCTAATGCTCCCCAGCCTTTGGAAGAATTACATTGCAATCATTCAGATTTCGGATGAATTATGTATTTTAGAAAAAATATCGTTTAAATAGTTTGGGCGTAAATGTTTTTCCCCTTCTGCTTTAAGTAGTTCAAAATAAAATTATACTTTTAAAAAGTTCATTTTCCTTTCCTTGTAAATAAAGAGAAAGTAATAATTATTTTTTTAAAAAAATTGAACTCATGATTTTGAGAATTTCACGTTTCAAACTTTCCGAATTTGTAAAAGGTATTTTTGAAATTTTATCTATATGTGAATCTTGTCATTCAAAAACAGATTTAAACAGATGAAATCAAATACACAGGTTTTACATGAAATGTGTTGATTCACTTCGAATTTTCCTAACCCAGTCAAAGGAAGTTTTTCTGTTTGGCTGACATATTTCAGAAGTGCACATTCATTTTGAAGCAGGGCAAATATTCGTTATTTCAACCAATCATGTTATAGATCAGTTTACAAAGATGGAGTCTGTAATTTTGAAAAAGCAAAAGCAGGCTACTACCATTTAATTGTCGTCTTCAGTGTTTTGGCCATTTTTTCGAGCATTTATTTCTGAGTGTAATAATTATTAAAATCGACATTCGTAAAAAAAAAAAAAGAATTCTGAGTGGTCATTGCCGTATTATTAAGTTATTCACAACTGAAACAAACCGACAGGTATTTTTACACTCGAAAGCATTCTCACCGACTGATTCGCATTCCTCCCATTTATTCGCGATCCTTTCGTTCGAGGACTTTCCAACGAATTTCGGTTGCAATCAACGTCGATTTCCTTGGTACATTATGAACGAAAAACTGAATTTCACTGGAGCCAGAATATGAATTTGGCTAATTGCGGGTTTATTCAAAGGCTAATGGAATAGATAAGATTTTAGCAAATATTAACGTTATTTTGGTATTCCTCATTACAAATTTTGGCAAAGTTTCAGAGCTTTTAGCCCAGTTTTAAATCTTTAGCATCCTTATAAAAATGGTACCATTTTATTGGAATTTTCCTTTTGTTTAAAAGTATGTGCTTACTTTATATGTAGTTTTCTCAGGCTCTTTTTGATTAGAATTTTTCTCAATTGATGTCATAATGTTTTTATCAGCCGGAACTTGCAAATTGTAAAAAGTTAGGGATTTCGGGATTTGCATAGGCTCTTTTGTCGCCCTTCTTCAGTCAAATTCAACCTTGTGTAATAATGTATAGAAGATAGTTTCCCATTAGACAGAGACAAAGAAAAAATATAAATTATTGCCTTACAAGATTGTTGAAAAGTTTTTCTTATCATCGATGCTCACTATAATGAATTAAAATTACATCGATCAAAATAATACAAGCTTCGTGAGTTGAATGAATCATTTTTCAAAAATTTGAAAAATTATAGAAATTGCACTGTCCCTTGAATTTCTTCATTGATTCTGTCAAGTATTTGCTGTTATTTTGACTCACATTTGAGCAACTTTTATTTAAAAATTTCTGTTAAGAAATAAATTTTGGTTAACGTTGCTACGAGAAACGGTTTATATTTGATTTCAATGCTATCCTGTGTCTCACCCACTCTCACACACACACAATACACTACACTAGTTACTTTTATCGGGTTTTTTTAGCTTAATGTTCTTTAAAATTTTCTGTTAAATATTCTGTTAATAATTTCACTGGGAAAAAAATTTAAGTCTCTCCATTTAATAGTCACATAAATTATGCAAAAGAAGTGTTACTGTATTTTATTCATTGTACTCTGTATCTTTTCACTCCCACTTGAGTTCGTTTTATTCCATCCCGGGAGATTACGATTTATTTACAAGAGCGCGTCCGCTCACGGTGCGGCTAAAAAGCAGAAGCGTAAAGAAGAGAGGGAAATCATTACCTCTGGTCTTAAATACCGTAAGATTTTGATAAGGAAAATATTTTTCATAGTGCTTATATGCAATGAGATTGCTATGGGGATTTCCTCGCCACACACTTAAATAGGCAGGGGGGACAGGAATCTTTTAAAAATACTTTGTTTAAGTCAGCAATTTTCATCCTCTCACTCAGAGAATGGGCAAGTCCACTTTTAGCTGATTCATCAGTGAACTTCTACTTAATTAATGAACTAGAACAAGTTGAATAGATCAGGAAATAAGAGAACATTTTTAGAATGAAGTTACTATGGGCTAAATTAAATTGAAAATCAATTTGATTTTAAATTAGAATTTAAAATACCATTATATATATATATATATATATAAGTGTTTTTTTCCATAATGTTTGAAGCACTGTTGGCGTTAAAAGAATAAACTGACTTTCGATAGTACAAATTGCTTTATTTCACTTGAAAGCGAGTTGAAGTGGACATCTCAGCACGATGATGAAGCCTGGAGCCCGACTCTGGAGATTGTTGGGCCCCAGAATTTTGAGAAAATGGTTCCCGAGTCCGCGAACAGCGAATTATGAATATACTAATGAGTTCATCCGCAGAATCCCTGCACGTGTTTAAGGCTTCCCGTCTGGAGGAGCAACCGATTCTCCTTCGGGGCGAAGGGAGTGATGATTGCTCCTTCATTTCAGGTAATGAAGTAGTTCGAATTCTATAGGCACCAGAGGAAGATATTGTTTCTAGTGTCGCCATAAATTACAATGTATGTTGCCCCCGAGGAGCTTATTGTTTTAAGAATTCGTCTGCAATTGAAAGAAACTTGGGAGAAGAGATTCGCTCTATCCCGATAGTTTCGTGTTTCGCTCATTTAAGGTAACGATATCGATATTTGGACCATCTAAACTTGGGAGGATTTCAGCAGACTATCACTTGCTCAAGTTTCTTTAATGAAACATTTTTTATTTAATACTGTGCTTTTCCGAAAAATTTGCATTTGAAAATCTAGCGGATTTTCTTGAGTCAAGAGCTCTCAGTAAATGAAAAGTGTGGAGTCAATCAAAGTGACCTGAAGCTCTTGGGTGTCATCTGTGGTAGAAATCTAATGTTTGATCCCTTATATATAAAGGGATACCCTTTTTTAGAACGTTGAGGGGTCATTTTAACAACTTTTAGACTTGGAACTGAAATTTGAATTTCCGCAGTTATACGCCATTTTATACGATTTTTTATTACCAGATATTCTGCTACTTTTATTAATTTTAGAAAGTTATGATCCGTACAAAAGGTCCTGACAGCAGTGACAACATTCATATATTAATCATGTCCTGACAGCAGTGACAACATTCATATATTAATCATGTCCTGACAGCAGTGACAACATTCATATATTAATCATAAAGGGTAATTTTACAGTGCTGTGTTTGTTTTCTTGGTCATCCGTTGACGTCCGTGATGTCGATTTGAAACGTCTGCATCATTCTTTGTAGTATTCCTGACTAAAAATGGCTATCGAAGTTTTCAAAATAACATAAGTTCGAATTTTGAAATGTTTCCGTCATTTTGCTTTGCCAGTTTTAAGCAAAGTTTCAGAGAAATTCTTTGTTCTTCCATTTTCAGATTTTAAATAATCATCGAACACCTAAAGCAAGATTCACTGGACCACTCATAATGCATTCTCCCACCCGACCCTAGAAATAAAGTGCAGGGTAGCTCAAGAACAATGCTTCACAATATCGTGTGGGGGGCAAATAAGTTAATACACTATGTAAAAAGCCCCTTTTCGTTTGGGATAGAACATCACTGGGAACTAGTATTAAATCTGTCCCGCCATTTCAGTTAGTCACTGTCATGTTCCGAATCCCTTTAAAGGCGCCGGTATGTAGACCCTAATGGATGCAGCCCAAAATGTTTCCCATAACGCGGATATTAATGTCACGAAGCCCATCTCACTGCGACACTTGAATAAACAGCGCATTCGTGCCAAGTGACGCATGGAATACCAATGGATCCCTCTACTCATACTTTACGACAGCCTTACAAATGGACCTGCGTGGCCGCTTTGACATTTGCATGTGCGCGGGCAAGTAGTTCCTTTTCGGACGTGACTCTAATTAATGGGTGTAAAGACTGCCGTCTCGAGAGTGGTCAGCGTTTCTGGCCAAACAACTCCCCAGTCGGACCGGTACTTAGAAAGAGAATAGTTTTGTTGTGCGTTTTCTTCCCAGTGACTTCAATGCCGCCTGTTGTGATCTTCCCCTCAAAACGAATTTGTATTTGAGGTTTTCAGAGGTGTGCCCATGAAAATGCAGACATTGACGTCATGAGCGACGGGTTGCATTGAATAGTTCTAACGGTGTGCATGAAATTTATTATTTTTTGAAAGAATTTGCACGTTTAAGTGCGATATTTGATTATTTAGGGGGGGCTAATATTTTCCATATTAGGTCTTCTTATTTACCCTGTATGTTTGTCTTTTAATTAGATGGTGCCGAAAGGTACTATTCTGTGCTGCCTTTTTGCTGTCCTTTCTTTTTCTCACCCATCATAAAAGTAAAAAAAATTAATAAAGACAAAAAATGTTTGAATTTTGATATCTATTAAAAAGGATTTTATATTATAAACTTATAAAAAAAGTATAATAAAAAATATAGAAAAATTAAAAGAAAAAACACCAAATTTTCTCCTCTATACTCAAAATATATTAAAAAATAACAATTTGTTTTAATAGAAAAAAATAGGAAAAGAAATGCTCTTATAAGCCATTTATTTACCAAAAAAAAAAAAATGTTGAATTGGATACATTTATTAGTTGCATAGAAAATGGTCGCTCTTTGATTTGGAGAACTTTTGAGAAGGGCAAGTGAAAAATGTTACGTTTATTTATTATTATTACTATTATTATTCTCCTTCTTAAAAATGCTCTTTTATCAGTGAAGTAAAATGCAAGCTAATTATTTCCGAAGTTTGGTACTTTAAGTTTTATTATTATTGTTGTTAGGCATCGAAGAAGAACCATGGATGGAAATGTTTGTGAAGGTTGCATACTCTGCAACCCTCACGCTTAAAGTTGGAATATGTTCAAAATCTTTTTTTAACTTTTATATTGAAGTGACATAGCTGAGACAAACTAGCACGTTGACTGCCTCGGCAATTTTCAGAAACCTGGCCTAAAATGACAATCTGATTTAATCACATTATATTATTAAAAATAATATAATGTGATTAAAGTACTGAGTAGTCTAAAAGTACTGATACTAGATAGTGCATTATTATCTCTCATTACAGTGCGCAGTTATCATCAAAAAGCATAAAAAATGTTTTTTTAAAAAAAAGGTTTTATGAATTATTTCGTAGTTGGTTTCTGTAAAAGAAATCTCTTTGCGGAAGCCGACTACGAGTTCATCCACACGCAGACCCGCTTCGAATTGTCGCTTCGCTTCAGCTGAATCGTAGACACGCGTCCATATCCGTGAGTAGTGTCTCAAAAATGATCGAGTGCATCACAGTCTTTCTTGGACTTTTTTTTTATAATTACAGAACCCGATACGGATTAGAAACGACCACTGACTCAAAATGAAATTGAGTAGTGCGCAAATCTAAGCGATTCGTAATTTGACGGGAGTTTGGCGAGGAGGGTGACAACAGTGACGATTATGAACCTGCTGAGAATTCAGGTGATAGCGAAGATGAAGTCGTCTCCGAACCTGAAAAGGATGACGCTAATTCCCAAGCAACCACATCAAATGCGAATGATGATTTGTAGACTGAAAATCAACATATTCCTGAATTATTTATTTTCCAAGAAAATGCTGGTGTGAAATTGGATGCGTCAAATTTTACAGTACGAACAGGGGTGGACTTATTTTTTTCGGATGCGTTTCTTGCAATACTGGTGGAACAAACTAATTTATATGCTATGCAAGAAATTGAAAAATAAAAAGCAATAAAAAATCTAATAGATTATCAAAGTGGCAAGACGTCAGTGCTGCAGAGAGAAAAGTTTTTATTGGACTTTTGTTGCAAATGGGACCTTGTACTTTTCCATCAATTGAACCTTAATGGAGCACAAAAAGCCATGCAATGTAAACTTTTGGCGTTCAGATATGAGTCGAAATCGATTCCAGTTGTTACTTCGTTATTTTCATTTGGTTGATAACTCAATGCCATCTGCCAACAGATTATACAAGGTGAGACCAATATTAAATCATTTCAATAATATTTATTATGCGTGAAAACTATGTACCAGACAAAAATATTTGTATTGACGAATCCATGATGAATATTTACAGTGGAAAATCTCAAAAAACGGACAATAATGTAGGTCACACTACTCACGTGGTTTTATATTTACGTGAGGACTATCACAATAAAAGATACATGAATAAATTTTATAAATCTATTACCCTTACAAAACTGCTAAATACACGAAAAACTTATGTGTGTGGAACCCTCCGAAATAGCAGAAAAGGAAACTCCAGAAATGTGATAAATCGTAAACTGAAAAAAGGGGAGTGTGTTTGGCAGCATAATGACTTTGTTGCTGTATGCAAATGGAAAGAGAAACGAGATGTCCTTAGCATCCCAAACACGCATGCTGTTGAAATGGTAGAGGTGCTCAATCGCATTGGAAAAATTTCTTTGAAATCGAATATCAATCGAGATTACAATAATGGCATTGTGCCCTCTCTCGATTTATCAGTGGACATTTCATAGGCCTTATTTTTCACCAGGGACAAAAGTATTTCCCGGACTGTCATTGGTGTAAGAGCACTCCAGCTTCTCCCACTCACATCTTAAATTGTCTTAATTTTACAAAACATGACGTTCTCAAAGATCCAGCTCTATTAATGGACTTTTTGGAAATATTGGGTTTTTTGGTGATGGTCTAGCACAACTGGGCCACCTGGGATTAGTAACAACACATAACGGCGTTGACTGATCAGAACATCAGAACAGATGCTTTTGTGCTACTCATCTCTAAGAAAGACTATGAGATAGCTCAAAAAGGTTTCACTATATATATATATATATATATATATATATATATATATATATATATATATATATATATATATATTGCTCAAAACTTTTTCAAAAGTAACTTCTTCTAAAATAAAACTGATAAATTTCAGAGAAATATTCGCCATTGTGTTGATGGGAGAAGAGATTCAACCAGTTTCGTGAGAAAGAAAATTAGATTTCAAGAGCTTCATTATTTAGAGTCTACCACCTACTGGGAAAATGAAGCGGCCGACAAAACCATGTCGCATATGTACTCAAGCAAAAAAAACGCCGAGAAACGCGTAATTTCTGTCCAGTCTGTAAAGAGAGAAGTCCGCCCTTTGTGTGGAAGTTTGTTTTAAGTTCCACAACCAATAAAATATTATTTTATTTCTTGAATTTGAATTAATTTTTATAATTATATATTTTGTTTGTTTGTTTTTAATAAATTTTCTCTTCGGGCAAGGCAGCATTGATTTTTTTGTTCTTTGCCCAAAAATCATCTATCGATATTAGCACTAATATATTCCGTGTTTAATCGTAGCTGCACAAAAATGACAAGTAAAAAAAGGACGTGATAACTCGTAGTTGGCGTCCTAGATAAGAACACAATCTACGAGTTATGTCATGGCAGTCAACCTGTTAAGGAAAGGTAATCTTTCGTGTTTCCTATTTTTTGTAACCTTTAGTGTATGTTCTCTCAGAAAACAGATAAAATATTTCAATGTAAAGGTTGAGATTTATATTTAAGAAACTATTTAAAATGTTCTTAAAAATGGAGTTTTCTGCCATGAGGCTACAAAGTCTTATTTATTAAGGGCAAAAATGTGTAGTATCAAATTAGTAGCTATCAATAAGTAAAAAAAAAATGTTACGTCTTAGTAGCTATCAATAAGTAAAAAATGTGTAAGAAATAGCAATCGATGGTTTGTAAATGGATAATGAGTAAATTCTCAGCATTTTTAATTTCGCTTTCTTTTCTCATCCCTTCAAAAGTAAGGCCGTGGTGCCTTGTGGTAAAGTCTTGACATCGGGGCGGAGAGTTTCTGCTTCGGGACCTGATTTCACTAAAAATCTGTCACATGTGCGAATCGCATTACATCTGATGTGGGCCAAATAGCCTCTCGTTGGTGTAATGCAAATGCTGTTATTAGTAGAATTGAAAAAAAAAAAAAAAAAATTGTGATTCCCCCCCCATCTTTATCTGGAAAAGTTTCATAAAATTTAAAACAGATTAAGGGCTAACTGTCAAAATAATTACAGTAACCACTTGTTTTTCTTTTATTAAAGCTGCTTTTAACGGCTCATTTAAATACTTCTTATTGTTCAGGTTGCTGGATCTCAACTGCTCCGCTGTTGTAATTCAGCTCTGCTTTCAGTTTTTACTCGCTTCGTATTAAACCTACGAAAGAAAGTTTATTTCTTTTTTCCTTTTTGTGCACTGGAAGATGGTTTTAAGAAAACTAAGTCCTCGGAAATGTATCCCTCCCTTTAGTTCTTGCTTTTGCAACAGCTGTAAAAACGTAATGTGACGATTAATAAAGAAGCAGCTTCTACACTAGGGGTAGGGGAGGAGGGATAGTTTTTCACCTACCACCGAATTTTTCTTCTTTTTATTATTCCTTTCTTACATTATGTCCCCCCGCTCTTTTTTTTTTCGCGTCTAGGAGCGCGTGTAATTTTGGAGAAAGAGAGTACAAAAAAGCGCCACCTCGCGGTAACGGAGGTATCTATTACAGGAGGAAGTGCGTGTTCATTTAACACTGTCCCCCTCTTCCCATCGGTATCTCGTAGGAAGTGAAGAGAGGTGTGAAAATATAATGAAGACGTCAGGCGACCGTCTTCATTAATTTTGTCACATCCCCTGCATTCTTCTCTCTACCGCAGACTTCGTATTGGGAGTTTTTTCCCCTCCATCTTTTCTTTTAGCTGTATTCTTCATATTGTGTTCATTAGAAAACAAAGGACTTTTCTTTCACTCCTCCTCTGTTGCTGTCTTCTTCATCTCTGCCATATTTCTCTGTGAGCGGATCCCGGAGAGCAAAAAAATGTTTGTGTCACTACGCTGCCTTAATTTTTTTTTTCAACTCCCAAGAATTTTCTCCTTGATTCCTCGAAGAGTTGACGGTGACTAAGATGGCTGCCGCTATCACTGGAATAATTTTTTTCTCGTTTCAAATCATAATTATTTTTAATTAAGATTGTCTTTGAATTTTTCTTACACTACTCGTAATGTTTTCCTTAATGTAAAATAGGCAATTTTATTTTACCTCAAAATTCATTCCTCAAATTTTTTTGAATGATCAATTTTCCTTTTGAGCTATTTGAAACGTTTCGACATATGTTGAGAATTCATTATTTAAGTATTGAGAAATTTGATTACAATTGAAAAATAATTCAACAATTCTTAAAAGTTATACTTCCGGATATAACAGTAATGACAATTTAAAATACTTTGGATATTGAACCAAAGTACCATGATAGGGTCTTTTAAAATTTTGGATTCTGTAATATTTATGGAGAAGGTAAACATAATCAATCACTTAAGAATTGTGCCGTAAGAAGAAGGAGGGGATCGATAAGGCAGTCATGTTTGTTCTTTCCAAATTGATCCTAATAACTTTCTTTCGATTGTATTTGTTGAATTTAAATTTAAAACGCCCTATTAATAGGGAATGTTCTGAGCAAATCAAAGGGTAATGTGTGTATAACATTCATATAATGGCATAGCAAGTTAAAGCGAGTCCCCTTTCTAATATTTAGGATGCAACTTATTTTTGTGCTTAGGGAGTGTAAGAAAAATGGGTAAGTTTATCTTTCTGAGTTATCAGGCGTGAACTTTAAGGCATTGGATCTCGTTTTTGGGAAGTCCCGCCTTCCTGTAATAACGCCATTGCTTTTACGTTTGATCTATGAGAAGCATTTCTGAGAAATGTTCATTTTATGTTACTTATTGATGTTTTCGAACGGACCGAAAGGCAGCTAAACCATTTTATTGTCATTACAAAATAACTGGAATGCTTTGTATGCATGGAATTTTCATGCAATGCGTCTTGAATATTGCTAGCCAGCTGTTCAGTTGCATAGAAACGAGGTTTTCAGAAATAGCACAAGATGACCGGGCAAATCAAGGGACTTTTTTACGAAATAAACGACTTTTAGTCGTAAATTTTCTAATGATGCATGTTCTCAAGGGAGAACAAAAGGATCCCTTCTGCCAAGCAACACCATTTGCTTACGGAATGTCGAGCGGAAAATGCATTCTGTTTCGGATGTGAATTGAGTAATATTTTTGGAATTTAAACTCGCATTTCTCAAATTTCCGCATAAAAACCTTTGTTAATTTTTTTTTTCATATTTTCTACTGAATATAAACAAACGAATTAAATTAAAAAAATATATTTCCACATTTTTATTAATTTATCTAAAATTATATTTATTGCGTTCTTTTCCATTCAAATAAAATGGCTGATTTTGATCATGAGCTGATTCACCCACTCTTGAGCGATTATCACATAGATTGCATCTTTTCTAAAATTTCACCTTGTTATTCCATACCTTTGAAAAGCATGAATTTAACTTAAATTAGCATATAGCAAATTACTTTCGGGAACATTAAAAATCTATATTCCACTGAAAAAGTAGGCAGTGAAACTATTAATTCTTTAATATCCAAGGAAAATGATTTTTTTTTAACAATTGACGAAAGCACACGATTGAATGTCTTATTGGATGAGTTTGCTTTTCATGATTGACATTAAAAGCATTGTTGCTAATTGTGTTTCACATTTAATTTTAAAAAATTTGAAAATAAAGAAATAAATTGGATTTCCCAGAATAGAATTTTCTGGAATGATTTTTTTTTTTTCAAATTGTAATTCTAACATTTTTTTATCGCAATTCCCAAAACAAGCAATTTCTTGTATTTATTTAAAATGATGGACATTCGGCATGATTTTGGTACTCGGACACGACATTGTCACGCTTGACGAGAAACTAGTCAGTAATCTTAAATCTAAGCCAAAAATTATATCAAAATGAAACGAATAAAAAGTAATTTTAAGATGATAACAAAATTATAATTACTGGCAATATAGTTTTGGAAGAAGTGAAATCTATTTTTATGAACAAGTCTGAACAGTTAAACCGATTTTCTCACTCCGTTAAACTTTCTGTCTCACTCCGATGTCTATTAATATGTGATTTTAATCTTTTGTTCTTTGGTTGAATAAAGTGTTTGTGGAACCTTTTACAAAACTTTGTAATGATATTTCACAACTCCAATAAAATGCTAAGCAAAAATATATCATAAAAATGTTGCGCGTAAATTTTCAATGATCCAATCTGACATTTTTTTGACACACACACACACACTTCGCTACACTAGTTACTTTTAGTGGCTTTTTAGCTTAATGCTCTCTAAAATACAGCAAACGAAGTGTTACTGTATTTTATTCATTGTACTCTGTATCTTTTCACTCCCGTAGCATTAAAGCTTGAAATTGATGAGGAGGTGATGAAACTTCAGCAAATGCATAAAGGTTTTACTGAAACCAATTTTACCGGATATTTTATGCGTATAATTTATTCAATGTTCAAACCCTGAGGCACAGAAGTAGAGCGTACTCTGGAAGTCCTGGGTTCGAGTCCCGGTTTGGACATGGTTGTTTTTCTGCGTGCTATCTGTTAGATGTGTGACTGTGCCCCCCCTGTAAAAAGGGGCTGTGCAAGGGAGTGTGTAGTTAAGTTGTCCTTTCGGCTTAAATCTGCTGCTGTATCAGCGGGGAGCTTCTCCATTGGCAAGTGCCATAAGTAACAGTAACAACAAACAATGTTCCAAAGAATTATTCAATAAATTTTTTTGATTCATCAGTGAATTTTTTAAATTAGTTTTGGTTTTTTGGTGAGTTTAATAATGAATTGTGTTTCTACTGCTAAATGTACTTTTATTCAGTCCTTCGGTCCAAGAATTATATTCAGTAAATTAACCTTGACGTTTCATTTTTCTGCGAGCTGCAATGCTTTGGATATAATTGTTTTCGGACCATAAGCTTTGGCGGTGATTGGCCTCGGGGGAATGACCGTCTGATGCAAATAAACTCCGGACACTGATTGGCGTATTTCCTTAAAAATGGTTGATTGAAAGATCTAAAATCGCGCGTTTTTCTTGAAAGGGAATTTTCGTAACTTATTCTGTTTTAATAACAAAGAAGCAGAGCATTTTTTATTTCAAATAATAATACCTGGAGAAAATTTTATTGAATAATAAAAACAGAAACTTTACTTTTAGATTTAAAACAGTGACACCATTACAAAAATTAATTTTTGAATTTTAAGATTTCATTTTTGTTGTATAATGTTTTTGAAATTGATATATCGTGAAGAAACGCCAATATATCGCTTAATGTTTATTTAATTACATTTTTTAAAAAATCGCTTTAAATTGCATTTTTTTTTCCTTTCGAAAATTTGCATGTAACAAGTGTGGTACCTCTCGGCTACACAGAGTAGTAGTAGAGCGCCAACATGGGCATTCGTCCTTTTTATAAGATAGATAGATACAGTTATCTCTTTCCATGGATTTATTTTCTTCTTTACAATCAAGTACTTTATCTACTTTTTCTATCAATCGTTAATTAGTTAAAATTTAATTAATTTCATAAGAGTGAATTAAGAATATCATATATATATATATATATATATATATATATATATATATATATATAGAGAGAGAGAGAGAGAGAGAGAGAGAGAGAGAGAGAGAGAGAGAGATCTTGCATTTTACACTGTTCTTATTTCTTTGTTTATGGGCTGCGCTAATTTGGCGTCTTTCAGTCAGATTCAAATTTAAAAATAGCGCCACCTTGAATAATGCATCTGATGCATGTTAAATTGTTTAGGGTGAACACTCCCCCCCTTCACATACAATAGATACACTGGACTTTTCAGGAAGTCTTGAAGAAATAGTGCTGTTCCATATGACGTCATCTGATCGCGATACAAAAAGTTGAGCTCCTTCTCAAGATAACTCTCCAACTGCTTTAAAATAGGAAATTAGTACAATTAAACTAGTTTCGCACGATTCTCATTTGTGACTGATATTTTTTAAGATAATATCTCCATTAAAATGCGTTTGATATTTCTCTTTATCCCTTTTATGTTTATCGTCTGCTTCAGTTTGAAGAATCCGTCCTATTCCCTCGTTACTTTCCATCGAAAGTGGAAAATGATGCGTGCGGAAAGAGAAGAGGGGCAGGCTGGGGGAGCAAAGACGTGAAAAGTGCCTTTCGAGTGTGGTTTGGCCGCTTACCAACATGTGAGCCGTATAAATTTTCTTTTTTAATAAATACGGTTGAAATTTGCGGTGGAGCCTTTGATGTTAATGTGAGTCGAACAATCACCGCCTGGCGGCTGTCCAAACTTCCCTGTTTAAAAGATCCCATTGAAAGATCCCTGCGTTTGTTGCATCTGTTCTGTTTTATGCCCTTGTTACACGTCGCCGTGGAATTTACCAACCTCTTATTTGAAGACGGAATGTCTCTGCGTTCTTTTGAGAAATATGCACTTATTAAGTAACTTCTTTTCTGAGGGCGTTTTGTCCGGCATGACTACGAGAAAAAGGAACGTAATTTGCAGTTCGTGACAGCCTACTTCCACCTCCACCCCTCATCACCCACCTGCTCTTGCTGAGACTTTTTGGTTTTATTCGCGGGGAAAACTGGAAAACGAAAGAAAAAAAAAGTTAGGGAGAGTTGAATTTTTCCGGCTCTTCATGCGGAAAGCTCTCATTTTTTCCCCTTCTTCTTTTTTCGTACTTTTAAGTAATTGCGTCCTGACAGGAGTTTATATAAATGATTGCAGAGAACTCATCCTCTGTGCGCTTTCACAACGTTTGTTTAAGACCGTCAGCTCGTATCTTTAAACCATCTTCTTTCATTTTGAGCAAGGAAGTTAATTTAAATGTAGTGTGGTTTCCAAATAATGTTTGTGCAAGAAATTGGATTATGTAAAAAACAGACACGTTTTTCTACGCATGAAGTCTGTCTTTTATTGCTTCAATGAAAAGTAACTTAATAATATTTTTATTCTTTTTCAGGTAAGCTCGATTCACTTGTGGGTTTAACTTGAATTTTTGTAAAGACCTGGTAAGAGTATATTTGGTTTGCTTTCATTCTGTTTTTCCTATTCTTTTGTTTTAAAAATCTAATTTTTAATATGTTTTTTCCCGTTTTTAATGTACGTCTTTCCGATCTCTCTCTCTCTCTGTATATATATATATATATATATATATATATATATATAGCACCTTTTTTAAACTTACTTTTAGTACGATGCAAAAAATAGATTAAAAAAATATTTATTTAAAAATAATTTTTATAATTTTGTTTTATTTTAATACAATGAAATTAAGACTTTCCCATTATTCTCTCCTCTTTATTTGTTTACAGTAATTGTAAAATAATTTTCTTTAACGACACATTAACAACGACAACATTATTCAAATTTCTCATCGACGAAATTCATCAGAATACACATATCAAAGGCAAAATTTCTTTAGTTTATAATTTTTAATATGATATGTATTTTGAAAAAAGGATTTTTACGATTCTGATTAAACCATGAAGGTGCACTGCTTTTACATAAAAATAAAATAAATACAAATGCATATTAAAAAGTCCCTTATAAGTTATTGGAAGTGGACATAAGCTTTTAATTATGCAGCTTCTGAAAATTTTAAGAGTCAACTAAATAATTCTCAAAAGTTATTTTAACTTTTTAGCTGTTGCATTTGCACGATTTGCAAATTGTTATGACAACAAGGAAACAGTAGGGATGCATCCATCTCCATAACCTTATGGGAAAAACATTTCTATAATTCCTTAAATATAATGAATATACGAAAATGTGAATCTCTATTTTATTTTTTGTGACACTGCTGTATCTTCTCTAATTTTAATATCCGTTTATAAAATCTTTCACAAAAATGATTTTTTTTATTCAGAAAATTTTTGGGGGGGGATAAAGTTTAGACTTTTTTATTTGAGTATTAAAGCTTATGTTATCATGAAAATATGTAGTGACTTCTAAAATATGCGCGTTTATTATATATCAATAATTTCATTGTTAAAATGATAAATTGCTTCAAGAATTTTAAGAACTACTGTGAATCACTTAAAATCTGTTTTCATGAAATTTTAAGAAACATTTCATCTTCTTTTAAAATATCCATTCTTAAGTTTCCATTATCAATTAATATTTAGAAACTGTTGAATGGCAATAAATATTTAGATATTTGTAAAAAAAATTATGACAAAACTGTGTAAGTAGCTTTGAATTACATACCTCTGTATCATCTTTTCTTACTTAATTTTTAACCCTGGAAAACTATATTGAGCTCGACATTTCGGATGTTTTTTTCTCCATCCCGTGCGACATTCCTCTCACTGTGTTCAAAAACATTGTCTTGGCATTAGAATTAAATTATATTCTGGAACACTGAAACTAAACTGCTGAAGTAACTGCATAAAATTCATCTCTTTCCCCACCCTTTAAAAAAAGTACGAGTTAAAATCATGTAATTCGATAACGCGTTTTAATTGCAATCATATTGCAATGTAGCAAATTTGCCCTAATATAGTTCCTAATTTCCAATCGGATAAATTTTTCAAACTACTGCTGAGCATGAAGATAATTTGTTCTTTTCGTACAGAACATTTTTTGAGACTGAATATTTTTTATTTATATAGTAACCCTATATGTACTACAGGGGAACTTAAACTGATAATTATTTGTAAAATTGAATTCGAGCACTTTTTAATTCAAGTCTTTCTTTGATCTTTTTCTTTTTAACATCTGTTATTTGAATAATTCCCATGGGTTAAAATCTAAACAAACTTATGTTTTTACATTCAAATTTCTTGCCATTAATTTAATACATTATCTGTTCTCTAAGTCTTCGATAATAATTAATTAATAAGTTTTTAAGACTTAATTAATTCTTTTAAAACTTAACGACATATTTTATCTAAAAAGTCGGAAATTAATAAAATTTTAAGTTAGGGAAGTTAAAAAGAAAAATAACTGAGCCTCATGCTATTTGTGTTATCTTAATAAGTTGCATCTTAAAACGTGTCGACTTTACTGATTCACCCAGATGATTAAATTCTTAGGTCATAAAATGATTAATATGGGGAAAATGTTTCTGCAAAAATCTCTAGCAAATCTTAGATTGAAAAATATAAATTTAATTGAGCCAGTTTATTACTAATTTTTGGAGTTCAAATTGAAAAAAGTTTATACTTCGAAACGAAAGCGCTCCTTTTGCAGGAGGGGAAAAAAGGCTTTTATCAACAAAAGGACTATTTTTAAATTTAACACTAAAAAAATCATGCGACTAGGTATTTTTTATAGAAAGTTTGAAAAGTTATTAGCATTGTTTCAGAATAAATTTATTAAATATAAAGAAAAAAGGGCAGAAAGGAATATTATTTAAAAAGAAATTTTAGAAATTTTCAGATAATGTAAAAGTTACTTTTCTCGAGGTAATGATTTTGGCATATATGGCATAAATTTCTGTAGACAAGTCATAGCGATTACCGATCTGACGACAGTTGAACTTAATTTCATCCTCGATTAAACTTTATTTGATGTTTATTTACGACTTTGTGTGATAAATCAAGTGAGCGATCTTAATTCTATATTTTTTATAGTATTTTCTTTCATTTATTTATCTAGTTTTTATGACAAAATCTTTGTACACTATTTTTGTTGAATAAAAACTCAGTTGATTGGGAAAAAGACTTTGACATGACGTTCTTTTAAATCAAATTCGAAGCTTAAGGTATTACAGAAATTTCTTGAAAGGATATTCCACGATCTAATAGTTTTTCACATTCTACAGACAATTTGAATGAAGTTTTTATTTTTAGCTGACGCCCTAGAATGTCTAATTATATTTTACCGCTCCATTTAATTAGCTGCGCAAAGTGCGAAAGTAAAAACAATGCGTTCAGTGAAGCATTCTGAAACGTTTGTTTGACATTTCGTATACTTTTGAATGTTGCTATCCAACAGTTACTGCGATTTCTTTCCCACCTGTGTTAGCGTTTATATATATATATATATATATATATATATATATATATATATATAT
>JAOUZG010014841.1:1945833-1964447 GCA_026289955.1 Argiope argentata | reverse complement strand
TATATATATATATGAAGTTGAATATATCAAAAGTACCAATTTTTTTAGCGGGACCCGCTCCTCCTAAATACTAGATCTGGGTATACTTTTCATCCTCTGACTTATCGTACAGAAAAATAAACTTACATTAATTTCTGAAATTGTCTGAAGAATGCTATTCCAATTGTTGAGCAGCTATTCCATTGCCACAAATGTAAATATCAGATACCACTCTTTCATGTTTTTTAAACGGAGAAATCATGAAAATCGTGTTTACGTGATTCTTCTTTTGGCATCAGCATTCGTTTCTGACAGCAACATCATCTGTTTAACACCGGACCGTCCAACTATCGATGCTTCTCCCCAGCACCACCCCACGTTTTAACAAGGAGTTCTCAGTTTAAACATTTATTGCGATCACGGAATAACAACGAAAGCATAGGGTTTTTTATTACTTGCTTGTTTTATTTTATTTTCACCCCTCTAACCTATATATTTGGATGTTTCACGTTGGGGTTGCTACTGTATTTCCCCATAAAATATCTTACATTTTAAGCTTCCGCTACCTCTTTCTTTGGTAAATTTACAGCATTTCCAAATTATTCAATTTTTTACTTAAGAGGCTCAATATATTAAATTTACAGTTAGATCTTTTTGAGCCTTTCTTTGTTTCGGGAGCCTCTGGAAAGAAACATAGCAATATATGAATGATAATCTATAGACTGTACAGCAAACGTTCTCGGTTAAGTCTGGTGTCAGAGCAGTGCGGCGAATGCAATTCAGCTGGCGCGATTTGAAATTTCCATGCTTCCTGCATTCCATCGCTGAAGAATCGAATTAGATGCATTTTTGTTTCTCCCGAGTCGAGTCCTGGAGTAATTTTCCGATGGGTGAAAGTGGATTAGGCCGGTGGCAAATCTTCTCGGTTGATGGCAACTTCCCGAAATATGTATAATTCAATGTGGTTGGGGGGATTCCGCACTGTTGGAGAAAGCAAAAAGGCAGCAACGGAACTGAAAATAATTGTATTCCACTTAGATAACCCGTTCGGATAATTGTGTTAGGGCTCTGTGCGGCCGCCCTTCGCTGCCTTTGCTGACGGATCGCTCGCTGGAAGAGGATCGAGGTTTGAAATCTTCTCTTTTCTTGATGAATACTGAGAGAGAAAAAGTTCTGATGTGCGTCCCTCGCTCATCACTAGTATTCTCAAAGGCTTAGTTATAGCCACTTTTAAGACGTATACAATTTCATGCTGTTGTAAGTAGGAAAATGTTTAATAATGTCATGTTTTTAAGGGGTTTTTTTAACGTATGCATTAAAGAGGTGAACTTTTGCATTTTTTATAAAACGTCCTCTTTACAAAATTTCCCTTTTTCCATATGTGTAATAAAGAATAAGCTTGATTTTAAATATACTTAAATGCCAATTTATTAAATAAAGATTTTTCAACCGAGGTCAAAATTGAGCTTTATTTTATATCTTATAAGAGTTCAAATATTGCGTAATCAGTTTTCAATTTTCGTAGTTATTGAAGCAGGTGGGATAATGAATTCAATTTCAATTGTGTATGTAATTTCTATTTAATAATTAAATGCTTTTTGAGATGCAAAGAGTTTTCTCTGACTTACTAAAGATATGCTGTCAAATATATAATACTTATAATAACGTTATAAATGTTTATATATTTATTTGACAAATCAGTGATGCGATTGGGAATACTGGAACATATCGTTTAGAGTCCCATCAAATTATAGCAAGGTTCTAGGTAAAAATATCTGTTCATAATGTTTAATGTTTTTAACTCAGGTGCAAGATTGCCTCCCGGCCCAAGCTGGTTCTTAAAATCATATTAACGTGCTTCAAGGGAATTATTTTAACCGTACCACCGTGTGATTATTTCGCGTTTCAATAACTGCAAGCGAGCGCAGTGTTCTAGGCACTTGTCTATTCCCTCGAGTCATTTCCCTGAGCGACTGGCTGTCATGACCACTCCCCAATCAGCCATTGTCCCATTCTCTGCAATATATTCCCACGGTTATTTGTTGATTCCTTTCTCTCATAAACACACTCTTCCCATCCCGCTCCACCCGTCCCAAAATAGCGCCAAACAAAGTAATTGTACCGATTTTTTTCTTCTCTCAAACAAGAAAAGTGTTCTGTGTGCATATCATTTCCCGTTATGTGTTTTTTCCATGCCATTTAAGGTTCTGAAAGCATTTGTTTCATATTTAGAAATGTCAGAAATTTGCAGTGAAATCTGAGGAGCAGCGTTCCGAAACCACTCTAGATTCTAAATTTCAGTACTCCGTTATTGCTAAGTTTTCCTCCAGATATGTTTCCTGTTGTTTGTACTTCATTTACTGTAGATTATTTATTTTCTCCGTGCCATTTAAGGGTATAATTTAAGCTGCTGTTTAGACTGATACAGCCGGATGGTAATTTTTTAAAACCACTTTGCTTCCGATTCTTTCAATCAGTTTTAAAAGCAGCTTTAAAATATCAAAAAATCGAAAGTGCTTCATAAGTTGTCTTTTTATGTTAAAGGGGGGATTATTATTATAAATGTAATTATGAGAACCTTTCAAAAGAATGACATAATTCCTTAACACAAAGAAGAAATTTTATGCTATTTAAATATCCACAGACAAACATAGAAATATCACTTAATCGAACTTCCTTTCTGGGAATATTATCATCAATGAAAGGTTTTTATATATAACTCTTCCTTTCAACACATTTAATTCTCAAACTTAGCTGCTGCATCCCTGACATATCTGTTAAATTTATAACATCTTGATACAGATACTAATGGTTCTATATTAGGGTTGATTTGTAATTTATAAAGTTAAGGGTTTTTTTAGAAGCATAATGATGTTTGCTTCATGTGCAAAGGTTTCAAAGATTTAAAATCGTGTTTTTTTATATAGTAAAAATTTCTAAAAATACATTTATTATGTGCTGAAAAGTAAATTATTGTGAGCATTTAAATTTTTAATGCATTTTGTAATTTAGAATTGGAAATATTATGGAATCTTGAAGTTAAAGTTTTTGAAAATTCACTTGAAGTGCTGTAAACTTTAATTAAATCATTTGATTGAGGGATAACTAAGTTGAATACGAAAATTGTGTCAAATGATAAGAAAACGAAAATATACAAAATTTTAAAATTCATACTGATTCGAAAAGGAGGGGAAACCACTATTATAACATTTCATCTTCAAGTATCTAAAAGAAATGAAGCGAAATAAAAAAAAGTGCAATAATGGGTCTTGATTTAAAATAAAATTATTCAAAATAATTCAGTTTGTTAACAATGTAATTTTGATGTGTGAATTGCAAGTAGAAATATCTGGCAGAATTAACTCATACTCTAATTTGTAATAAAGCTATGCTAAATAAACATTTTAAATTATTAACGGGTCATTCACTCCATTTTGCTTATTTTTAACTCCAGACTACTCATTTTTTTAAAAAAAATTTTAAACTTTTTGTTTAAAATGTAATTTCTGATGGAATACAAAAAGAAGAAAAAAAACTTTCGGGAAAGTATTTTAAAAATTATTTGTTCAGTACTATTTTTGAAAACTCACAATAAAACTTCTTTTATTCCACATTATTGCATTTTGAGAAGCTAAAGAAATTGGCAGGAAATAGATATAAATAATCCCTTTCTTTGGTTATGTAGTAAATAAAAAAGAAATTTTCGCCTTTTGGGATTGAAAGAATTAAAAGCATCATGATTAAAATTCTCAGATTTCTCTCTCGGACGATGATTTTTTAAATTAATTACTGTATTTTTAAATGGTTACTAGAAATATTTTTTGAGTTAAAATGTTATCGTCGTCATTATCCAAAAAAACAACAACAATTATTTATGAATTTATTATTTAGCTTATTGTATTCTATTCCTTCTTAACCTTTTAATTTAAATATTCTTTTCCTACATTGATATTATTACTATTTTATATGTGTTTCTTTTAAGTACAATGTTTTTTTTATTCTGTTAAAAAAATCATTTTATTTGTTGTTGTTTTGTATTTATTTTTTTTTTGTTTGTATTACAAATGTGCATGAATATAAATGATGTGGCTTCTTATCTTATTTTTTGAATACTTTGCAACACTATCTGGCCAAAAATATCCGGACACCCCTTAAAAAGGGAGTTCCGATGCAAGCTATAAAAGTATTAGTTGTGGCTTGTCAGGTTGTATAGTCCGGCCCTGCCCATAATAATTAAACTTACAAAAGATTTCAACAAAATATTAGAAAAACTAAATAATAAATTTGGATTTATTAATAATATTCTAGGAAATAGAATTATAAAAGTGTTTCCTGAAAATATAGAAACACATAGAAAATTATCGGATTACTGTAGAGAACAGGATTTGAATTCTATGTAATCCGCCCAAAAACATAAAGACTCATAAAATTCGTATTCAATGGTCTACTCATTGATTATATCAACGAAGATCTTGAAGCAGAAGTCAAAAACCGTGTTTTCTCTGTAAACAAAGTGGTTAGATTAGTTCAATTAAAAACGCGATCCCTCCCATTTTTACTTGTAGAGCTAAATAAAAACACCATGGTAAACGAAATTTACGAAGTGACGTCAATATATTATTTAAAAAGGACAGTAAAAAAATTCCGAGGCAGAAAGGCTGTCTCCCAATGCTTTAATTGTTATAACTTGGGACACACAACGGAAAATTGTGCAATGAAACTAGATGCTTAAATTGCAGTTAGAAGCATCAAACAAGAGAATGCCCACAAACAGAAAAAAATATTAAATCCAAGATGCATAAATTGCGTCAGATAGGACATACAGCTGCATACAGAGGAAACCTTAAATTTGCATAATCCCCCAAATTAACAGAAATAGCCTGTTCCAATCAAACTATGTTAAACCAAATTCTTCCTACCCGCAAACTCTGAAAGCAAATATCCCTCTACAGAAGGAATCATGAAATGCTAACATTCCCAACAACGTAAGCATAAACATAAACAACATATCTTCAATTGTCTCTAAGCTCTTCGTAGTTATAAAAGTGATTGAAAAAACTATTTGCTGTAATCCCACAACTATTCGCTGCAATTAAAGAAATGAAAAAGGCCAAGGAACCATTATCCAAATTATTCATTTTAGTTAATACAATTTCACTAACAGCTCATACAAATTCACTTCTTTTCAACCAGTTTCACTCTTGAGTTCATTACAAATAGTCCCATCTTCCTCAGTCAGCAGCCAATCGGAAAGTAATTACTCACAACCCGACTCACCCACCCCTAGATAACACCACGAGGAGAGAGCAATCCCGGTCAGTTTACTCTCAGTTGAAATTAAGAAATTGTCAACAACCACCCAGGACCGAAGGTATCCTATCACGGGCACCCTACAAGAATCAATCTCCGGTTGTATTTACGCGTTTGTGAGTCAAAGTAGTTTAGCGAGTTTGATTGTGGCATTATAGTGGAATGCCATCTTTAGGGAAGATCCGTTCGTGAGATTTCGGATATTCTACAGAAGCCTAAATCCTTTGTGAATGATGTAATCGTGAGGTGGAAAGGCCGAGACATTGAAACTGCAGAAAAACGAACTAGTAGACCGAAAAAAATTAATGAACGAAAAAATTTGGTGAACTCTGAAAAGGGTACTGAAACAAATTCGCAAGTCCTCGTTGGTGGAAATTTATCAGAAGTTCCAAAGCTCATCAAGTGTTAGTGTTAGCAACAAGACTGTTCGTGGAGAGTTAAAGACTTCCACGGTCATGCAGCTGCACACAAGCCGAAAATCAATCCACAGAAGGCGAAGCATCGATTGCCGTGGTGCAGAGCTCACAGTCATTGGACTGTGGAGGTGTGGAAAACTGTTCTTTGGAGCGATGAATCTCGCTTTATAGTTTGGCAATCGGATGGTCGGATTACTAAGTCTGAAGGATGTTCAGCGAAAGTTTCTTTAATGGCTTCATTGCGCAAACTGTTAAGTTTGGGGGTGGAAGCATAATGGTGTTAGGTATTTCTCAAGGTTTGGCCAGTGTCCTTTAATTCCTATGGATGGAAACATGATATTACAGATGTATGTGGACATTCTGGACAATGCTGCACTTCCAACTCTCTGGAAAATACTGTTGTGTAAAATCGAAAACTATAGCCTCTCAGAAATTGAATGAAAAAAAAACAACCCCTTTTCATCTATGAAAACTCCAAGCAAATGTAATACGTATTTTAAAAAATAAAGCATGCCATAACTTTTGTTTTAAAAAAGTTAATAAAAATGCTTTTTAATTAGTGTACTAAATTGCATTTTTAAGTTATTCTTTTTAATTATTTAAATTTTAATTTTAATATCTGTTGTTTTTGAAATTATGATTTTGCATCAGGAGTGTGGAGTCAAAATTAAGGTTAATTAATGTTTAACTAATATTAAGTTCTGAAATATTGAAACTATGTATTGTTAACGATAATCTGTAAATATATGCAACTTCAATCATGAATCCCATTAGGAAATGTATAAAATCAACCTTAAAATTCCGTTTTTGGAAACGTGAAACTAGACAAGTTAAATAAAAGATATTAATGGTTTTCGGAAGTAACTTTTTTTTTACAATTTCATATTTTGAGGAGGTCCATGATCGCGTTTTGTATCGAATGTATCGTTTTGCCTTGTTTCTAAATATTTCTTCTGTCCAATATTTTTTCAAATCTCATATTTTGGGAAGATCCATAATCGTGTTGTGTATCGAATGTATCTTTTTGTCTTGTGTCTAAATATTTCTTATGTCCAATCTGCTTAGTTTGTAACTCGCACCATGTTATTACTGCCCACTTGCCCAGTGGTTGGAGAAGATTTTGAAGTCAGCTCCATACCGCATTAAAGATGTAGTGCGAAATGTTATCACTACTTACCCTGCCATTTTCGAGCCATGGGGAAAAAGCAGTGAGAGATTCTTCCTAGCGTGCACAGAATGTGTGTAGTGCGATGGGGGGGGGGGGTACGAGAGGCAGACGATGTCCTGCACCTGTGCGTCCGGGGTCTTGATTAAGTGAACCCTAGCACGGAAAGGGGTGCATACATTAAAATCGGTTCTTGTTGCCTACACTGCGAAATATAGTTTGCCTCGATTGTTCCTTTCGAAGGGAGAATCTTTCCCTCTCAGCATTTATTAATGAAAGACTGCAGCATCCTGGGAGCGGTTCGATACGGGAAGGGTGGAATTAAGGTAGAAAGGGGTGGAGCAGATGGCCGTTATCTGAAGGAATCCCTTCAGCCTGGTTGCAAGACAACTTTTCTTCGTAAAATAACAGGAAAGATTAGACCCATTCATTTATTATTTTTAGTTTCTTGCTTCTCTTCAAACTAAAACCATGAAATGCTATATGTTACTAATACTACTTGGTATCCGAATTTGCTTTAGTGTGTTACTACAGTTATAAAATAAAATTCTGGCATAATCTGCAGAGCTGCGATCTTTCTTTAAGACAAGTTCTCACAATCGGTTTTCATTGCTTCAATTTACTGGTAGTGTTCCTACATGAAAAAACGGTCATGGCTGACATAACACGGATTGGAAAGCTGAATATCCAATATTCTGTTTTATATATATTCATCGTGCCATTTTGATTGATCGCTTATGGAATGGGGTACAGAGATGGAGGATTGTGACGAGTGGAAGAATTTGATGTCTGTTTTTGCCGGACGTTCACAAAAGTTGAACCCCGTTTCGACGACCCGTGGCCTTATGGATTTGGTCATAAATCTGCCAGTTGGCCCATTCTGAGACCATCCCTGCCTCTGGACATCTGTTCAGAGCTTCCCTCAAATCGTCGCTAAAAATATTATCAGACATCAAAGGGACCCAGAAAATCCCGAAAGAGTGAAAAATGTTCTAGACTGAAGGAGGGGACAAGTCGTCACAACAGGGCTTTAGAGCGATGCTTAATACGAGGCATCGCGGTTAACCGGATTAAAAATTTCATAATTCCCGCTTTGCGATTACTGAAATGTTTCGAATTACTTAGGCATATTTGAGCTCATAAATATTATCACTGTGAGTATGGAATGTCTGTATAATTTTTAAAGGAGCATAATGAAATTACCAGGTTATGCTTTTTTACTTTTTTATTTTGTATATTTTCAAAATATAAAATAGGCATATTCATTTTTTAAATTTTCTTGTTGGCCCATTTGTTTCTCGACCCTTTTTTTAACGGCAACAACTAAAAGTTTTACAGTTGCATTTGGAGGGGGGATTGGTGTTTCGTACATTATTTTTGCTGGAATTCAATTTGATATGTCTTAAATATTTATTTCCCTTTTGAGATTGCGCAGGAGACAATGGTTTGGCTTTTCACTTTCCTTTCCAGCGCAGTTCCAAAGCGCGATCTTTAATTAAGTACGCCAGGCATTGCTTCGTTTGTTTAACTGTGTTAGTGGAAATTTCGAGTCTTTTGTTCAGCAGAAAATGATGAATGGAGCAGAATTTCTTTCAATTCTCGCCTTCAATTCGCTCTCCCTCCGTTTGCAAATATGTTCATTACTTATTACAATATTGATTTTGGTCTCCTTTCCTATCACATTTCGGTCGAGTCTCGTTATTCTGATGACACAGATCCGGTCATTTTTCTTAAACTTGCGAGTGACTCTTTCATTTATCGCCTGTAGATTCGACGAGGAAATGAACGGCTTCTCACTCTGCCTTCTAAATGCACCGACCGAACGCGTTTTGTCAGTGCAGGTGCGGGCAGAGAGGGCTTTCAGTTTCTTGAATCACGATTCTAGAATGGTGACGGCACTCCCAGCCTAATACGTTAAAAGAGGTTTCAAAACACATGCATAATATTACAACTTGCAAATTGATCGTCGTGTAATTACTCAAGACATTTTATTCGAGAAGCATTCCTGCTGAAGCAGTTGATAGGAATGTATATCGCTGTGTATTGGTTATCAAAGCAATGGATTGTTGCAGGTGGAATGGAGATCATTTTTCATGTCTTTATTGAATTCTAAAAACGCAAGTACTGAAGTTGAGTTATTTCGTGTTAAGAGTGCCGTGAGTCGTCTCCTGGATTTTCCTCTCTTTTATTAATAAAGAGTAGCTCTAAGAGGTGCCTTAGTTCCTTTTGAGATAAATCTTTCAAAATACACTCACTGAACATTTTAAGGGCAAGTTCTACTTGAAATCCTGTAAGAAATTAGATAGGAGCCTATTGCAGCCTTTTCAATTCTTTATCTCAAATTCATACTAAATAAGGTTTGGAAATGAAGAAATTCATATAGAGTATTAGGTAGAATTAATTTAATCAAGACTCTTCCCATTGATTTAAATAAGGAAATAAAATATCTAGTTTTTATTTCATCAAATAATTTTATACAATTTTCTTCTCAGTTCTTTGGGTTTTGTTTTGCTAAGTCTAGCTCAGTTTAGTGGCACGCTTTATTTATAATTCATTTCATTGTTAAAATCAAATTACATTGGTCGAGCCCTTGCAGTTCCTTTTCGTGATTTCTGAAGTTATTACCAATAGTGGCGTTAGTTCATGGTGATATATTAGCTTATCATGAACGTGTAAAAACTGATGAATCGGGTGCTATGTACCCTTGCCATGGTTGAAACATTCAGTTATTATATTATTTCAATATTGATATATTTATTGTTACTTTAATGGTAAAAATAAATAGAGTTACTTTAATAATAAATAGGAAGAGCATTGCATCCAGGGCAGCTCCCATTGTGTGTAAAAATTAAGTTCAGCCTGTGTGCCAGATATTGTAGAGTTTTTTTCATATTTCATTTGAATGGCGATTATTTACCGCCTAAGAAAAAAGTATGGATTCTCTGATGTTCGATAAAATTCCATTTCTTTAAAGAGTTGGTTTTTGCATATATTTTTGATTATCATCATTTAAATCTCCATTCAGTTTTTCATCGATGAATCTGATTTATTTATTTATTGTTACTACATATTTAAACAAGATTGCTGCTAAATTAAAATGAAAGGTATAAACCGATTTTCTAAGAAAATGTATAGGCATAAATTTAAAAACAAGGTCACAATTTTTTTTTAATTAAAGACATTTCGAGATTGCTTGTTGATGACAAACATTATAATAATAACATCTATCTGGTAACACAACGTTTGAGATGTTTCGTTAATTTAACTATCTTAATATTATTAAGTATATTTAGATATTTTAAACAGTATTTTGATGTGCATGTGCTTCTCCTTATATAAATAACCTAGTTTCTTTTGGTAGATATTGTTGTTTTACTGTGTATAACGTGAAAAATAATAATTTGTAACCTGAGAATAAAAACCACAGAAATAATTTTTCGAAATTTTCATGAGCACTAAAATAATTTGATAGATAACAACATGACTTAATGCATTTGCAGTTCATTTTGGAAGAAAAGCTTGACAGGGTTGCAAAATTGTTGTAGCAAGAACATATATTAAAGTTCTCTTACGTGACTTGCTGCACTTTTGAGTTAACGAGATTTGCATGCTGTCCTCTCTCGAGAGAATTTAGCGCAAATTGTTTTGTATATCAGGAATTCTGATGATGAAGCCGGATTCTGTATTGCCTAGTCTTAATTCTCGTGCACGGGAGACAATCGTTTCTCGTCTAAAATTTGATTTAAAAACTAAAATTTTTGGTGCAAAGATATCTTCAAACGCGTACATCCAGCTCTCTGTTTGCGAATTTCCATCCTCACTGACATTCCGAAAACGTTTCTCCCCCCCCTCCCTTGTTTGCTTTTAGACTGGGGGGAGGGATGTATCAAAATCTGGAAGTAAATTTTTTTAGGTGTAACATTGCTTTCTCTCCGTACGTTTCGCATGCTAGAAAGTGCAGTTGGAAGAAAATTATGCTTTCAGATATTTTTGTTAATGCTGCATGAGATCGATCGTGCCGCCTGCTTAATACCTCCTCGTCACCTCATGCAGACCTCTTTAATGGCTGATCGGAGAATTGTCCTCCTGTGCTGAATGAGTAGAAAGAACCGCCGCTGCTGCACTCCGTCTGTAGTGAGTGCGTCATTAAATACAATATAACTCGTGCGCTTGCAGAAACTGAGTGTTCGCATCTCCCCTACGTCCCCATAACGATGGCAACATTCGGACGATTCCTCGCACAATAGATTCGATTACGCTGTTGACAAAAGAAGCCGTCACGCAACATGAAAGCGTTCGGCAGATGGAGAAAAGGACGATAAGAAAGACACCGTTTCGAAATTAAACGTTGAGCGCCAAACTCTTTGGAAAATATTTATTTCAATTCTGAACGACTCGGGAAAGAATGGTTTCCGAGGAAATATTGTCCTATTATCTTTGCCGAATGGAATACGCCTCTGCTTTATTCGGAAGAAAAATAAACCACGATTTTCCCGAATGTGCCAGACGATACTCTAATGAACATGAGCTTCGTCTTCCTATTGTAAATCGGATTTAGGAAGAACAATGCGCATTTCTGAGCACGTGCCGAGAAATGTTCCCTCCCACACACAATGGGACGAAAAGACGTGAAGAGGAATTATTTCGATAGTAATTAAAAGGCCTGTGGAAATGTTATACAAAACGAGGAACGCTGAGACTTTTTGCTGCCATACTTTTCTTTTTTCATCTTAATTTTAGCAGTTGCAGTTGATCCGTTTCTCGTCTGAGGAATGAAAGCTAAGTGACAGAGCAATTTTTTTTTCAGTCGAAAATGAAGTTTTCAAAAGCAGAGAAGTTATTTAACAGATAATGAAACATTGTTTACGTTCCTTATTTGGTGAACGAGAAAATGCATTGAATTCCTCCGGTGATGCTTTCATTCCGTTACTATTCATTTCTTTAAGAATTTTTCCGTGGCCAGAGAAAAGACACGCCCACGAATGCCTGCGAATTCATTCAACGGAATACAAATTTTTGTGATGCGCTCGCGTTTCTACTACCAATTTAAACATCTGCATTTCCGTTTCCTATATTTTAAAAAAATCTTAAATTTATTTTTAAAAATCCATTTTTGTGAAGATATTTTTGAATAATACACGAGAATTTGGAAACCTTTTGATTTTATTCATTTTATTCTTGGTTATCTTTAATTTATAAATTATTTTAATGGGATCTTGAAATAATTTTTTTCTTTCGTATGTATTAATTACTACACGCCACTATACTTGTGGAATTAGTTTTTCTTCAAGTTCTGAAAATATTTGAATAAATAATGCTAGAAAAAAAACTGTATTATGTCAAGACGTTAACGACATATCAACTTGAAGAGTTCCAATAATAGTGTTGTCTGAAACATTAGTAAAAAGTTCTAAAAGTGATAAATGACCTTAAAGAACGTAATTATACGTTGTATTTATATGATATAGAGATATCCACATTTTTTTCTTCCTATTTTCGATGAAATTTATTAAAGACAGTTTCGACTCATTTTTGTCAGTGTATAAGGATTAGAATCTTTTTTTATATATATAATTTACTGTTTTTAGAATTTAATTTGCCATTCGTTTTTATAAACATGCCAGAAGTGTGAAGCATTTTATTAATTTCCCACTGAGTGACGCTACGGGTCGATTAACTTTTTCATAAAATCTTAGAATAGTAATATGTAGTATTTATCTCTCTCTCTCTCTCTCTCTCTCTCTCTCTCTCTCTCTCTCTCTATATATATATATATATATATATCTGTAGTGTGATGTATATATTTATATATATATATATATATATATATGAAATGAATTTTACTAGCTATGTGTTGCTTTACTACAATCGACACCCATGAAATGTTACATTTTAATACGTTTCATGAAACATTGATATATGAATTGCAATTAACAAAACTATTTCATTGCATGACGTGTTTTTTAGGAGAAAATATCAAATTTATATCTAGAAAATTCGATGGCATAAGAAATTTCTATAATTAAAATAAAACTGCTGAGATTCTTATTGAGGAACTTTTTTTTTTTTTTAAATTTACGCATATCAGTTTCATCTGTAAGAACTCTTCTGTTGTAAAATAGATGTTTTGAAATTATTTTCTAATCCCATTCGTACTCTTCTTTTCTTTTTTTCTTTTCTTTTTTTAACAAAGTGGGGTTTTCCCCCCTTTCATATTGCAAAAATGACATCTGTTATCTATTTAACACTCACTTCCGGATGTGCTGATGTTTCGGAATATTTTTTACTTCATTAATGTAAACTATTGGCTGATAATTAAATTTTTAGTTCAGTTGTGCCATCGATTGCTAAAGTCCAAATTTTAAAATAGACCATTATGAAGCTAACAATAAGTAGATAGTGGCTTAAAAACATTATAGTTTAATGTACTTCTTTCAAACACGGTTGAATTCTTTTCATATAAAGCATCAAATTCCTTTCTTAAATTGAAATTATTCAATTCATCTAAACAATTCTAAGCAACGTATTATACCTTACTGCTAACTGCCAGATTTCCCTACCTGTTAGAGTCGTAATTTGATTATCCATACACAATGTTTCGGTTATGATTACTGCAGTATGTCAGCTTTTTATTCATATTGTTATGAATTCAGGGTTCTTTGATTTTTTAATTGTAAAGAAATATAATCAACAGGCCTCTGTAACAAAAAACGGGAACTTATATTACACACGAATTCAAAAATAGGCAAACAACAAATACACAGTCGAGACGTACACAAGCAACACGCAGTAGCGCACAACAAACCGTAGTAGTAATAACCACCACAGCACACAAATAACAACCACAACACACAGCACCAGACAGAATTCAACAGGATGAAGAAATCTTCGTAACTACTCTATAAGCCTCTCCCGATGCCTGCAATTCTCCACTGTTTCCCCCTTTAGCTGCGTCCAATTGCCTGTCTTAATTTTACACGATTGGCTACACCACACGTTTCTCGATGCTTCTTCGATAATGAACACCAGAATTCGCAAACAGCTCAATTCGGCGAACGTTCCAGCTCCGCACAATACTTGCGATTCGCTGAATGAACCCAACCGCTGACACTGTCCCCGACTGTTTTCAGCTTAGACGACCGACCTTGGATACTGTTTGGAGGTGGGCAGAGAAAGATTTGGAATCACCAGGTATCTCGGTTCCTATAGGGAAGCAATATTACAGATTGTAAGAATATGATTAGAAACATTTTGAACGTATGGACTTGAATACTGAGACACTCTAGTAGTCTGTGTGAGTGCGCTTAGATAATGCATTCCTTCGGGCACGCATGTGAGAACCCTCTCATTTTACGCATACAATGGAGCTACATGATCATAGTTTATGCAGACATAACCTCATAAACGTCTTTTTTTGGGTGGGGGGGCTCCTCGTTATCCCTACCATGAAACTTTTGTTTGCTGCCATTGAATTTAATTTTTATAATGTCTATTAAAACTGATTATTTTTATTTTTATTTTATTTAAAAAAATGCCGAAAACGAAAAAATAAATTCGTTTCATTTTATCCATTTAATGAAACTTGCTTCAGAGCGTTTTGGACTTTTATCAAAGGAAAGAAAACCTTATTATTCCATTCGGGAGAGCATTTCTAATTTTTGTGACTGCGCCAAATGAAAGACCTCTAAAAACAAAGCAGGCAGCTGCTGAAAATTGAAAAGACGGCGATAAAAAAGTGGCGTTTCTTAAAATTTCTCTCTAAAACGCCGTAAGCCTGAATGGATATTAGAAAAGAGAAGTGCAACGCTATGCGAAAAGTTTAATGCTAGTTGTAATAGGTTGTAAGGGTCGAGAAAGAAAGGCTTCTTTTTTAGACAACAAAGGAATTTTAAGTGCCACGCTTGACGATCTGCTGTGAATAAAAAAGCAAAAAATTTTCCTGCAGGCTTCTGAAAACAGCTTTCCAATTCCACAAATAATGGAAACAAGAAGAACTCTTTTTCGGACACCGTTGGCAAAACGAGCAATTGCATGAATAGCACTCTCCTAATTTTATTTTCTTTTTAAGTTACATTTCTTTTCAACGCCGTCATATTGTGGCGGTTCCAATGAACGAGTAATGATAATCCCGAGATTTTACTACTGAGTCTATTGAGCGATTTCCTTCAAAGTTCTGAACTCTAAAGCGGTATTTGTTCTTACTGATATGTTTTGATGGAATCATCGCGTAAATTGGCGTCGGAACAGCACAGCATGATTATGTGGTAAATTTTATATTCATATTTCTGTTGTTGAGTGCATTTTGTTAGATTAACATTTTACAACGAGCGCAGTAATGGGCAACACTAAGTTGACGGCGCCCGTTATGCTTTCAGACTTCGAAATTTTTAGCCGAAATTACGAGAATGAATGGTATAAATCGTTACTTTCATTTTACATGGACTTTAATGGGTGAAATGTTACGCACATGCATTGAAATGTATTCCCTCTCGGCTCTGTTATTTGAAGATCATATATATATATATATATATATATATATACGCTGAAGTGACAAAAGTCATGAGATAGCAATATGAAAATATACAGATGGCAGTAGTATCGCAGCGAAAAAGTATAAATGCGCAGTTCGTTTTCCAGAGCTTGCATTTGTGTTCAAGTTATTCATGTGAACAGGTTTTTCGTGATTTATGGCGGCATGACGAGAATTAACAGACTTTGAACGTGGAATGTTTGTTGGAGCTAGACGCATGGGGCATTCCATTGCGGATATCGTTAGTGAATTCAACATTCCGAGATCCACAGTATCAAGAGTGTGCCGAGAGTATGAAATTTCAAGCATCACATCCTATCATGGACAGTGCAGTGGGCGACCACCTGCACTTAACGACCGAGACCGCCGACGTTTGTGTAGAATGGTCAATGTTAATGACATGCAACACTTCGTCAAATAACTGCAGGAATCAATGTGGGACGTACGAGGAACGTGTCCGATAGGACTGTGCGGCGAAATTTGTCTTCCTGGGGCTATGACAGCAGAAGACCGACTCGAGTGCCTTTACTGACAGCACGACATCGCCTGCAGCGACTCTCCTGGGCTCGTGAGCATATCGACTGGTCCCTAGACCAGTAGAAAACCGTGGCGTGGTCAGATGAGTCACGATTTCAGTTGTTACGAGCTGATGGTAGAGTTCGAGTGTGGCGCAGACGCCACGAAGCCATGGGCCCAAACTGTCAGCAAGGCACTCTTCAAGCTGGTGGTGGCTGCATAATGGTGTGGGCTTTTTTTACATGGCATGGACTCGGTCCTCTGGTGCAACTGAACCGATCATCGACTGGAAATGGTTATGTTCAGCTGCTTGCAGATCACTTGCAGCCATTCATGGACTTCACGTACCCACACAACGATGGGATTTTTATGGATGGCAATGCGTCATGTCACCGGGCCAGAACTGTTCGCGATTGGTTTGAAGAACGTTCCGGACAATTCCAGCGCATGATCTGGCCACCTTGATCGCCCGATATGAATCCCATCGAAAGGTCCGTTCGTGCCCAAACTCCTGCACCATCCACACTTTCACAATTATGGACGTCTATGCAGACAGCATGGCTCAATATTTCTGCAGAGGACTTCCAACGACTTGTGGACTCCATGACACGTCGAGTTTTTGCACTTCGTCGGGCAAAAGGAGGACCGACACGATATTAACAGTCATCCCATGACTTTTGTCACTTATATATATATATATATATATATATATATATTGGAATACTATGATTCGAAAGCACAGTCGAAAAGGCTTGGTTTGCTTGATGTATCAAGAAAGAAAACCTGCAAAGGGAAAGTGTTGGAAGCAGAAATCCAGGATGAAATAGACCTTAAGCCGTTTCTTCATCCGCTCCCTCTTTCTGTGCATCGGATTATTGGAAGTGAAGTCCGGAAAGGTCAGTACGAGATGCGGTCATCCTTGTTGCAATTGAAAAAACGATCGAACTTCACTTTTTTAGTATTTAGTTGAAGAATTTATTTAAACTATTCCTGGTTCAATATGACTTGACTTACAATTTTAACGTTTTATGTTTAAAAAGGAAAAGAATATGCATCAGTGCATGCACAGCAGGATGGATTTCGTTCGCCAGAGAGACGTGTCGAACAGAGAAGACGCTGCTGTGAAAAGATTTACACTGAGATCTCATTAAGGAAATTAAAAAATGCGTTACCCCAACTAGAGTAGAAAATTCATGCATTTGTGTTGCCCCATTTGTCGTTGAAAAGTGTGTTCTGGTTTATTTTCTATGGATACGGCTTGATTTTGTTTTGGCATATATAATCTTTTGATAAATTAATTATATTAATTGTATTTATTTAATAAAAAAATAACTAAAGCAAATTTTTTCATTGTTGACTTAAGTAGGAATTTTCTTAGAAATTCTTTTTTTTTTTTACATTACTTGTTTTTCTTTCGAGTTCATGAATTCGTTCCGAATGTTTGTGAAAATAGACTTGTTGAAGCATTTTCATTTCTTCGAAAAATGTATGATCACGTTTTTCTGTAAATGTTTTAGTGTGAGAATTCTTTTTCTCTGAATTAAAAAAATTGGGTTCATTAAATTTTTATTAGCTTAAATACCCTTAAAACGGCATCCATTGCGAAGTAAGAAATGACGACGCAATTTCGTTGCAGTCTGGACATTTTGAAATTGCCATTCTTTTCTATGAAACGGGCGACTTTAAAGCACGTGTCGAATAGGGCTTTGTTCTATCGTCAATTGCCTTTAGTAAATCAAATCTCTGAACTCAAGAGAAAAGAAAAAAAGTTCAATGCAGAGAATGCCGCGCATATTGGAGGTTTTGTTGAAGGAATATGCACCTTATCAAAGATAGACAAAAGACGATTAATTGTTTCATTTTTGTCAAATGCATTCGTTGGGGGTTTTGTATGAAAGGTACCAAACCTATGGACGGAACACATTCCATCCATATGTTAAACAAATTGAAATATGTATCTTGATTCTTTGACTTGCCTGCGTGTATTTCTATTCTTAATGAAGGTGCTCATTCGACAAAAATTATAAATGAATCTCTAATAAAGTATTTTTAAAATAATGACGCGCACAAACTGCCCTACTTCATGACAGTTGCACGAATAAAACATCATCCCCGAATAGCAGGAGTTCAGAGCCATTTCAGCGGGTGTTTATTCATCAGTAGGTGCTTAGCAGTAGCAAATGCTTGCCTAAAAAAGAATGTTTTAAAAATTTTAATGAAGTGAAATTGAGAAGATCGTATGTTAAGGGTCGTAAGTAAATCGGAATGTTCACCTTTTTTAAAAAATTGATTTCGGGGATGTATTACGTAATTCTGCTTTTTACACCCCTTTGAAGTCGGAAAAGATTATGTTTTTAATGACTTGATTTATATTTTCTTACAATTATTTTGGAGATATTTATTTTTAAAGGCATTTTTGTCTATGTTTCATAGCGATATTTTTCATCGTTTCAATTATTACCTTTACGGTATTAAAAACATGATCTTAATCGTTGGCATATAATTTCTTAAATAATATACGATTTAATGAAATTAAATATAATTTGACGTGGCTTACAGTATCGTAGAAGGATAATGTGTTTGTCCTTCTTCCTTCCTTAATGTTTTCCGAGAATGTGTTTTCTTATAACAGAATTTCATCAAACACCAGGCAAAACATTTCTTTATATATATATATATATATATATATATAGATATA
>JAOUZG010014841.1:1926278-1945733 GCA_026289955.1 Argiope argentata | reverse complement strand
TATATATATATATATATATATATATATATATCAGGGTGAACTTTATTACTTATACTTGACAACATCTGTCTTCCTGAGGCGCTTTCCCTAAAAATGTTCGTTTTATTTATTTCTGGCATCGTTTTATTTATTCCAATTAATGCTTGTCAAGAGTTGCAAGTTGAGTTCCCTCTTTGTGTGCAGTCCTCCCACGAAGGAGGTGATGTTAGCAGCCGCGTGACTCTGAGTAGTTTCCCTGTTGTGTGCTTCAGAAACTTGGGTGACCTTTCCGGTTGAAAGTGATCTTTGTCACGCGATTCCCTCAAAAGGATGGGGGGGGGGGTGGAGGACTCATAAAATAAAACTGCCAAAATTCGTCCAGAATTTTTGCTGTACAGAATTGTTGTACATTCCAATTGTTTCGTTAAATTACTTTTATGCTGCCGGCTTTCTGGCACAGAGGCAGCGCGTCTTCCTCGTGCTCTAGAGTCCCGGTTCGGACATGGTTGTTCTTCTGTGTGCTATCTGTGAGGTGTGTGATTGTGTCCCTCCCCCCTGTAAAAAGGAGCTGCGCTAGCAAATATGGTGAGTGTGTACTAAGTCGTACTCTTGGCCTATTTGGGGCTATTTCAAAAACAAGAGACACTCCTTTCGGCTTAAATCTGCTGCTGTAACAGTAGGGGGCTTGTTTACGGCAAGTGCCATAAGTAACAACAACATAACACAACACAACAACTTTTGTTCTTCCGTACAGAATGCTGTGATTGTCTGTGTGTTGTTGTTGTTAGACTAAAAATATTTAGGACAATGATCTCAAGGATACCTATCTTCCTACAAACTCTTCGCGAAATTAACTTTTATAGCAATAATTTATTCAATTCCGTGACAGATTTAACACCATTCACATTCGTTGATCTTCTGAATGTTTGACGAGAAGTGACGCGAATTTAACATTGTTTCCTTACATGTTTGTTTCGACTTTGAGATTTTAATAATTCATATTTCATTTGGGAGGAAAATTTAGATAAAATATTCTTCCTGGAGTTTTAGAATGTCGTAGATAAACTTTATTAAAAAACGCACATGAGGAGAAGCATTGAAAAATATCCTTTCTTAATGTCCTAAAAACGTATTGAATTTCGGCTTAAAAATTTCCTCTGAAACATTATTTACTTTAAACAAAATTAATTGGCATTTTAAACTCTACCGCCAGTAAGATGTACTCTTCCTAAACCGCTGGTAAGCTTCTTCTACTTTGTTTCGTAAAAATATGTCAATAATAGGGGTAAAAAATAACTAGATATGTATGCGGTATTTGGGGTATCATTAAAAAATTGGAATATCATTTTTTTCTGTTATCAAACTATTAATATATATGAAGCTTTAAGTAAATGAAAATCTGCCAATCTCATCTTGGAAAGAACAGCTAGTCACAAATTTAGAGGTATGAAGACGTTAAAATCCTCAGGTTCGTGTTTATTATGGCGAAACAGCTACTAACTGGAAACATATACCAGATTCCAGAACTGATCCTTGCATTTGTTTTACATCTTTTCCGAGGTGCGAATCTTCAGCTGACGAAGGAAAAAGGGGATATGAGAACAAAAAGTACTATCGTCGCGTCGATACTTTGTCTCTGCCCGCTTTATTCCATCTGTCTGAGCGGGGAGGGATTGTCCGCTCCGGCAAAAACCGTCTCTCTGTCTCATCTCCCGCTTGACATTTCCATTCGTTTCTTCGCTTGAAAGAATTGCTGGGATTTTCCGGAAGTCCCGGTCACTCTGCTTTAGTGGTGAAGTCATTTTTTTTAAAAAAATCAGCCTAACATTCCTTGGATGAGAGAATATTTCTCACGATTAAAAATGCAAACTGCATTAAACGAGATCAAGGTATTTCATATTCAGTTAATCTATTAATTTAATTAAATGTTGGTACTATACAAATGGCGCCACCATATGATAGCGATTTTCAAAAGATAGTTATTTGAAACTTCTAATTTATGTATAATGGTGAAATAGTAAAAAGTAGAATTTTTTTAAATTCATTTTTCGTACACTTATAACAGTGCATTTTTATAGTTGTTTTTATTTCATTTATTCTCGTTGCTTAATAATTCTTCGTCTTCCGACAACCAATCAAAATGCGTACAAATCACCCATTCATTTTGTGGAAATACATCACCTATTCACACTATTTAAGACCCATTGATTCAAAAAATTCAAAAAAAATGGAAACCTGTGATTCTGAACAATGATCCACATTTTGTCAGTTCAGAGATATTTCGAATATAAATATTCTGTTCATGATATTCGTCTACTTCGCTTAAATCGATGTTCTTGCAGTAATTTTCATTTTTTTAATGGACTTTTCTAATTGTTGACTTTATGACAAGTTAGAAACTCAATCGAGTAGTCATATAATTACTGCTGAAGCAAAGGTATTCGCTCGGAGCCTTACGTATATTCACAACAATCGTGATTCACTTTCTTTAGCTCACTGAGATTGATAGTTGAATTTAGTTATTTTTTATTGATTGATTGATTATGATTTGACTCCAAAAAGAACAAAACCTAGATTGGGCTGTTCCAGAGGTAGACGCTGCGAAAGGACCGTCGACAGAACCGGTATTACTAAAGGAATTCCATGATATTCGTATAGCTAGAAACTAGATGTAGTTAACTAGTCACAGCGCTGGCTACATCGAGTGGCTACAACCGCTCCAAATTAGTACAAACATTGTATATATTTTAACTACATGGTCGATGTTATTAAATTTCTTTTTTTTTTTTGGTGCAATGGCGGAAAAGAGAATTTTTTAGCCCTTATTCCATCCTTTTCGCATTCCGAGCGTAATCTCTGCCATCGGAATGCTTTCGATCGCCATCCGAAGCGTTTAATTGGCGCCGCTCATAAAAATAGTCCTGGATCTTTAATTACTCGTAAAGCGTCGCGTTAATTGCAGGTGCTTACTTTGGAAATTGGATTATAAGTAAGTGGCGTCCAGGGTTCAGGAGGAACGAGTTATTAAACGGATTCCGACTCTTAAATGAGTTTGGAACTCCGCGGGCAATCCTATCTTCGTAATTAAACTTTCATTCTAAGCAAATAAGGCCATTTTTTTTCTAATCTCTTCCTCAAAATTCGTAGGGTTACGCAATTTTCTTTTTTCTTTTTGACTTCTAGTCGTCTATGTTTTCTGTTCTGATATTGGAGTCTGTCTGAATTTTTTATTGATTTGTGTTTATCAGATCTGTTTGCGCTGCTTTCAAAATTAACCTTTACGCATCTTTTTTGTGCTCTGGCCAAAGAATGTCTCCTATTTTTAGTATTTAGTTGATTAATTTATTTAAACTATTCCTGGTTCAATATGACTTGACTAACAAGTTTACAAGTTTTGTTGGGCGACCGGCTACGAGATTCTTATGGGGAGGGGGGTTGGAATTGTATGAATTGCAGAATGATTAACGCCAACATCTTTGATCGACTGTCCTGCTTCAATGCAACCCCATAGCACGCCAGGGCTCAGAATCTTCTTTTCATCTTCTGGAAGCTAAAGGAAGCCATAGAAGCACGTATGTCTTGAAAACACATTGTATGAAAGTTTTAAACATCTTCTATCAGCACTTACAATCAACTTTTGTAACTCTTCATAAATCTGTCTTCTTATAAGACTGCCCTTTTTGCATATTTCTTCACATGAAGTAGCGATTGGCTGTTATCTAACATATTTGCATACTTCCATCTACATCTGCAGCGAATTGCATCCTCTTCAATTCTGATTGGCTTCCGGAAATAAGCATTTTCCTCTCCGTGCTTAACTTTCTTAAGTGAGTGTATTTAGAAGGTCTCCTTTCTCATATGTTAGAGCAGAGCTCATTAGTTTGTTGTTTTGTCTGTAAGCATCTCACTTTTTTGAAATTCGGAGAATTTCAAACAGCAACGGTATCAACCGTAGCGATGAAAAACAAATAAAATTTAATATCTTCATAGCTTTGATTTTCAAGAATGATTTTACTTTGAAATACAATGCCATTTTTGATTGACATTATTTTGAGTTGAAAAATGGGAGATTATATTCTAAGCTCTTTTTTTTTTTTTTTTTGATAAGAAAAAATCCATTAATAAACACAAACATATTATTGAATAGTAATAGGGCTGTTTAATTTTTTTTTCTTTAAGACAAATTTTTGTCTACAGTTTAATTTTATGGAAATTAAAACCACTTGATTACAAAATCATAAATATAATATCTGTCACTGTCCTTTAAAGAATAGAGTAGTGTTAATTCAATCAATCATTTCTTCTGCTCGTCTGAATGCAGCTGAAAACAAATTTCAATGTACTAAATTATACCTTAGAAAATTTTAAAGGTGATTTTGGTATAATAGAAACCATTTCGAAAAATTGAACATAAAAATTTCGTTCATTTTAAGAATGTTTTAAAATATCTACAAAATACAATCAATGTAAACATTTATAACTAAATTGGGGAACTACCTTATTCTTATGGGGGGATATTCTGGAATCGATTTTATTAATTTAGTTGAACAATTATTCCTTTGTTTTTATTATTCATTTTTTTTAAAAAAATAGCTTCAAAGACTTATTACTAATAAGTTCATTAAGCACTATAATCATACTATTATCTATTTTGAGGAAAACTTTATGTATTGTGTATTATTCAGTGCAAATAGACAAAGTTTTCGGAAGAGTGTCACTAAGCATATTTCCATGGAACTAGGAAAAACTCTTATTGTAGTGAATAATTAATAGTTGTAATAAATAGAATTTACGAATAACATATAGTTTCCTATTGTCATTAAAAAGCTTCATCATTATCAAAATAAACATTTGAAAAATTAAGTATTGTTACGTTTTTAGCGTAGCGGGTTCGGATTGAATGGACTTTACTTGAGGACAGCACAAACAAATTTATTTACAGCTATTTACAGGTATATACAGGATGACTAGAAAAAGTAAAACTTCAGAAAACCCAATCCAGCAATAATTAGTCACTTACAGCGTAAATGCAAGTCTTACGCACAATAAACTCGGTTTGCAAAACAACTATAGTATAGCACAGCAACAGTAAATCACAGCGAGCTCAATAAATCAGCGTTAACAACAAACGCAAACACATCTCACTAATAACAAGCGAAAATCTGCTAGTCCAGCAATACGCTTCTCTTGCTTGAGAGAGCAACTCTGAACTAACTCACTAACTCTGGCTACTCGTCCTTATATAGCCGAAGAAGCGCGTGCACCAGATCTCGTGAAAATTATCAAAACAACGCGCGCAATCCAGCGGCTACTAGACTATTCCTTTCGCCAAACCAATCAAGCTGGCGCGACGCTCCTTGCCAAACGTCGCCATCTTTGGTGCATTTTCGTGCCGCTCGCCCGCTTGTAACATTGCCCCCTCCTCAAGGACTGCACGTCCCGGGCAGTACAGACCCCGAGCAGAAGACATTCAATGGTTACAATAACATAGACTTTCAGTTCCATCCATGAACATTGAAAAACAATTAACATAAAGAACACTATTTACAAACATAAGGTCATATTTACATAAATGAGGAAACCATGGTTTCAACTAAGTATTTGACAAGTTACCATAATAAGGGGCTAGCCGGTCATAATGTACTACTCTTGGTTTTGAATTCGGTGACTTCCTTATTCGAACCACGACGTCATTCAGTCTTTTCGGAACTGTATAAGGGCCTTCCCAGGAAGACTACAGCTTCGGAGAAAGTCCCTTTCGTCGAATCGGGTTCCAGAACCATACCTTGTCACCTTCCTTGAATTCATGTCCGGTGGCTTTAGTGTCGTACCTGGCCTTCATCTTCTCCGTTGCTGTGTTGATCCGGTCTCAGGCAAGCCTGTGTACGTCATCTAAGCGGGCCTGGAGGTCTTGAACAGGATCCACAGGCGAAGAAGGCGTATCCGGTGGACACCCGAACTGAGGATCACAGGGCAGTCGGAGTTCTTTTCTGTTTCCATTATCTCTCCTAGGGAAAGGTCCCAAGATGTCAGAGGCGAGTCTTTCAAATGGTGCACCTACATTATAGCGCCGTAACTTACAACGACTACGTGTTTTTGGTCCTTTACGGGCGTTACAGTCATCACCATTCTCGAACATCATCTTTCATGTTGTTCCAATAGATACGCTCTCGGACTTTACGAGTTGTCTTCATGACTCCGAAGTGACCACCTGCAGGATTGCTGTGTAGCTCCTTCAGTACTTGATTTATCCTTGATCGGGAAAGTACAAGTTGCCACTTAAATGACTTCTATCTTTGGACTCCCATTTTCTATACAAGATGCCATTTCTAATTTCGAGTGAGTTCCAGAGAGCCCAATAACGTTTAGTTCCAGTACTCAGGCTTGAAATGTCTTGCAATTTTGGTCTTGAATTGCTTGATTGCATAAACTTTAAAATCGGTTTAATGTCAGGATCCATTCTTTGTTCCTTGCGAACCTCCTCATCACTCCAGGGATCAGATTGAGATGGGATAGCTCTTGTGATTTGACGCACAGTTGATGTATCAATCCCATATTTCTTTTCCGCAGAGGAGCAGTTGTGACAACCCTCGGAGTAGGGCTTTCTTAATCAGTCATCTACATTTTCTCTTCCAGAACCTAAATGGAAAAGAGACAAGACTTATGATGTTTAGTGCAGGGAGTTATTCTTAAATTCGATTACAAAATCATACTTCTTCAGAAAGTCCATACCAAGTATGAAATCATATGTAATTTCCGCTACGTAGACGACATGGTCATAAGTAGCATTTCCAAATCTAATTTCAATATTCAATTTCCCTATAAGTGGGATTCTGTCATCAGTGACCGTTTCGAGAATGACGTAGGACGGTGTCCAGAGAATTTTCCTTCCGAGTTGTTCTGCAACATCTCTACGCATGATGGTCACGTTGGCTCCTGTGTCAACGACCAATCGGCAGGGCATTCCGTTGACGAAGGCTTCATCAAATACACCATTTTCACCGCCGCCTCTGGAAGATATCTTTAAAATTCTAAAACGGGTTTCCTGATTGCTTCTAGAAGAATCTTTAACTCGTTTATCTACGCGGACTGGACAATTCCTCCGAACATGGCCCTCGTCGCCGCATTTCCAACATTTCACAGTTCTCTGACCATGTTCGTTGGGCCTTTCAACTCTTTTCCTGATAAATTGGCAATTTGCTTTCATCATTTCGAATAGATTTTGCAGCGAAGGATCCGATGCGTCTTGAACCGTAGCACCTCTAACTGAATGGCGATCCATCCTTGCAGTTTGTTGAGCGGCTTCAAATTTCATGGAATAAACCAAAGCTGCTTTCAAATCCTTCAGTTCAGCCATTCGCAGGGACATTTGTTTCTCTGGATCCCTCACACCATCAATGAAATACTCCAGGGCCAGTGTTTCCCGTACCTTGGCAGGATAGTCGGAAAAGGCAAGATAGGAGAGCCTCGCTACATCTGCTGCAAGCTCTTGCAGGCTTTCGTTCGAACGTTGTTGCCTATTATTCAATTGAAGACGGCTATAGTCCTTGAGGCATATTTCTCCGAAGCGCAACTCCAGAGCGTTTGAGAGAGCATCAAAGTCCAAATGTTGATCTTCGGGAACAGTTCTCAAAATATCAGCAGCTTTAGCCCGTAGTGATGCAACCAGTTGACGAGCCTTCGTGACTGGATCCCAACCATTGGCTTCTGCGACGATGGAGAATTCAGTCTTGTAGACTTGCTAAGATGTTTTTCCATTGTAAGTGGACACTTTAATGCTTGATTTAGGGATAACAGGCACAGGTTGAGGTATTTTAGGCTCTCCAACATTCGGAGATTAGTTTTCAGATTTTACGTGCACACCTTCCATTTTCTTAAAATACGTTGAATCTTTCGTCCATTTTTTCAAATTTCTGCTGAATATTACAAATCTTTGTATCGTTCTCTTGAACCTTTTCTGCTAAAGCATATACTTTGGAGTTGATTGCTTCAACGATAATAGCTTTCCCTTGTTCTATCTTCTTCGCTATCTTCTCTTGCCCTTCTTCAATCTTCTTCTCCATTTCTGTTATGAAAGCAAAAAGCTGTTCGAATTTTATTTTCTCCGCTTCCTCCATCGCTCTAGTTTTCACCGTTCAATCCCACTTCTGACACTAGTTGTTACGTTTTTAGCGTAGCGGTTTCGGATTGAATGGACTTTACATGAGGACAGCACAAACAAATTTATTTACAGCTATTTACAGGTATATACAGGATGACTTGAAAAAGTAAAACTTCAGAAAACCCAATCCAGCAATAATCAGTCACTTACAGCGTAAATGCAAGTCTTACGCACAATAAACACGGTTTGCAAAACAACTATAGTATAGCACAGCAACAGTAAATCACAGCGAGCTCAATAACGCAGCGTTAACAACAAACGCAAACACAGCTCACTAATAGCAAGCGAAAATCCGCTAGTCCAGCAAAATGCTTCTCTTGCTTGAGAGATCAACTCTGAACTAACTCACTCACTCCGACTACTCGTCCTTATATAGCCGAAGAAGCGCGTGCACCGGATCTCGTGAAAATTCTCAAAACAACGCACGCAATCCAGCGTCTACTAGACCATTCCTTTCGCCAAAACAATCAAGCTTTCGCGAGGCTCCTCGCCAAACGTCGCCATCTTTGGCGCATTTTCCTGCCGCTCACCCGTTTGTAACAGTATTTATCGTCTAAGTAAAACTAGTTACTTTTCCAAAAGGTAACCACTTGTAAAAAGATAAAATAATATGAAAATAAAAATGAATGGTGTTGGAGCTATATTTTCAATTGACAACAATCATTGATATTTCCTGTGATGATAAATTATCGTGTAGGGAAGAGACTTTTGGTAAGTTTTAATGTCCAGGACGATGGAAAAGTTCGAACCAAATGTAAAGAAAGGTTTTTTGTGTTCCCAATATCAATGATATAGGTTTTTGTACGCATAGATATATTTGATAGATACTTTCCTTAAAAAAATTATATTATATGTATTCGGTCGAAAAATCTTTACCTATGTATTTTAATTAAACTGATGTAGTGTTATTAATTAAAATTTTAGTTTTGAAATGTCATATTTTATTTGTATATTAATAAAAATTTCCATTTACAACTTTTCAAATAACATTTTTTTAAAACTCATGTTGACAATTATTTTCCCCCGGATAATTTCGAAAGACTTTCTTGTTTGCACTGCATAAAAACGGAGTGAGAATATATAGTGGTGATAAAATAAGATGACGACAGATTCAAAATTATTTATCGCAGCTATGCATGGGAGCAAGAAAAATTTTATAACTCTTTTGGTAATGTAAACTTAATAGTTGTAATAAATAGATTTTATGTATTAACGTACCCTCTTTTGCCATATGTATTGACTTACAGATTTCCATATACTGAAATTAGTGTAAACGAGAAATACTACTTTATTCGAAAAAATGTTTTATTTATTTTTACTTCTTGAAACTGTTGTAGGATGAGAGGTGCAATTCAAAGATTTTTCTCTGAGAATGTTTAGAATTTTCTAATGTTTGTTGAAAATCGGCAGGGCTAATATCTGCATTCTTTTTCCAGTTTTTGGTTATTTAAACAAATAAATTTAGTGAATACTATTCAGAGACTATTAATTAAATAATATTAAAATAATATGTGCGAAAATAATATTTTTTGCTTATGTAATAATAAAAATTAAAAGATTCTAGGAGAGGGGACTATCTGATTTGTAGGTTTTTGCTTTACCGATCGTAATCGAAAAAAAAAAAAACATTGCGCATAAGCAAGGGTTTAAATTAAGTGCTGATATTATGCGAGGCTTATTTGAATCTTAAAAAAAAAATTTGCATAGTTCAATTTATTTTCCGATTGGAAATTTTACTACCGATAGTTCGCTATGTCTGTAGTAGTCTTTCTGGAGGAAGTCAGCAACACTTCAAATTTGCGAAAAGATTTGAAATGGCTGTTTGACATAGCCGGAATCGTGGCGCAAAGTACGATTCAATTCCAAATGGTGCCATGCGTTCATTAGGCCCACCCTTTCAATTTTGAGAGAGCCTTTTCCAACTACCAGCTCCCCCCGCCCCTCCTTTTCCGATCTGAAACGTGATCGCTTTGCTGGTTTGCGTGCGAGTATTCAGGCCTACTAAAGGAGTTTCCACGTCACCTAGGTAACGCATAGGATATTAACTACAACCACTGTACCCCCGCATGTTTCCAGAAGGAAACTGGGGGTTACCAACTGAGAGGGGAGTCAATCGAGCGAAAGAAATTGTTACATTTCCTTCTGTTATCAACATTCTGTTGATGGAATGGCCTATCTTCTAGCTAGGCATCTCCCTCTCCCTTCCGTTACCTTCTCTGATTATTCAAATGCCGTTCAAGTTATTCGCCGTCAAATAGATGTTATGCGGTTTGCTAAAGCACTACAAAGTATACACTCTAAAGCATATGCTGAAATCAGATGCCATCCATTTTGGAAATTCCTGATGTTTCATTAGAAGACTCCAAACACCTTATTTTACGTTTTGAACGAGCTTCTCCGTACGGTGATGATTTTCAAATTGTTTTACCACTAAGTGAAAATCTTATATTCTTCATATCACAAACTGATGAAACAAAGATTTTTCTTCTTGATGCTGCTAAAAAAGAAGAAATAAAAGGAAGTAAACTACAGCAGTAATTAATGGGTTACTCTATTGAAAGATTTTAAAAAAAGAAATTGAAAGTTTGACCATCATGCAATTTTCACGCAACTGTCTTCGGCAATTTTTTTATTTCATACATAATATTGCAATAAACAATAAAATCAATATTTCTGATTTTACAAACAAACATTATTTCTGACTTTATAAAAAAATCAATTTGTTTAAAAACCAATCAAGCGAAGGACCCGATAACTGCTTCGCTTGCCAATCCTCCGACCGTCCATGAGTCGCGATACTCTGCCTCGTCCTTGCGATTCAGCTCCGTTTCCATTAACTCCTTGGCCCCTCTCGCATTCATCTCCGGTAGACCGAAACATGGGGCGTTATCTCATAACTCGCACGTGCCCACCCCTACAATCGACGATAAATTTTCTAACCTCCAAACCCCTCCTCGCTAATCCTCTCTTATGTTGCCCGCCAGAGAGTCAATTTGTTAAAACACTTCCGTTCTTTTAAAGCCCCGGTGTCAAAACGCCCCATCATTCGCGCCCAGGCCTATTTGTTTCGAGTACAAGAGGGGGGGGGGCTATTTCCCCGCTTCGGAAGAGCCCTCTCCAGCATGCGATTTTGTTTGCCTTCGCCGCTATCGAGCCCTTAGTCTTTGGTCCATTGTTCGACTCCGAATTGAAGAATGGCCTTCAACGCAACAAAGAAAGAGTGTGATGTGATTCATTCGCTGCAACTCTTTTGTCTGTTGGCAGGTGATTCGTCACCGCCCTCATTTGCTCTGTCTTCCCATTGGAATCCTCAAGTGGTCGCAGTCGATCCCCATGGAGTAAGAATAAGAACAATTTTCACAAGTTTGAACGTCTTTCGAAGGTTGTCATCACAGTTCTTTTTGGAAAGGTTCTCTATTGCATTGTATTTCCAATCGAATTTTGTGTGAAGAAAAGGATTTAATTGATGAACGCGAATTGGCCCATTTTGAAATGCGATTTTTCTCGTACTTCCTCAAGTTGAGAATATACATGTATTTATTTGTTGAATTAATTTTGCTAATTTCTTTTTTTTAGTCGAATTAAAGGCAAATGATTTCTTCTCTTGTAGTGTTACTGTCTCGAATTATTTAATTTATATGCATCATTTTACAAAAATCTCCTTTTATGATAAATATTGTTGGGACTTATGTTTTGATTGGCTTTGCGAAGTCAATCTATAGTAGAAATGGCCCTTGCAATTTTTATCGCGTAATGAGAATACCCCTCTCCCACGGTTGGTCTACTTCATGAATGGAAGCGCAAATCCTGGTAATAAAACTTTCTCATTTATCCTTATGCGAATAAAAATCAGTATGCATAAAAAATTTATGGGAACGCAAATTTACCTCTCTCTCTCTCTCTCTATCTATCTATCTATATCTATCTATCTATCTATCTATCTATATAGGAATTCGAAATTTCGATGAATGTCCACTCCACTTTTCAGTTTTAACTTTTAACATGATATCAAAATCATGTTAAAAGTTGGCTGAAATTCTTACCTTGGAAATTTATCTATCTGTCTAGTTGTTATTTAAAGCAATAATTATAAATCGTGAAGAGGTAATTGATAAAATTTGGGGCTCAGTTTTAGCATCTAAAATGTAGATCCTTTTCAGAGTTCGAATTGTATCTGTTTTTCGGTTTGTAAACTTGCCTGCAAAATAAATAAATAAAATAAAATAAAGCTGGAACCCATGGATACCGTAATTGCCGATATAAATAAGATTTTGTGTACATCGAAATTGTAATTCTGCTAAAACTGTAGTTTCTATGCCAAATTTTGATTTCAGTCGATAGACAAAACGACTTCCAAAATGCATGCTCGATTTTCTTCTCTATACTAAGTACAAAATGCCCATGTGTGGGATTATAAAATTGAAATTCTGAGCACTCGAGGCGTTTACGAATGTTCAGATCAGATCATACACTGTTCAAAATTTCCATGCTGAGGAAGGGAAGCAGACAAAGGGCACGTTTACGAGAAAATTTATTGAGATCTCTTCCGCTAGTTGTATTTTGATTTGATTTATTATTATTGTTGTCGAAGTGTTTGTCCCCCTCCATGATCTTTTGCGAATGATGTAGAATAACGTTAAGTGAAAAAAAACCCCATATTTTTTATGGTTTTTTTTTAAATATTTTTTATGATTTTTAAGAAAATTGTAGGTCCTTATTTTAATTTGAAGAAGCTTTTAAAAGCAAACAAGACTCTTCTGATGCACGAAATTAACTGGATAACCATTTCTCATAAGCCATGGCTCTATCCTTTCTATAGAAATTTCGCATTCACTATGTAGATTGCGATTTTTTCCTCCTTTCGAACTCCATGGACCCTTGAAATTCTTCCCACTCAGCACGTCATCACTCGTTAAGAAATTCCTCCTTACATCTTAATATTGGCTTTCAGTCATTGAAAACTGCCACCGGATTTCATTTCAATGGTATTCTGAAACACTAGAAATGCCTGTAAAAAAATTTCGGTATTAATAATAATAAAAAAAAGAGATGCTAAATATTGAAAAGCAATTCAATTGTTACCAAAAAAAAATGAAAACCGTCTTCCCTCTGAAAGAGGAGCCCACTCCACGTAACGATTCGATCTCGATATTCAGATCAATCAACACCTCCTTTAATTTGTTTGCTTAAAAGTTTCATTTTTTAAATTTTTATTTATGCCTATTGGTCTGTGGAGAAGTAAATCAACTATGTAACAGACGAAATTTGTGAGAATTGTTATGTGATTCTGCACTAAAATTGCGGATAATATCACATTTTGAGCGTATAGTTTTAGGGAATTTTGTTCGTCTGTACTTCCTTCTTTTTAAGGTGGGAATGATTTATTGATAAACAAAAGGATCTTCAAAGTAGAATTGATTGTTTATTGATCTGTATAATCAATTTTGTGAAATCAATACATTGCCCTATCTGCCCGACATTTTGTGATCAAACACATGAAACTGTTTTGGGAGGATCAAAGTGACCCGTGAGGGTTTAGGACTCGTGAAATCTTGAGTCACGACGATTCGATCATTTCGTCACAAAAATAATTTCTGTCCTCCCGAACAGTGCAAAACTTTGAGAACACAAACTAATTATTTCAACTTTCCTGACAAAATTCGAATGCATTATTAAATGGGATCTCTCGACTGCGTGGTCCTCCGTTCGATGTGACGGGGAGGCCGCTGAAGCCACTCGGTCCGCGCGGCGTCCTTCCAGGGAGTAATGGATCGACAGAGCCTTCCGCGACGCTCCCGGGGAGCTCTCCGCTGTACTTTTTTCACGCATTTCCGATTCTGATGATCGACTTCGTGTCGAGGGCAATGCGGGAGAATATTTCTGGACTCTGGGTATTCAGCTTTGTGTATAGTTTCTTACATTTCGTTTGGAACGATTATTACTATCTTCATGTCAGATGGGAGATCTCAATTTTAGATAAGCTTTAGAATTTTAATATTTTTTTTCTTTGTGGAAAATACAATAATAAGCAATAAAATGTTACTAGCACATCCGTTAAATTTCTTGTAAATCTTGATCTTGATACTACGATTTCGTTGTTTTTGAAATCAAAATGTATCATTCTATAAAACGCTTAATTTTTTATGTAATAATTTTACTATATTTTTAGTATTTGAAGGATTTTCCCCCCTTCAGATTATTACATTTTACTTCTAGATGTTTATATTTAACTTAATTCATTATTTTATGGAGTTAATTTTTTTCTTCCTTTTTTTTTAATCCACGCTTATACCATGTTTGAAATTACCAGCACAACTTAGAATGTGTGAGTAAAAAAAAGAAAGAAAAAACGTAAAATATTGCAGATACATTGTTCAACGATTCTGAATGCTCAGACTTATTATTATTATTTCACTTTTTGGGATAAACCTGAAGCTGGAACTTCATAAACCGCTATTAATCAATAGATTTCTGGAAACAACTGAAATTTCGCCAATCGAAAGGAAGAAAGGAGTAATTTTTTTCCAGAGTTCCTGTTGACGTACTTAATTTGAATTTGAAAGACCATACAAAAGAACTCATAATTTTTTTTAACTAACGTGTTGACAAACAGAATTCTATTGGAATGTTTTTCTAACCCATGGAGGAGTTAAATATGCAAATTCTGAAAAATCTTGTGGTGGAATTTTTTGATGATTACGGAAACTTACTCTTTGCTTACTTCACGTTCGAAAAAATAAAAATATTAAAGCATCCAATTGTTTATCCTTCATTTTTCACAAAAAACATTCTCTTCTCAATCATTACTTGGTGTGTTTCTTCCTGATGTTTGCGTGCATCGATCCGATTTTGTGAATCCATTGCAAGACGACTCTGAAATGCCTCTTACTACAAATAAGCTGACGTGTTCAGTTTTATTGATTCGGTCGCTCCTGGTACATAAATCACTGTATTTGTAAAGTTCTCTTACTAGTAATTCATTGACAAAACTAGCTTTGGACGTTGGTCGGAAGACGTAAACGAACGCTTCTTTTATTCATTTTTTTCGTATTTTTCCCCGTTTCTCGGGACATTTCCTGGTAGTGATGAAGCTGTCATTGTTATGTACCTTTTTACCCCTATAAAATGGATGCGTTTCATCGGAGAGAAATCTTTAACGATGGGAATATTTTTTTTTCTTTTTTTTTATGGTAAATTTTCCACATTAGCCTCCTCCTCTCACGTGATCTGTTGAACAACGGTGCAGAACAATGTCTAATTAAATGGAAAGATGACGAATTTTTGTCCCCACGTGGAAGCTCGCACTAAGCGTGTTATTCGCACCAAAGATTTCGACCTCCTCTCTCATTTTCGTGGCTGTCATTGATTGGGTGATTTGAAATTATCATAATCTTGTTGAATAGTTGTTGTTTTTTTGGTTTTTTTTTGCCTTTTCCCATTTATTAATGTTATTTTAAAACATAATCAATTTTTTTGCAAACTGCATTTTGCTATTAACGCTATAACGTTTGCTATAACGTTTATTAACGCTATTTATTAACAGTTTTGAGCATTCCTTTGTTTAAAATTTTGTCTTATTTGATTTTTATGCCTACGCGGTTTCCGGTAGACTTTCTATATACTTTATTTTTTATTATTTTTTTATTTCGTTAAAAAATATTGATTTTGGATTTTTGAAATCGGATTTTTTTTCAAGATTTATATTATTTGCAAAAATATCTGGGTATAATTTAACAAATGTTTCTTAAAATCAGACAAAGCTAAATTTATCTTTCGTTTTCAAATTTTTAGAATTTGTGGCACAAAATTTTTGAAAAGCACAGTTTTATACATTAACCAAAAATCTCAATTCGAATTTTTATATCAAAGAGTTTTATCGATAATGTCGGCTTAAAGTTCCTCAATAAAACCAAGTAATGTATTGTAACCGATGATTGACTGAGATGGAATGACACTCTCTTCTGAATGGGTGATTTTGGAGAGAAATTTCGTTCCTTTGATGGGAACTCAAGGAATAACTATCCGATTGGAATTAAAATGAATACATTTTTTCAAAATACACTTTTATTTTTTATTTTTAGGCACTTAGTCAGGCATTCTTATAAATTATTATTATTACAAAAACAAATTTTTATTTTAAAATTTATGTTTTGTCGTCGAATGAATTAGTGCAGTTTTCCCATTGCGAATCATTTTAAAATGCTAGATGATTTTTATACCGTGACAAGTGCTTGTTTAAAAATCTATGCGGTATTGCGCTTCTATACAATTCTGTACAAAATCGATACTAAATATTAGTTTCACTGGTACATTCTGCAAAAATTGACTTTTCTTCGTCGCGAATCTTTTCGGAGGAAACCATGACCAGATATCACTTGCTTTGTCGCTTCTGCTTCACTCAAGAACACGTCGCCACGGACCACTTTACGCATCATTTCCCTTGGCAGAGCCGGCTATTTTTGGAGAATCCATAGTCGGATGAGAAATGGCCGTTAGAAACGCACTCCAGTTTTTGTTTGGCATTCCGCATAAAAAGAATTTGGTTCGTTGAGTATTATCACAATTCACTGCTATTCATGGAAGTATTCTGATCAGTACTGTAAAATGTTTATGCCCCCTTTAGATTCCGCTTGCTGACATGTCTGGTTTTGACTGCTTTTTGTTTTCTCATTCTTGAACCCGCTATCCTTTTAGGGTAATATGAATATGATGAGGAGCAACTGGGAATCGGATGCGGAAGTGGTGAAACGGGAAAGCTCGATAGAGCTCGGAGCAAAAAACTGGAAACGCGATTGAAGGAGTCGCTGAGAAAGACGAATACAAACAATTTCCATAAACAGGCTTTCTGAATTCACTCCACGTACGAGGGTAAGGGAGATGGGGGGCAATAAATTTTTCATCTCATCCCCTCGATCCTCCTACTTGGCATCTAAACGACGGAGGGAAGAAATAAAATCTGCATCTTGTTTGCACTTGATTCTTTTCGATTGTAACTTGAGAGACGTGAAATTTAAAATCCTTTCTTTCCACCTTTTTTTTTTTCCTTCCAAATTCTCTTTTTCACCCATTTTCAAGGTTTTTTTTAACCCATCATGATCCAAGTTAGGAAAGATGTTAGTTCTGTGGCAAAAATATTTACTAGGTTTTGCGGAATTTCGTGCTTTTTATCTTCACCCCACCGCACCCTCTATACTTCTTCGATTTCTCTTCTTTTGGGAAGGAAAAGAAAATAAAATGTCAGTAATAACAAAGCGTATAGTTGAATATGTATTCAAAAGCATGTGTTGATTCAGGAGGAAAATAATGGAGGTGAGTATTGTAAGGAAGTCGCCACTTTGTCTCCTGCTGGTAGAGACACATGATCGAACAATGATATTCCTATCCAGCGGTGAGGCTATTCTTCCCATTGTGTTTCTCCCGTTCTTAGAATTTGAGATAGACAGATAAGGGATCACACATGTTTTCGGCCCATTAAAGCAGTAAACCGTGCCGAAATACCAGACGGGACTATTTCGTCTATGTACCACCCAGCTGGGAAGGGTTCCGATAACGAACAGCATATGCTGTTTACAACCCATTGAAGGAAGAACGCAGGTGTGAACAGCGGTTGACGGTGCTGATAAGGGGTGTATGTCTCAGAAATCTTCCCACGACATGGTGGCGCGAGTGGGCGTAGAATGATTGGACGACAGGCATCTCCAGCACGCCAATATCAGCCTGTGAGGTGGAGCTTCGCGCCCGTTAAAAAGGGAAGAGAGAAAGAGGAGACAAGCTGATCCGGTGGACGAAATGAACTTTGAGGAGTGCTGAAGTGGAAGAGATACCACGCGATCTCGAGTTTGTTAGAAAGATCTACCGGAAGTAATCCGTAGATCTCTAGAGCTACAGGCAGTAGCCGAATACGAGGAATTGCTTGTAAATTCCCGGCATAGTTGTCGAACAGTCAATCCATTGTAAATATTTCCTGTATCTAACCTAGATTATGTGTGTGTTTTTGTGTAAAGCTGTAAATAAACCCTTTGTGTATAACACGCTACCATTTCATTTGACCCGCCCGTGGTCAAGTCGTTACAGTATGCAATTAAAGCAGATCTACAGCAACTAAACACATCATATCATTGAGCAGTTTTATGAAATTCAGACTGTCGAATTTTTTGTGAGTCCCAAAAGTATATGTCAAAAAAGTATTATATTCGGACTCATTTAGTTTTGTAAATAATAAATATTGTATTGAAATTTTTGATAATACGAATTACGTTGCAACGTGTTCCTCCCTGTTCCTCGGAGAATATTTTACACCAGTCTAGTTCTGACCACGTTTTGTCTCACATTTATGCTGTCACTCTTAGAGCACTGGCTCTTTTATCTCATCGGGGTTTTATATCTTCCCTCAATATATCTCTTCTCGTTTCAAGAGAAGATTAAGTGAAATGCAAGACTAATTTAAAATCCAATTTTAGAGTATATATTGTAATGACTCGATCCTGGTCGATCAAATAAAATGGTAGCGTTTTCAACACAAAGGTATTATTTACAGCTTTATACAATAACAAAAACAACAACACGTCCTCTAAGTTAAATGCTGAGAAATATTTACAACTGGATTGTCAGTTCGGCATCTATGCCGAGGATTCACAAGCTGTCCGCGTATCCGGCTACTGTGTGTAGCTCCAGAGATCTACGGATTACTTCCGATAGATCTTTCCAAAAAACTCGAGATCAAGTGGTATCACTTCCACTTCAGCACTGCTCACAGTTCGTCTGGTTCCCGTATCCGCTCTCGTCCAGTCTCTAGTCAGATAAGCTGGTCCCGTCTTCTTGGATCGGCTTGTCTCCTCTCTCCGGTTCAGCTTCTCGACCGTCCATTTTAACAGTGGTGTAGCTCCACCTCTCCGGCTCGCATTGGCGCGCTGGCGATGCCGATTGTCCAATCCTTCTTTAGAAATACTCCCAATGGCACGCCGTCATGTAGTAGGAATATTCTTGAAACATCTACCCCTTAACAGAACCTTCACAATACACAATGCTCGCATCTGCATTCGCTTAGCACTTCTTTCTTCAATGGGTCGTAAAGGGCATATGCTGTTCATTATCGGAACTTTATCCCAGCTTCGATGGTCCATAGAAGAAATAGTACTATCTGGTGTTTCGACACAGTTTGCTTCTTATTTGTCTCCATTCAAGTCCGTAGGGCGACACTAAAAGGGTGAAACACAATGCCCAACAAAGGATGAATAGTCTCATTACTGGCTAAAAGTAGCATTGTTCGAGTATGTGTCTCTTCTAACAGGAGAGCAGGTGACGATTTCCTTACT
>JAOUZG010014841.1:1907382-1924038 GCA_026289955.1 Argiope argentata | reverse complement strand
TATATATATATATATATACATATATATATATATATATATAAAGAGAGTTAAATATATATATAGAGAATAAATAATAGCTTTTTATAACGTTCAAAATTTTACATTATCATTTTGTATGAGTGTTTTGCGATCAGAGAAGGGTTTGTGCTCCCTCTGTATATTGATGGGACTGTACTTATCCTTGATGACATTGTGCAACATTGTTCTTATGCTTGGTGAGCTCAAATAGAAATAATTGTATAATCCACCATAAAAAAATATTTTCCTCGAAATGTGAGAATATTTAGTTCCATGGTATTGCTAATCCATTTTAACACTGCTTCAGTGCTCAAATACGTTATGGTATCGAGGCAGAATGCTTTCTCTGAATATCATACTCGCTGCAAAAATAAAAGAAGGAAACACGTTCCAGCGGCACCGTTTTATCGAGAACAATCAGATTTGAAAAATCTCCTTCAAACTAGACTTAATCTCAGAAACATTCTTAAATTTATGGCAACATACCAATATAATTTTTAAATAAAGTGAAAGGATGAAATGATTTTATGATATCTTTATAATGAAACTCCAAAACTGAACTAGGAATGTTTATGTATCTCCCCTAATATCTGTCTTCGCTGGCCTTTTAGACCCCATGAAACTTTTGAATGAATTGAGTCAACTGTAAATAAGTGAAAGAGTTTATTACTCAATAATTTGCAATTACACCAAGTGGGGAACAGAACGCCCCAGAGACCCTTCGGAATCCGCACGTTGCATCTGAGTTCTAATGACTATTTTTATCTTAATTAAAATTTTAGGGTTCGATTTGTGTCTTCGAGGACTCCTACCTCCGGTCAGATTGAGTGAATTTCGCCATTCCATCGTTCTCCAAAGGAATCGGCCCCTATTATCCGCGGATATCCAGTAACTGGGTTCTCCACTTCCGGGGGCCTCTCCCGTCTCGATAGACGGAGGGGCTCTCCTTTGTCAGGGGACGGATAGTTTCTGCTAAGTTAAAGTGTCATCTTGGGAAGTGATGATAATATAAGATCCAGAATGCCTGTCACAAAAACTAGTTATGAGGGGGAGTAATGTTTCTTATTTTTCTTCTCACATTATCAAATTCATTTTGTGTGAATAAAGACCATCTGACCAATTTTTGGAAATTTCAAAATTTTATGCATATTTGTGTTATTAATTTGGACACACCATTTTAACATCTGCTGGGCTTTAATTGTTAATTGGTCATTAGTTTAAACAAGTTTTCATTCTGGATCATTGACACCGTTAATGATCTATGATGAAGAATTTTTAATGACTTTTTAAGAATGATCTATGAAGAAGAATTTTTTAAATTGGACTTATAACTTAAAGAGTTTTGGAATTTGGAAAAAATTTGGAATTGATTTTATAATGATGAAATAACCAAACCTAAAACCTAAACCAATTTTTAAGGTTTTTTTTTTCATTTTATTTATCGGCGAGTTTTTAAAAGTAATTTTCATTAAATTTTTTAAAGATTTTTCAAAAAGTTGCGGTTTTTGATATAAACAAATTTATAAAATAGAAGACCTTACTTTTACATTTTTTAATAGAGATTTCGTTTAACGGGTGTTTCTCAATCTTCGCAAAGCTAAGCAGAGAGAGTGTTCTGAATGCGAGTTAAAACACAATCACCGTAAGTCACGTGCGCCTTCACAATACAACTTGATGACACTTGGTGCTTAACTTCTGGTGGAATGAGAGTTGAATGCGCATTTTCTGATGAGGTGACTATGCACAGATTTGTAGTTACGATGTAACCGAAAGCTATTTTTCTAAACTACCTTTTAAGTTATTGCACTCGCGTGAAGGCGGAAAATTCATCTTCCGGAGGATTTCTTTCAAATTTTTTCTTCAATTTTGATGACAAAAATATGTATCTTATTTTATAGTCTTGTCCATTGTATTTTCGAACTATTGCATGAGAATAAAATAGACCCATAGACTCTTGGATGGATTCCGAAATTGATCGAAATCTTCTATTTTAGTGTTGAGTATAAGGATGGAATGTTTCAGAATTTCTTATAGGAATCAATTGGAGTGAAATAACCTCTTCCTTTGCTTCAGAAGACTAGAAAATTGTCTACTCAGTGTCATTTTAAAAATCTTTACTTTTCGGTATTGGATTTGAAAGATGGCACATAGCGTTCTCTTTCCCGAGTTGCTTTAAAATGTTTATGAATATTAATCATTAATTCGTTTACCCATCAAAATCTAGTTTTGCAGCCTGGTTTAGGATATAATTGTCCCCCAGAAGCATGGATGACGTGGCAGGACTATCGATGTATTGGACTCCAACAAGTAATTACAGTGGCAGCTCTTCAAATCCATTCTCTGTTTTACATATTTCCTGGACTGTTCTTTTTTTTCCGTGGTTCACGTGCAAAAAAAAAAAAAAAAAATTGTATTTTTCGACTGAGGAGCATCGCATTTCGATGCTTCCAGCGAATTATCTGTCATGCTATGATATCCTCATTTGTCAAGAAAAACTTCGCTCCTTCTGCCCCCCCCCCACCTTCTCTCCTCTATCTTCCACCCTGGCAGCTTGTTTTACACTTTTCTTAAACAGAACACCATGTCATTATTCAACCAGGGAGGGAATAAAAAAAATCCCCCTTCCTTTTTTTTTCTTTTTGAATTGCGTTGAAGGTTAAGAAAGAAGAATAGAAAAATAATAAGCATAATATAATTTTCTGAGGATGCAGCTTGTAATGTGCCTCTTACGAAGTATTTATTTTCCACTTTTTTTTTCTCTAACTGTTTTTTATTGATTTTTCACTAGTGCGTTGTTAATGTAACGGCTTCTTGATTTCAGTGTGAATGGTTTTGCGTTCCCCGCGTGATTATGTGTATAAAAACGAAAATTCAATTGTTAAACCACTTCAAATGTTAAAAAAAAAAACTAACGAGAATGTTTTTCCACCTATCTTATATACTTTTATAACTTAGGAAACACTTGCAAATTTTTCGTCATCCTTCCTCAACTTTCAAACTCAGCTATTAAATCTAATTTGAAACAGACTACTATTTGGGTTTAAAGACGATTTATCACATTTCATGCACCTCATTTTCGGCGTTTATGTATGCACAGACGAATCGATAGGCATGCCACACTTTGCATGTTAGGTATACGTTTTTACAGGCGTCAAACCACAGAAAAGAAAAGGAAAAAAAAAACTTCCATACTGAACGTTTTTTTTTTTTTTTCCTTTTCTTTTATTATATTTTTAGAAGAAAAAATGCTAGAAATAGGAAGGAGGATTTCATTAGAAATCATTGAAGATACTCTGGATAGGCGAATGTGATAATTGAAGTGATTTTATATGTTTTTTAAATGCTTGGATAAAAGAAAACATAATAAAAAATTATAATGTAAAATTTCTAATTGATGGGTGATTGTATCGAAGAAACTGGGCTGAAAGGACTTTAATCGTTGTGTTGTGGGAACCATTGCAACGGCTGACTTTCCTCAAAAGAATCTACTTAGAAACGATACAATCTCACATTCAATGCAAGACAAATGTCTACGTAATTTTGAATAATCATCCGTAATGTTTCCTCTAGTGATCGATCCTTAAGAGGACAAAAGCTTCCTCTGAACTACATCAAGAAGGACATTCCAAAAGGAAGAGAAATAGCGAACCTTTTCTTCTTTCTCTCCACGGAGCCATTCATGGTCATTTGTAATAATTGAATTCTTTAGTTTTCAGTTCCTGACTAGCCAGTGAGCCTGAACGGCCCGATTCATAGAAAGAGTTCTCTCTCTTTTTGCGCGCGTCCTCTCATCTAAGACTAATCCGATCAACCGAACGTTCGGCCGAAAAGATCGGGTCTTAGGCGTTGGTGCAATCTGTAATCACGAGGCCCAGCGGCTGCTCGGTTGCCCGCATCCAGATTTTTCCGGCTTCCTTAGCCGTAACCAGTTTAATTGATGAGCTTGCCTGGATGACTCCGTGAAATTTAAATTTAACTTTCGGGGGGGGGAAGAGACGGGCTTACGCGATGAAATCCACTTGTTTTTTTTTTTTTTTTTTTTTTTTTTTTTTTTTTAGCGAGGGGGCAGCGCCAGTAACAAAATAAAGGTTGAAAGAAAGAAATGAATAAAGAAAAGGGGGAGTGTTAAAAAAAAGAAAGAAATGTTCTGTTGCGGAAATTGAGTTTTGTACGATTCTTATTAGCTGCATGTTTCGCTCTCTAATGCAATTTTGGGGCGTACTCCGCCGTCGATACAATAAAACGATGGAAGAATAGCTTTGCGAAACAATGTTATTCCTTCTCCCGATTGGAAGAAGGAAATCATTTTGTGTGCTCGCATGAATGAAAGAGGCCTTTTATTAAGTGATTGTTTCATAAAAACTTTTTTTTAATCATTTATTTTTGGAGGAGGATCAAAATTAAATGAGTTAATCTCGTTTCTTTTGTTTTGTCTATTTTCCGTTTAATTACATGATTGCGTATTTTCATTTTGCTGATTTTGATATCATCCGACTATTTTCATGTAATTAAATTAAGAAAACTTCTGTAAACAAATAAATTATTCTGGTAAATTGCATTTATCGAAATTATTATAAAAGTGGTGTAGACATTGAAAATTTTATCCTTAAAAATGTAATTTTTATAGAAAAGGCCCTTTAAATCCTCATAAAGTCTTAAAATACACTTTCTCAAATCTGATATTAATGATGAAATCGCTCTACCAATCATTTCATGCATGGATATTTCATACATAGCTTTGGATTAGAAACCAATCATTTCATGCTTGGATATTTCATACATATCTTTGGATTAGAAACGTACCCCTCTCTTCCAAATCGGAAAACAAAAATTTCGTGTCCGAACAGTTTCGACAACAAATTAACCTCATGGTTTTCCTCGTGATGTTTCTCCTCGAATCAGAATCCCTCTCTCATCCCGGATTTGTGATTCCTGTGCCCCCTGTCCGTCGTTCCGCCACCCCATGCATGCGGAAAATTTCGAAGAATGTCGCCAGTTCGAGTCCGACCGAATACATAAAACCGTCACTGAAAACAGCCTGATCGGCCAATTCCGAAATGAACCATCTGCAGAATAAAAAGTAAATAAACTGGAATCAAGTCTCTCTCTTTCCGTGATACAAAAAAGTTTGCCCAGATAAAATAAACTATAACCATCGCAAAGGGAGGGGAGGAATGAAGAATTCTGGGAATGCCAGTTGCCACGATCCAATTTCTCCTGTAGTTGCTACTTTTTCAAAGCACGTTTGAATGCAATCCATCCCTTCCCCCGCCCCTTCCTGGCGTTTTCTCTTCCTCCGCAACAACAGCAGCAACGAAAGAAAAAGGCGACTTCCTCGGCATGACTTCGCGAAAAGGTCGAAAATTTCGGAAGGTTTTCTCTCCCTTTTTTCTGAGCTTTCTTTTTGAATTCTATTTTGTTTTTCCTGCCTTCCGGGAAAAGGCAGGTGGACATTTTACTGGAAATTTTTCATGACAGAGGAAGAAGATTATTCCCCCCCCCCCCTTTCTTTCTTGTGTTGGTGGCTTTCCTTCTGGACGAAGAGATAACTTCAGGACACAACCGGACGAACTGAACCTTGCGAACTGAAGCAAGAGGAGCTGCGTACGGAATCCAGCAGCGAATAGAGAAAGGAGAGTGTTTCTCCGTCACCAGTCCGAGCCGATCTTCTTACAGAAAAAAAAAATGTCTGACAACCCATTTTACTTGGAAAAGTTAGCTTGCTGTCTTAAAGTGCAAACACTTACGAAAATAATACACGATAATGAAACTATAATTAATTTTAATGAAAATAGATTTTTTAAAACACATTTTTGCATGCCTTTTAAAGTAAAAATAATCCATTTTCTTCTGCTTTTTTTTCTTTTTTCACCTTTTATTTTTATTTATCGTAATAAATACTATGTAATATTGAAATTTGTCTGTCCATTTACTAATGATTAAAAATTTAATTCAAACTATTCAGTTAGCAATCAAACTCTGAACGTATTAAAATAAGGTAATATACTCGAGAATGTGTAGATTTTCATAATTATGAAGTTTCTATTTATTTTAAGAGTAAGCGAACAATTGATTTTGAATTACAACAATTTTTTACTATGTTTTTGTTTATGTAACAAATGAAATGAAACCTCGTTTGAATTAATGATGCTTTTTATATTTGGCGGATGATATAACTGAAACAAAAATTAAATAGATTGATTTGCATATAATGAAATACAATCTTGGATAATGCATTTCCCTTGATCTGAATAAATAATAGCTTTTGTTTCATGTGTAGAAAATGCACACCTAGGGTTGCCGGTTCCTCGATTTTGCAATAACTATTTATACATTTTCAAATAGCAACAGTATCTAATAAGAATTTAATGGCGCATTTTTGTACTCCAAAAATTTTATTGTATGTTTAAATAACCGAAGGGTAACTTTCTGAAAAATAAAAGTAATACCTTCTTTCATGTTGTTAATATAAAATCTCTTATTTTGGAGAAATTTGGATTTCTTCTGTCAAAGTTTAGTGAGTCGATGTCTGGGTACACGAGCTGCGCGTCTTCCCCATGATCTGGGAGTCCTTCGTACGAGTCCCGTTTCGGGATGGTTATTCTTCATTTGTGAAATGGGCGAAAGTGCCCCGCTGTAAAAGAGGGCTGTACAAGCGAATGTGGTGCGTGAGTAGCTAAGACGTCCTCTTGGCCTAGTAGGCGCTACATAAAACAAGTGACGCAACTTCGGCTTAAAATCGTTGGCTGCTTCCTCGAGCCTGTCCATGGCAAGTGCTCTTAGAAACAACAACTATAGTTTAGTGAGTAAAACCAGTAAAATCCTTTAGGAATCCTTTCAATTTAATTAAAATTACATCCCTGCACCCTTGTTGATGAAATACCGTCTACTTGTGCGGGAATTTTAATATCCGTCAGCCTGCTTGCCGAAATGTGTCAGAGTGGGGGAAGTTTTGAACTTGGTTGGATTGTATTCAGAGAAGATGAATGCTCGTTCTCAGTGTTAATTGAAATTAGTTCGCTTTGTATTGCACACTGAGTCGTCTGATGAATGCTACCTATCTCCCGTGGCAATTTACTTAAATTTATTCAGCGATGAAATGTCTGAATATTTTGGAGATACTCAGCGAAGAAATGCTCAAAATTGAAGATGGATTGATTATTCACTTGTTCAAAAAATTATTGCGATTCTAGATAATAGATTCGAATTTATTTATTCTATTATGTAGTGGATATTAGGAGGATTTAAGGGAAATTGATGATTTTTCACTTTTGTTAACTTTCTAAGTAAATAGCTGTGTTCATAATTTCTTTCTCGTACAGAAAGAAGCGAAAGAAAGCTTATAGTTAGTAAAAACTTACCATTTGATTTTAATCAATTTTCAAATTTGATCCCTCGACAAACCAATAAAACACTTTTTTTGGAACCACATCTGCCTTTCTGAAAACAAGATAACTTCAATCTGCTAGAAAAAGGAAATTTGGCATTTGATTCACAACGCCAAGGTTATATAGCACTCTCGAATTTGGGATGAAATCCGTCGGCAAAGAAATGTATTGAGATGACTAATGAGCACAGTAACTGAAAAGGGCGTTGAACCACGCTGGTCGTGATGATTTGCCACCAAATTTGGGTCGTATTTTAGACCACTGATCACTTCTTTGTCGTTTCTTCTGCATGTAAACGCAATGACAAAAAAGCGCAACAAGAAATCGTCGAAATGGCAGACCTTGTTGGTGAGTGAAAAGTAGTCATACTGCTTATACATTCTATTAATTATGTGACGAAACTTAAAAGTTTAGGATGTTTAGCACATCTTCGCTAGATAAAAGAAAATCTAATTGTAATTTTTAAAATTTATGTGTTAGGAAACGTAACGTGCCATTTTTTCTCATAACGGGATTTTGAAATATTGTTCTGATACGTTAGACCTACAATTAAAAAACAGAATTTTGAGAAGTTACGAAAAAGAATTGTCATTTATTTCGCTGTTTTGAAGGTTTATATCGACTACAAATTTGTCTTCAACGTTAACTGCATAATTTTATTCAAGAAAAATGTAAATCAAGGAAAAATGAAATTTAATTCGAGAAATATTAAATTAATCTGAAGCAAAAAACTGAATAAAATGTTCAAACAAAATATTTTAGGCAAACAAAATATTTAGGATTTAAATTTAAAAACGCAAAGTACTTTTAAAAGAAGTCAGTCGATGCTAAATTGATTGAACGAAAGCAATAGCCATTATATTATTTTTTAAAATATATTTCAAATACGTGATATTTATTTTTACGTAAATTAAACTACTTGAAATTTTTTTTCAGAATTTAGGGGATATTTTAAAATTCTTTCAAGTAAGTTAGTTGCGTATAAGAATAATTCAAAAACTCATTCTAATACATTTTCACCTACTAATAATTATGCATGAATAATGAACTGTATAAAAAGGCATTTTATGCTTTTGTTGCATTTTTTCCCATTTTGCAATTAAAAAACTAAAGATTTCGTTTCATTCAAAGGTTAAACCCATAAAAAAATTATCAATAATGATTCGAAGGAATGCAATGCCTTGACATTTATTTTCCATTCATAGTGCAACATAATTATTAAACCAAAGAACGAAACAAGTTTCAATCTATTCCGAAAATGATATGAAGAATATCTCTGAGTAGAAGTTTTTCTAAGAGCGGGCGTAGTAAGTTTGTGGAAGATAAATTTAAAAAAAAATTCCACGTATGATATTCTTATTAGATTATTCTATCTTACTTTTCATGATTTTTGCATGAATTTCTTTTATATCCGAAAATATCTAAACCATACACTTGGAAGAAAATGCCGTTATATACACTGAAGTGACAAGAGTCATGGGATAGCAATATGCAAATATACAGATGGCAGTAGCATCGCAGCAAAAAAATATAAATGCGCAGTTCGTTTTCCGGAGCTTTCATTTCTGTTCAAGTTATTCATGTGAACAGGTTTTTCGTGATTTATGGCGGCACGACGAGAATTAACAGACTTTGAACGGGGAATGTTAGTTGGAGCTAGACGCATGGGTCACTCCATTGCGGATATCGTTAGTGAATTCAACATCCCGAGATCCACAGTATCAAGAGTGAGCCGAGAGTATGAAATTTCAGGCATCCCATCCCATCATGGACAGCGCAGTGGGCGACCACCTGCACTTAACGACCGAGACCGCCGACGTCTGTGTAGAATGGTCAATGTTAATGACACGCAACACTTCGTCAAATAACTGCAGGAATCAATGTGGGACGTACGAGGGACGTGTCCCATAGGACTGTGCTGCGAAATTTGTCTTCCTTGGACTATGACAGCAGAAGACCGACTCGAGTGTCTTTACTGACAGCACGACATCGCCTGCAGCGACTCTCCTGGGCTCGTGAGCATATCGACTGGTCCCTAGACCAGTGGAAAACCGTGGCGTGGTCAGATGAGTCACGATTTCAGTTGTTACGAGCTGATGGTAGAGTTCGAGTGTGGTGCAGACCCCACGAAGCCATGGGCCCAAACTGTCAGCAAGGCACTCTTCAAGCTGGTGGTGGCTGCATAATGGTGTGGGCTTTTTTTACATGGCATGGACTCGGTCCTCTGGTGCAACTGAACCGATCATCGACTGGAAATGGTTATGTTCAGCTGCTTTCAGATCACTTGCAGCCATTCATGGACTTCGCGTACCTACACAACGGTTGGATTTTTATGGATGACAATGTGCCATGTCAGCGGGCCAGAACTGTTCGCGATTGGTTTGAAGAACATTCCAGACAATTCCAGCGCATGATCTGGCCACCTCGATCGCCCGATATGAATCCCATCGAGTATTTATGGGACATCTTCGAAAGGTTCGTTCGTGCCCAAACTCCTGCACCATCCACACTTTCACAATTATGGACGTCTATGCAGACAGCATGGCTCAATATTCCTGCAGAGGACTCCCTACGACTTGTGGATTCCATGACACGTCGAGTTGTTGCACTTCGCCGGGCAAAAGGAGGACCGACACGATATTAACAGTCATCCCATGACTTTTGTCACTTTAGTATATATATATATATATATATATATATATATATATATATATATATATATATATATATATATAATGTATCGCATTCCTTATTAATTTTGAATTGAGAAGAGGTTCCAGACTCGTGGCCCTAAATCACGGAAAGGGCATATGTTGAATTTTCTATTTCGGTTACATTCTGTCAGAAGAGATACGCTGTACGGCACAACAGCAAGGGAAGGTTTACAGAGCATGAAAAGGAGCGAAACACGTATCTTTGTTCTTATTTACTAGGTTTGCCTCATAAATCACACTTGTGTAGATTTCTGACAGGAATTCTTATACATTTGATCTTTAGAAAAGAAACGCAGGAATCAGTAATTTATGATTCAGCCAAGGAATTCTCTGAAAGAATATATACATCAGTGATTTATTATTCTCTCGGCACGTGGTAGAATCATCAAGCACGCATTATCTGTATAATGCTTCATTTGATTTATTAAATACAAAAGTGGAATGGATAACGAAATAATACTTCAGAAGAAACTACAATGAGCCAAATTAAAACAAAACATTGGGAATTACATTTAAAATTAGAGTTTAACATATCATTACACACACACGCGCGCGCACGCACGCGCACATGATGGTCAAAATAGCTTAACATGTATATGAAAACCTAGTGGCCTATTTACACAACCAATCGAACCAAAATTTCAGTCATTGGTGTTTCAATGTATGCGCTATGAAGATTCTAAGCAATGCAGAGTTCATGGTTACGATTACTGTGAGATAGTATCGAAATTTTCGAATGACAACACTGAATTTTTCCTTCCACAAACTGATCAGCTTATTGAAAAACCAGAAATGGTGTTGGAACGATTGGCGACCGATAAGGGACCAATGACAGCACAAAGAGAAGGAGCTTTGACGCCACAGTCAGAATTAGACAGTAGAAGCATCAATCGCAGAACACCATGTGCAAAATCATTGCTTGTGGAAAAATTTTAAAAAAGCAGTGTGGGAAGAGCGTTTCTTCAGTTAGATGTTCGATTGTGCCAACAAGATGACGCTACAAAGAAAAAACGAGATGAATTATTAATCGGTTTTATCTGAACGGAGAAAATGCTGCCAAAGCAGTGCGAATTTATCGGGAAAATCACAAGCTTAGATGAGGCCCATAATTGCACGTGATTTGGTAAGAAAATTTGGAGAAACTGGATGTACCTGAGATCGACTTCTATCCGGTCGACCCTCTTTCCCAGTTGAAGTTGTTGCAGAAGTCCTTAACGCGATAACTGGTGGTCCATTTCATACTGCAAGAAGCGTTGCTCTCAATATGGATATAGCGAAAACTACAATTCTTAGTCTTTTGCGCTCTGTTCTGCTGATGTTTCCTTATCGGTTTCAGCGCGTCCGGATGTTACTGTGTAGAGATGAGAAACTGCGTGTGGACTTCACAAATTATTTCTGATCAGATATGATGAAGATGATAAATGGCCGCTGCGGATAATACAGACGGATGAGGCACAATTCTCTTTAACTGGAAACTTTGACACGGAAAACTGTGTTCATTGGGCTGACAAAACCCTTCACAAAGTGACTGTGAGGTGCGGCATCGCTACCACGTTTATTTTCAGTCGTACTTCTTCAAAGAGTTCACTGAAATGGTACTCTGTCACAAGTGCTTGGTATTGTAAAGAAGTCGTAAAACGTATCTCAATTTGAAGAGACACATCTTCGAACATAATTACATCTGGCCAGCGGTGAGATGATTCTTTCCATTGTTGCGTATTGTGTTTCTCCCACTTTGATGTTACCCTCTGAACTTGAAGGGAGTCCAGATAATAGACCCCACATGCGGTTTACGGCCCTTTGAAGAAGGAAACCGTATCAAAACACCAGATGTAACTATTTTTCCTATGGGGCCACCCGGACTTGAATAAGTTCCGATAATGAGCAACACATGCGTTTACGGCCCTTTGAAGAAAGAAGTACTGAAACCTCCAGTGTGAATATTTCTCTATTGCGAAGGGTCTGCTAGGAGTGTGGATGAGTAGAGAATATTCAAACGTTTAACTGCCGATCATTGGGAATATTTCTGAAGAATTATTGGATGATCAGCATCTCCAGCGTGCCGATGTGAACCTGAGAGGCGGAGTTTGACCGAGGTTAAAACGAGACGACGGAGTCGATCTTATCAGAGACGAGCTGTGAGCTGAGCTGAAGAGCTGGACAGTAGAAGAGTTACCACGTGATCTCGATTTTATTGATTAAAGATCTACCGGAAATAATCCGTAGATCTCTTGAGCTACTGCAGTAGTTGGATAATCTAACAGCCTGTTAGTTTTCCTTGCGATAGTCATGAAACTATTATCCCAGATGTAAATATTTCCCAGCATATTAACCTAGAGGACTTTTTGCTGTTTTTTGTTATTGTATAAAGCTGTAAATAAAACATTTGTGTTTAAACGCTACCCGTTTATTTGATCGACCAGGATCAAGTCATTACAGTATAAATCAATGTTGTAGAATTGCGTTATTCTTGCATTGCAGTAAGGAAATGTCATTAGTGGCATTGTATGGATGCAAGATGGGGCTCTTCCACACGTCGCCCAATGTGTTCGAACAGTGCTGCAACAACACTTTGGTGATAAAATCATCTCACGTAACTTCGCAGTTTCTTTGCCACCGCGTTCCCCCGACTGCACTCCTATGGATTTCTGGTTTAGGGTTTACTTGAAATCTAATTTGTACACGCCTTGTCCATGAGATATGCTATAATTGAAAGATGTCATAACACATGAAGTTATGTAGATTCCTCCTTTCATGTTACGTTCGTCACCGTTGTCCAATCTCCCGAAAGCAATACGTTGTTGCCTGCGAAGGTGACAACGTTGAAAACCTGTAATTATAACTTTCTATTGTTATATAAGCTTTTTTTTTCTGTGTCTTCTCTGTGTTGGCATTAGTCCTTCATAATGCTCTTCTTTGCAAATACTTTACCTCTGCCATTTTTCGTTACACTCTAATCGTTCTAACGCCATTTGTGAAAAACTAACCGAAGCAAATTATCTTGATTTAAAAATTAAAATTGCTAACGGTAAAACACTGGTGAGTCTATATGACAAAAGAGACGAATTCAATTTTAAAATAATAAAACTTTGCAATTATAATTCTAATTTAAACTCAAAATTTTTTTAAAATATAATCTTTTCACAACTTAACAGAATAAAAAATATTTGTAATAATAAAAGGTCTTATATAGAAGCTATAGATTGTTTTTTTAAAAATCTAGCCAATAATGAATTCCCAAAAAAATTACTGTAATATTGAAATTTTAATTAAAGAAGGTTTAGATCTCTTCGACTAACCCACTAGTAGACTCAGAATTTTACAATAAATTAACAATTTCAAGATGATAATTTTTCAATTCCTCGGGGTCCGCTATGCACTGGCTTCAGCGTTAAAATCTAAACTTACATCCAATTTCAATAGGACTTTCCCGTACTTCTAAAATTCAGAGGAAAATACAATTAATTTTATTATATTAAAAATCTTCTCCCTATGTTTACCTATTATTCATGAGATTATAAACATAAAAAAAACAAAATATTTTGAATTAAAAAAGCCCGAAATCGTATAATCTACGCACAGCTAAAACTTCAGTCTTCGTCTCGGGGGCGGGATTTGACCACCTAAACTAATCTCGGATTGAACAAACAGTTCTTCTCCACTATCCTTCCTGATTTGGCATTCATCTCAATTTCTTCCAATCTGTTTCATTTGCTCCTTAGCATTGCTTGGGTACACATCTCTGTCTTAAGGGTATGTTCAGACTTCTTATTTTCTTACTTGTTCTTTTGCTAATATGTGTTTTTTTATTGTGTTTAGTTTTTTGTGATACATGTTTTTTCTTCAATCTTGAATTTTATTTGAGAGTTTTTTTTTCTAATTGTCTTTTGTTTTTTTGTGCTAAAAATTGATGCCTCTTCTATTTTAAAATTCGGAATTTTTCGGGTCATAAAAGAGTTAATTTTTTAGACAATAGTCTAACTCTTTACAGAAAAAAATTCCGCTTTTTATTGGAATCCTTGCTTGATGGTGACCCTTGAGAAAGTCATCAGGCCGGATTTCTCATTTTTTCAATTACAAATATCTGTTTTTTATTCTTCTTAGTTCCACTATGTCGTTAGGAATAGCAGCATACGCGCTCTCTTAATACATTTGTGTATCTTTCTAATTTATTAATTTATTATGAAAATGGCAATTTATTATATTTACCTCTTTTTAAATTGTGTCAGCATATATATATATATATATATATATATATATATATATATATATATATATATATATATATATATATATATATAATATTTATCGTTAAACGGCAAATTGATATTTTGTGTAACTTGCTCTCAAGAGAGATTTTCCTCAAAACATTTTCAAACTAAAAATTTTTGGTAGTCATATAATTCACTTATATTATTATGTTGGACATATGATGTTCTGTTAGTTGTTTTACTCATCTCTCTCTTATTATCCGTGCCACTAAATTTTAACTTTAAATTAAAACAGGAATGGATGAAACTTCAATTAATGTAGACATTTTTTTTAAACCGAATGCAGGGTTACCTTTCAATTAAAGATATGAGAAGGGAAGGCGGACTCATTCGTCATTGAAGTCTTATGAGCCCTACAGAATAAATTTCATAATTTTTAACACTGCAAAGAATTCAGCTTTTAGCTTACTTTTAAAAGGATACATATACTGTTAATAATAATGTTTTATTTTTTGGTTTATAATATTTCCAATAATTATGAAGTTTAAATTTTAGATAGTCCTTTTGTTCTAAGGAATCATATTCCACAAATTTTCTTGACACTTCAACTTTTAAATAAATAAATTTTTGTATCAGTTGCGATCAAATCTGCTGTATTTATAAAATTTTGAATATTATAATATCAGAAGAATCAACATTTTCATAATGTAGGCCGATCACTCTAGTGAAATCTTAGAAAGTAATTGGTTTCTTTGAGATGGTCGATGGAATTATCTAATTTTGTTCATTTATATAGAATAGTGATATGGAAATTTTTATAAATTGGTCAGCTTTAGAGATAGATGTACTTTATTGGAGTGCAATTCTTTTTTTTATTTAGGATATTGGATTCTTAAGAATATTTAATTAGATATGATTCATAAGGCAGAAGATAAATGAAAATTTTTTTTAATTTGTAATTACTCATCATTTATTGACACAATTTACATGTGCAACTATTTATTTCATTTCTAAAACATAATTTAAATATGAGATAACTTAAATATTTGTTTTTTTCTGCAATATTTCCAGATTTCATTTCGAAAAAATTCCAAAATTTAGTTTAATTTAATGGAAATCTCAAAAAAATATCTCCGATTTATGCATTTTTAGCTTCCAAGTTATATATATATGCCAAGTTAGGTAGCTCTAGATCATATTGTGTGTGGTCTGTAGTACACCAATGCACACACAAGCGCAAACACATTAATTTAATTATTAGTCTAGGGTAAATTCCGGTCACTGATTGTCCAGGAATTGATATTTTGCTTAAATGATAGAGGGAAAAGTCTGAAATCGTACTTTTTTTATAGAATAGTAAGATTCAAATTTTCATAAATCCGTTAACTTTAATGATTGATTTGGTTCTTGAAGTGCAACTTTTCCTGTTTAAAATATTAGTTATTAAAGAATATTTTATTAAATATGATTCTCAGAACAGAGTATCAAAATTTTTTTAATTCGTAATTCATCAAAGTGTTATTAGGGAGCGCGAATTATTCGCACTCGATTTAAATAATTATTCTTTCCATAGGCAGCGCGATTTTGAAAATAATAATCAAGACTTCAGCATCTCCTGGATATTTTTTTCAGCTCACTATTTCCATTAAATCACTATAGCAACTGTGAAGTTGTTTCAAACAACTCACGTGCTTTAAAAAATGTAATTGTAGCATTTGCTACTTTAAAAAAATAAAATTTATTTAATAATGTCAGAGGCACGTGAACAACATTCAGCCGATTTGCTGAAAACCTCTTGACACGTGCATACAAAAATAATATTTGTTGTTTTCCTTACATTACTCCCTCACCAGTAACTGAGTTACGAAAATTAGATAACTATGGTAGGAGAAGTTTGACATAAATACACTCAAAATTCAATTTGAAACTTACATATTGTATATTAACCATAATATTCTACTGTAGTACTGGCTTAATAATGATAAATTCCATAAACAAGACATGATAGTTTTAGTAAAAAAAGGATTAAATAAAAATTTCCTTGCTTATTCAAAAGAAAATTCACATAAAATGACATTATTGAATCCTATACTCATATCAGACATTTCAAAATATACCAATTAATTCTGATGATGCTGAACAAAAAATATATCTATATACAACCCAAAATACTACACAATACAATATACCACAATCCATATATAGAACATTTAAACTATAAAAATGTAAATTCATGTACTATAATGAAAAAAGTGCATATACAAGTATATATACAATGAAACAAATGAAATAATCAAGTACAATAGCAAGGAAGAAGAAAATCAG
>JAOUZG010014841.1:1857684-1901609 GCA_026289955.1 Argiope argentata | reverse complement strand
TGTGTGTGTGTGTGTGTGTGTGTGTGTGTGTGTGTGTGTGTGTGTGTAATGTAATGTAATGTAATCTTCATTAATTTTAAATATGAAGAAATTTTGCAGCATCGTGACTTTAAAGCATGAAGAAAATACCTGTTGAATTTTCAATTTCGTTTTTTATTCCATCTCATGAGGTACGCTACGCAGCACACAACAGCAGCAGAAGTTTTACAAACCGAAAGAGGCTTAAAAAGAGCCGAAAGATGTGTGTCTGCTTTTATATACTAGGATATTCTCATAAATCACATGCGTGTAGATTTCTGCCTGGAATTTTTGTACATTTGAGCTTGATAAGAGAAACAGGAATTTTTTAAAAAAGAATCTATTTTATATGTGACTTATTATTCATCGAAGGAATCCTGTAAAAGAATATTTACACCAGTGATTTATTATCCATCCATTCGGAACGCGGAATAATACCTCTTTATCTTTATATTCATTTGATTTATTAAATTTAAAAAGTGGAATTGATCAGGAAATAATAAAACTTTTTAGAATGAAGTTACTATGAACTAAATTACGACAAGACAAGTGAATTTTGAGGGCACGGAAAGTTCTGCAACATGTTCATTTCTACTGTTGAGAAAACTAGTTTCTGCCACCGAAGTCTTCACTTTGTACTCTAAATATTTGTATTCTTCAGCTTGTATTTTTTTATATTCGAGTATTCTGAATATTTTCAGATATCGTGTGCCAGTTTGTCTCTGAACCTGTAGGCCAAATTCAGGATTGATGAAGACATTCCCTTCCCCGGCCTCGCGTGACGTTCGGGAAAATTTTCGCCCAGCCGAAGAGCGTGCAAATGCCATTTCACGAATTGACAGACCTTCCATTTCCTGCTTTGCTACTTCTTATTTGCGAGTCGGCGAGAATTCCACTAAGATAACCTTTTTTTTCTTTCGAATGTTTCGTTCGTTATTGCTTCTAACAAAATTTAGTTTTATGTATTAAATCCTCAAACTTTTTGATTTCAATAGAAGAGTATCAAATAGCTTAAATGTTGGGATTATATCAAATTCTCTTAGCAATATGAAATTGGAATTGATTTTTCATTCTCTTATGTATTCGAATTCAAAAGTGTTTTTGATCACTTGAATTATAATTTTCAGATATCTCTAATTTGAATTAAATGTGGTTAAATCAATGATTGCTGTTGCTTAATTCTACTTTGCGTTAAATGAGTAATTTTCCGTTCTCGATTCCTTCGATTCCTTCAAAATAAAGATTTTCACACTCTAAAAAGAGTTCTACATGTTTGCTGTGGATCTTCATGTTTAATGTGAAATTATATAATACGATTTTGTATTCAGTATACTGTACGCTATTTAAGCAATATTAAAAAGTCTGTCAGTATTTTAAAAATAGTTAATTATATTAATTAATTCTTTTATTAAAATTGTTCAATGCCCTTGGTGCGCTTTTTGCTGTCAATCGTATATTTTGTATGAAGGAAATATATAAGGCCGTTTTTCTAAATCTTGAAGGTTTTGGTTGATGATTTTGAGAAACAGACACATTACATTAATTATTGTTTTATATACAACATAAAATTTTGAAAACATGATGGTAAATTATTGGTTTTGCGTGTGACGATTAAAAAGACAAACATTATATAATAAAAAAATATATGAATCTAAATTACATTAGAGAATATTTCAGATAAAAAATATATATAAAAATGGAGAAAAAGAAGTCATTTAAAAAAATTAAAGCAATTGCGTAGATAATACCGATTAAATTTCGTTCCCGATAAATCCAAAATTAGGCACTCATATCAGTGAATTCTCACTCTTAAAGAAATTCAAAATGTCAATGCAAAAAAAAAAAAAAAGCGAAAAATAATTTTTTTAAAAACTTGATAAGACACCAGAAAAATATTTCGTATTAAGAAGCGAAGTATGAGTGTTCTTCAGATGTGTAATTACACAAAGCAATTGTGCAGGGTGCAAAAAGAAGCAAAGTATGAGTGTTCTTCAGATGTGTAATTACACAAAGCAATTGTGCAGGGCGCAGAAAGAAGCAGGCGTTCATCTATGTGCGTAATGAGATTGCCCATTTCAGTCTTGCATAAACTGTATCAAAGTTTCTATTCTAGTTTATGGTTACGTAAAGTATTATTATGTGAATGTTTTCAGTCACTCCTTTCATATCGTATCAGGCACGGAGAAGACTGTTAGACCTGCAGCAAGGAAAGGAAAATGGCCCTTTTGAACGGCGACCTTAAATCCAGAACCGTCTTTTGAGGCACCATTAATCTGATGTCGAGCACTCTTGAGAAAAGAAAACAGCACAAACAGATGGAAAATTCGTCATTAGGCGAATATTCCCCTCCCTCCAACACACACAAAACTGCTCCGTTTATATACTTTTCCATCTCTTTCTTCTGCTCTGTCTCTCGGTGGACTCGAGGGGGACTTTCTTTTCTTTCTGTATTTTTGTTCTTCGCAGCGCATCGGAATGGCGGAGAGAAAAATATTTCGGCCGAAGGGAGAAAATAAAATAAAGCGCCTCGTCTTTTTTTCCCTCCACTCTGTCACTCTTTAGCCCCGGAGAGGAGGAGGCGAGTGCCAAATCTCGATGATGTGCATCTTCTGGGAGACCCCTGCTTGAGGGATGGAAGAAATATGTATGAGTGTGGAAAATGGACCTGGAGAAGTAGGAAATCGGGATGGAGGGTTTAGGAAGAAGCGAAACTTCTAAAAATTCCCTTCTCGGTCGAAGGTGTGACGAAGGAGTAGTTTTTAGAATATTTTGAGGCTATATTTCTCTTGGTTAACGCACGATCTTTTATATTTCTTGCGGTGCGAAAAAAAAATCACTAGATTCATCCATTTTCCTTTTCCAGAGAAATGTGATTTAAATATAGCTTTCGTACGAATTTGTCAGTTTCTTTTCAGAGCAATGATTCTCACTCGGTGCGAGATGTGTGCAATAACTGGAAGCCAGTGCTATGAAAACGTTCTCAGATAGCCTTCATTTAAACGCAATGTTTCACTCAATCTAGTTTCGGTATTGCAGTTCGCTTTTACTTCTAAATTGACGAAGTAACAAATCGATGGATTATCTGCCGTTAAACAGTTTGGGTATATTGTTATGAAATATGTTGGACCTGCAAAAATAATGGTAAATCTTAACTCCATTCATTTAACTAATGGTTCTTTGTATTTATTACTTTCACATAGATATGGACTTATGAACAGGCTAACTATCATAGACGTTGAAGGCTTTTGTCCAAAATTGGATAAATATCCGCAAATTTGATGAAAAAAAAATACCTTGTAGGAAATTTCATTCATGTATACCGTTTAGATTTTTGGTATTCACAAATAATTCGATTGAATTTCAGAAATTATTTTTTTTAATGTTGAAGAAGACTAAAACAGCAAAGTTCATCAAAATCTCGATTTTTTTTCAAAATTTCTGTTCCGATTCGATAAAATGAAAAGCAAGTACGAATAAGGTTTTACTCTCTGCTATTGACGTAGAGACTCCATTTTCCCTGAACAGCGAGAAGTGGGTACTCTCTTAACAGAGGAATTTCAGTATGAAATACAAGTTCTCCAATCATTCGTGCGGAGATTCAGTGCCCTTTTCCGGGCAGGCTGTTGATAAAGGAACATTAGGGATCGCAGAGCATTCTGTAATCAAGAATCAGCACGTCCCTTTTTTTTTTGCGGGGAGAGTAAGACAAGGACGAAAATTTTTATGACAATTGGCCGCCGAATAAGTCAGGTGTCTAAGTTCCTTAGTCCGTCCCCATATCTAGTATATGAGTTCTTGACGTATGCGAGAATAGACTCGATTGTTGCAATAATCAAAAATGACATGGAATCCACTACAGTGGGATAATTGTCGGAGGCCTGGAAAAGAGTTGGGTCAGCTGAAGGTTCAGAGGTTGGCAAAGTTAATGAAGCTGTTCTCTTGAAATCTAAAATAGATCAAGTAATGTTAAATGGTCACATTATTAATTAAGAATTGCATTCATGAGAATTAAGTATATTTTTCTTTCATGTTTGCTGTCTTTTAATTTAATTTTTGCAGCAGCTTTCCAAAATCCTTAAAATTCGTTTGTTTGCTTGTTTTGGAGAGGGGGGGCTAATATACTGCTGCGATATCATAAATTATTCCAATTTCAGGATGGATTGGATAGTTTGCTGATTTCTTTTCCGTCAAACAATGTTTATCGTTTAGAAAAACCTTTTGTTCGCCGCTTCAACGTATGATTTTCTTGCTTAGCAATATGTTTGATTGCAATTGTACTGTGGAAGAATCAAGGGCATTTGAAACGTATGGTAGCTTTATTCAAATTTAAGTGGATTTTTTTCCGAATTTCATGTTGTAGATGGGTTGTTAATTTTCAGTCTTCTTTATTTCAATGAAAAATATGGAATGGAAGTAAATTTCATTTAAATTTATAAGATAAAAGTTTCTGAGTGTTTTTTTAGTTAAATTATTTAAGCTCGTTCGTTGTTTCGTTTTTATTTGAGTTCTTTGACTACAATTTTTAGCGTCCTATCTTCATTCACTTCTGGGAAAGTGCGTCATCCATCGCAGTTAAGTAATTTTCTGCTGCCTTACACATTGTCAGGGCTTGCTTGAATAAATCCATTACTATATTGATTTTAGGATTTTTGGAAATCAAATTCACAATCAAATTATAGTCCTGAGGTTGATTGCAGAAGTTTTCTACAGCGTTTCAGATCTTTTTTCTGGAGCAAGTCTGTTAACAGAAATTTTTTCAAAAGTTACTAGATATTTTTTGTGAATATCACCATTCAGGTCTCCTTCTTTTAGCTGCGGGGAAGCTCAGCACGGTTTCATCTAGGTATGTTTGGATATTCGATATGAGAATCAAGGCGTTGTACTCTTCTGGTTTGAGTGAAATATATGGGATCACCAGGGATTGCGTTGATAACCTTAATGGTGCTCTTCAGCATAGTATAAAGGGAAAATATCAAATTTCAAATACAATAGGTATAATTTCACAGGAAACTTTATGGATAAAATCTTATTTAACGACACACCAGATTGAGAAACTATGATGTACAGTTCTGCTCTAAATTGCAAACAGCAAGATGAATGCGCACAAGTAGAGGGCATTATCGATGAGAACCACTGCATTGAAGCAAGAGTTTGGAGAGCTCTGTTGGAAAGAAATTTCCCTAAAACTATGTGAAATTTGAGCTATGTCATTTGAAATGGAAATCTCGAAATTATTGCATAAAACACGAATTTGATTTTCGATTTAGATGTCGGAAATTGACTCCATTTTGAATATAAGTATTTGTTAGTTTAAACCTTTTGAAAAATATCGAATCTTTGGGAAGATATGCACTCGTAATGCTCTACAGTGCCATAATAGTAATGGAATTTGATAACTGAATCCTAAAATAATAGCATTAACAGTCAAGGTAACGTTCAGTTTCTACGAATACTGAAGTCATGTATCGTGAGAGAAAAATTAGTGGCATAGCTCAGGAAGTATTTGACTTGAACTGTAAGTTCAGCTTTATAATGCATATAAGCAATTTTGAATTTGTAATCAATTGTGTTGTTGTTTCTCATCCCCGTGACCGGCAGAGTTAGATCAGATCCATGAACTCATTCACACTGGAAAAGTCCAGTACTAAAAGGGGATCATTAACCACGTCCCGCATGGTAAGCGCAAGACAAGATAAAATGAGATCAGGACAAGCCCTTGCAAAAGAACATTTAGCGCATAGTTCGAACTGTTTAGCGCCTACGAAAAAAGTCATTGATAATAGATGGTCACTAGATAAACGGATTAGATGTCATCTACTTCTGCCCCGAGCTAGGGAGACAAAATGACGCTTACTGTGATACCATGGGAGCACCAGCGGGACCATCCATATGGCCTTATTCGTAGCCTTGCGTTTAGAAAAAAAAACTTCATGTAAGTAAGGGAAGGGCAGGAATAGTGATCTCGCCAGCACCAGTTCTAGCCAAACTGTCTGCAATTTCATTTCCAGCAGCACCCACATGAGACGGAATCCACTGAAAGTGGATCCGATGAGAAAGAGAAAGTTGTTTTAGGTTCTTGAGTATCTTTGCACTAGTACTGTCCCTCACATTATGCCAATCGGCCAAGTACTGGACAGCACTTCTACTGTTCGTAAAGATCCAGATATCTTTAAACTGTTTAACAACATGATAGAGATCAGGCCTTCTAGAATTGCTATAAGGTCGCTTCGAAATATCGTGCAGAAATCTGAATTTCTTTTCTGGACTTCAATTTCTAGATCCTGAAGTCAAATGTAAATGCCACTACGAGATCTGTTATTATCAAGTTTACTGCCGATCGAGTACATATGAACAGCATTCTTGGGGGTGTTAATTATTCTTTCAAGAGCTAGTTATTTCAGGTAGCAACCAAGAGCTAATTATTTTTGGTAAAACCATTTGCTTGGTGACCTGAACAAAAAAGTCAGCGTGGAAGAAAACCCCATCGAGAAATAACCTGTCTAAAGGTGCTACCACGCCTGAGCCTCTGGTTGCTGCTTAGTGACCCCAGGAATTTCGAGATACGATTCCGTAAGCCAAGACTAGAGAGATTATTGTAGCACGTCACCAAACAAGCATTTTCCTAAGATTCAAAGACTGAAGATCGGCTTCTTAGAGCACAATATGTTTCAGGCAAGAGTTGCGAAGACCCGTAATAATCTCGGCAGCACTGACTTGTACACGTCCTAGTTTTTGCAGGTTTGCATCGGGAGCACAATAGTATATTGGGGAGCCGTACACCAAAATGTGTTGAATAGGGGAAACATAGGTGTTTCCAAGCGTACTACCATCGACACCTCTGTCACGGCTCGAGATGTAAGTGAGGATTTTAATACGCTTCCAAACTCTTAAAACAAGATGTTCCAACTGACTATTACCCAATATCTCAGGATCCAATATGAAGCGTAAATACTTTGGGTGTTTCTCCACCTCCAGGGGTTTACAGTTAATTTAAGATTCTCTCTCGAAAATTATATAATTTTCTATTGTTTGTGAAGAAGTTAATAGTAGATTTTGAAGGGCTAAAATTTAGTTTGTGTATTACGAGAGTGCGAATCTGACTCTGTCAGATTCGCACTCTGCACCTTTTCAATATCAGAGCCAGAACCCCAAAGAACAATATCATTGCAAATAGTCTTATTTCACAGTTCTCAATGACTTTTTCAATACCTGCAATAAAAAGTGTGAACAAGATATGGCTCAAAACTGAGCCTTGAGGAACACCGTGGCTTATTTTGAAACTATTTGAAGTCGAACCATTGAACCTCACCTTGAAGAGTCTATTTCTTAAAAAATCATAAATTCAGAGCAGTGCTCTACCACTTATAAAGAGCTTATCATACAATTTGATAATCAGTTTCAAACTCCAAACTCTGTCGGAGGCCTAAGAAAGGTCGAGAAAAGCAATTGTGTGATTTTGTTATGCGAGTCTCTGACGCTTTGACTAAAATAAAGCACCTGGTCGTTGCGCAATGTCCTTCTCTGAAACTATGTTGCTCCATCGGTAGAAGACCGGGGAATTTAAATGAAAAGTAAGCCTTTTTAAAATCCTTTTCTTCACAATTTAAAATGATGTGGATATCAATACAATGGGTCTAAAACACTCAGCAGAAGCTATGTCCTTGCCAAGTTTTATAAAAGTTACAACAACTGTTTTTTCCAGTTACGAGGAAAATGACCCAGTCTCTAGGAGTCTTTTATATCTAAAAGTCTCTGCTTTCCACGTGGATCCAAATGACAAATCATTTGGCCATGAATACCATCTGGCCCAGGTAAGGTATCGAGCTTTAAAGCTGAAATGGCAGCATCAAGCTCCTGAGTTGAGAATGGTTCGTTAAAAATAGCCGGGCCCACATGAGAATTACTGTGACGACCGTGTACAGCATTACTCGCCATGATTTTTACTTAGTTGTCGTTTTCAGTAAAATTCAGACTACTCATTAATTTGTAATGCCATCTCAAAATGTTAGCTGCCTGTTCATCCTTCTGTGCCAAGGTTCCTTCTTTAGAATAAATAGTTTTGCACTTTTCAAATTGTGGCAGTTCTTTACTGATTCCCTTTATTGTTTGGTGATCTTGAATCCAGACCGGCACAAAATTCATTTCACCTGTCTCTCTTGAACTGCGCATACCACTTTTTTAATTGAGCAGCCACTCTGTTTATTTGATTCTGTTAGCATCATCATGGTCAGAATTCAGATAATTTAGTATTATACTTCTATATGAAATTAGAGACTGGAGAACAGGTATTTCACTAGTTAAGTAAGGCGTTTTCCTTTCAATTTGCCCCTAGGAATTGACTGGCCAGCAGCACTGTAAATAATCTACTTGAAGAACATCCAGTCAGCCTATAGGTTATTAGTAAGAGGGGTCGCACACACCAAACTATCCAATCGGTCCGTAGAAGCTTTTCAGTCGGCACATTTCAAACTTCAGTACCTATTACTAATTTTATAAGTAGATTGTCTCTTATTCAATTCGAACAGGATTGGAAGGTGATCATTTCCTACGTTTTCAAGTGCTTTCCAATTTCGGGTGGGGCTGAGGTCAGGGCTGACTCAGGTTGCAACCAGGGCCTCCTTAGAATTGTAGCTATAAGAATAATGAGTGAGAGATTAGTAATTAAGAAACACAAAACCCTTATCATCGACCAAGTCCTGTAAATCATTTCCTCTAGAATTAGTATTAGAGGAGCCCCACATATGGTGTTTGCATTAAGATCGCCCAGACAAATAGTACATGGTAGAAAAAGATTTTGCAAATCGGTAGGTATTTTATGGAGATCAGGAGGTATATACATATTAAATATATTAAGGAAATTACTTCTTCAGTTGTTCTTTACACCCTGATTTTCTGGGTTAGAGCCACCAGTGATATTTCTACTAGCTTCTATACTTCTGATATTTTATATCTCTGGTGAGGAACATTATGCCTCCACCACTCTTATTTTGCCTGTCTGTCTGATAAATATCGTAACCGTTCACCCTAAGTTGGGTATCACTCTTCAACTTGGTTTCTTGCAGAGTGGTAATTGGCATACCATGTCTCTCAGTCAGTTCCTACACTCGATCTAATTTAAATATGGGGTGGTTAGAAGAGATACTGTTGATATTGATCTGGAATATTTTCTGGGACTTTAAATACTTTGGAAACTATATTTTTCGAACTTGACCCTCTACCTAATCCAGAAGCGCGATCCTTTTTAGACTGCCCGACGATCGAGGCAGCATGATAAACTTTGGATGAATCATTCAAAGATGGGATAAAGGGCAGTTTCTATAGTCAGGGACCTGGAGCGCTGACGGTAGAAGTCTAATTTAGCTCCGATGCCTACAGACCTGCTCCAATGCCTACAGTTGAGCATAGCGGAGTGACCTTCACGCCTTGGGCGCCCCTACCAGGAATATAAACTCCCAACGTACTTCACCTACTTCGCTCAGGTACCTCACCTCGTCTGCTACAAAAGCACATTTTGAAGCTGCCAGCAGGATTTAAGATGTTATAATCAATCGTAAATTATCGAGATTAAATGTAAGCGGATTTAATATTTATTCACATTTTCGTCATCCTGTTTCATAGTTTTGCAAATTATTTGCAATTAATTTAATTTGAAAAATCAATCCGGAGCAATTAGCGAGGATAAATGATAACAATTAAAAAGGAATCAAATTAGCACACAATTCTGGTCAATATTTCTTTAATTTTTGCCGAAAGGTGAATTTTGTCCAAAGGTATAATTTAAATATTCCATAGGTATTAAGATCATTAATGCTGGGTTTTTTTTTCCATCTCTACAGTATGCATTGCCTATGCAGTGTGTTACCTCAGGTTAATCAAGCTCTTATATTGTGGGATTCTTTCATTTTAAACTCAATTTAATACTAAGTAGATATAAAAATTTTCATGCCTTCCGTCTATAATTGTTTAATTGAAGAAAGGCCTGTGATTTTTTCAATATATTTACTTATTTTCGTAATTTCTCTCTGGAAAAATGAATCGATCTACTTTCCTTGGAACAGTACTCACTTGCGATTTCATTGTTAGAGAAATTCTACCTCTTTCTCCACTAAATGGAATTAAATTAAGGATGATACGAGTAGGCATTTTGAATTATTTCTATTCATTGATTGCGCCAAAATTTGTTTATATAAACTACATTCCGAATTTCATTTATTTAGTTCTTCCCGCTTTTATGTTATTATGTTCACACACTGACAGTCACAATTCCAGAAAAAAGTCCCATTCAAATAAAATAAGTAAGTTACCAGCCTCGTCTTAGAAACAAAGAATTTTCTTCCCGTATCCAGACAGAAAATTTTAGGAAATAGGCTGCCGATTTCCGGTGGGCCAGATATGGCGACGCCCTGGGTCTTGATTTCTACGTCTGCTTCTTCTGTCGTTTCCAGCGGGGTAGTAAAGCAGCAAAAAAAATAATAAGGCCTTAAAGTAAAATAAAGAAATACCCGACAAGCTCTCGTTATTGAGGCAAGGCGCTTTTTCACATCCAGAATTTAACGAATGAAGCTGGCATATATATGTATATTTAGCTTCTCTTCACGTGCACACTGAGGCGCTTCCTCGCCCACCTCCTATTTATTTACTTATTCATTCCTTTCCTTTTTATTCTCATTCCTTTCCGGACAGTATGTTCGTTTTGCTTTTCGGAAGATAAGTGCAGTCCTTTCTGTTACTGTGTTTGGAAAGGAAAAAAAAGCGAGAGGAGGGGGAAGCGACCATGGAATTTTCTTTACGGTTTTTATTAACATAAAAATCGATAATTGCGGATGCGACAAGCAGCTTTTCTTTCTCTTCCTTTTCATCTTTTTTCAATCTTTTAAAAGAATCGTCACTCATTTTGTAGCTCTTTTTTAAAAGGCGCCGAACTGGCCGCTCAGTGCTGAATTGAGAACTGCAATCATGGAAGGGAGGACGAAAAGAGGGACTCCGTCCTATTAGTGCCCTGAGAACGTCGCGGCCGATCGAAAAATTTGTTTTGAGGACGCGGTAACGAATTCGATTCTATCCGATGTGTCTTCGAGTGTTCCTTTCAAGTTTTTATTTTCTTTTAGAAAGGAAAAAATAAGTGCATATTTTTTACTGCTGATATCAGGGGTATTCGAAATATAAAAATAATAACCGCTCTTGAAAGTGTGTTTATCGTGTCAGTGTGGCTCAAAGAACTCAATGAATATCACGTTATTCAAATATTGCTAGACTGTAGAAATTCTTGCATTCTGTTGAATTTATTGAGCGGTCAATTCTATCGATTATACTGGACCTCTTTCTGTACAAGGTCTGCGTGTTATAAATCTGAAGTATGATATCCACCTCCTTTATTAAAGAAATAAGTGATGAATTTTAAGTTTGAACCATTTCATAGCTTTATTGCTAGCTTGAACGTTTTCTAGATAACATTGTCTCTTCTAGCGATATTTGACCTATAATTTTCTAAATAACTTAAGTTGCTAAAAAACGAAAACATTTATTGATTTATTTTTATTTGTTTTCATACATAAATTCGCCAGTCTTCACCCTTCATTGGGAGTGGAAATGACAATTTGATGAAATGACGGGAAATGACTGTCTGATTTAGAAATCAACAGCATTTCAACAGAAGATCGAAGCCATTTTTGCATTTTATTATGAAGCTTAGGATAAAAAAAAAAGTCACGATTGCAAAAGCACCTGCTCAGGCAGTCTAATCGCGTGATGTGAAATGTACGCATCAGTGCCGCGCGATAGCAGGAACTGACAATAAATGCAGAATTCGAGATGTTCTGTGTAAAAATGCTTGCAAAATTATTTAAAAGGAAGGGTTAAAAAGTGCTGCTCTGAAGAAAAGTGTGTAAGGGAAATATGTATGTATTAAATACGAAAATAAAATTCCTTGTTTTATTTTCATTATTTTATTTTATGGTGGTGAATAGGATTTCTTTTTTATTATTGATGCATTGTTAAAGGGGGTAAATGAAAACATAATCATTGTGTTTAATCGGCAGTTTAGCAACTGATAGTAGGTAGAAAAGGAGAGTTCTGGCCCACTTTGACCTCAGTTGACCCCGGCTGAAATGGATGATAGCGAAACGCCTTCCTTGCAACTCACCCCCTCCCCCTTTCGAAAACTGATAAGGCTTATCTCTCTTTTCGGACTTTGATGATTTTTTGGATTTTTGGAACTTTGAGAATTTATATCAAAGACAAATTAAATTTAAATCCCTCCTCTCAGTATCATTTTATTTTATCACTAATTAATTAGCACTGATTGGAACTGGCTTTTTATTGTATACTTTTTTCCCCTCAAGGTTTATTTATTTATTTTTCTAACTCATAAGGATTTATACATTAAAACTTAAATCTACATCAAATTATGATACCATAGTTTATAATTAATTTATAAATTATTTTCGATTTTACCAATACATTCTTTGTTTACTAGATAGATTCTGTTGGATTCGAACCTAAAAGTCTTCATGGCTGAGTGGTTATACTCATAGGTTTCTAACATTCAGTTATGAAGACTTTTAGGTTCGAATCCAACAGAATCTATCTAGTAAACAAAGAATGTATTGGTAAAATCGAAAATAATTTATAAATTAATTATAAACTATGGTATCATAATTTGATGTAGATTTAAGTTTTAATGTATAAATCCTTATGAGTTAGAAAAATAAATAAATAAACCTTGAGGGGAAAAAAGTATACAATAAAAAGCCAGTTCCAATCAGTGCTAATTAATTAGTGATAAAATAAAATGATACTGAGAGGAGGGATTTAAATTTAATTTGTCTTTGATATAAATTCTCAAAGTTCCAAAAATCCAAAAAATCATCAAAGTCCGAAAAGAGAGATAAGCCTTATCAGTTTTCGAAAGGGGGAGGGGGTGAGTTGCAAGGAAGGCGTTTCGCTATCATCCATTTCAGCCGGGGTCAACTGAGGTCAAAGTGGGCCAGAACTCTCCTTTTCTACCTACTACTGATATTGCGCATCTCCAAAACACGCCTTTTCAGTTCTTATTTTTCAATTCACGAAATTCTTCCACATGAACGGAAGATGGAATTCCTTTCTTTTTCTTTACGGCCTTTTGAAACTGAGTTTTATAAGTTAAAAACCCCTTAGCCATAAAAAGTTCCACTTTGGTATTTTTGTAAGCAGTACATTCGTGGCTGCACATTTTCCTCGAATCGATTCTTCAAATCAACCTGCACAAATCTCAGAATTTTTTAACCTTCCAAGAATCACTTCATCTAACAGTACGTTTGTATGAATCGCAGGAAATCAGAAACAAAAAATTCGAAAATATTGCATCCTACTTTTGAATAGATAAATCGAATATACTTTGTTCATATCATTGAAGTGTGCCTGCTATTTTGTGTAAGCATTTCTCTAAGATAGAACCGAAAGAGTACATAATTTTTTTTTTTGGGGGGGGGGGGCAGATTTAGTTATATGAACATCCCGTTTTAAAGCAATACTAGGGCTACCTTAAGACCAAATTCGTAATTTTTACCCCTGTCAGATGACGAGAACGAAATCTGAACTGTCACCCTTTCTTCAAAATTCCACACCACACCACACCAAAGGTGAACATTTGACCCCGACGGATATAGTATGCACTAGAAGGTTCGTAGCCGAGACATTACTGACAGGGCTCCGAGGCTCAGAGGGGGGGGGGGGGGGAGAGAAGATTGAATAAACGGAAGTCTGTACAGAAATTAGTGTTGCGCAAATCGATATGACAGCATTAAATTGAAATAACTCTATCCCCCCTAGTGATATCTCTTCCTAACAAAAGCTAATATCTTTTTGCTCATTCCTTATATTGTAGTTAGTCTAGTGTCCCTCTATCTGATTTCAGTTGCAATTTACCTTCGCATATCTATAAGCCACTTATTCGCGGTTATTTGCCCTTCTATAATGGCTCATTACTATGAGCCCTTTCATTACCTGGCAAGATTTTTAAGTGAGCGAACATCCTCAATTTCTGGTGTTATAAGCAATTCATGTCTGGAGAGGATCGATGTATTTTTTTTTCAGGTTGTAAAATAGGAAATTTTGTTATCTGGAGGTGAAATGACGTAACCATGTACTTATAAATTGGTTTAAGTTTTCAGAGGAGGGGGGACAGACGTTCTCTTCTTTTGTCATAAATGCAGTAGATCGTTCAAATTCAATGGTCTGGACCGACTGGTTAATGAAGAGTTGAGTCCCATTTGCAAATGCTGGGAGGAAGGACTAGTTTCCCGCATCAGGAACGACTTCCGATGGGAGAGAAGACCTCTTGTCGGAATGGCTTGTCTCATTAATAGCAGATATGGATGCAAACGGCCGAATGCTTTCAGCGGCAACTTTGCTACCGGAGTGCAAAGTTTGTTTAAATTGCATATCCTTCTTTCACGAGATCTTTCTTTCTGACTCGCGCTTCAGAATCTCGGCGGAAGTCTCTCTCCTAGGCCCTTCGGAAATCAGTTCAGGAGACGGACGTTCAAATGAAAAGGTTCGCTGCGGTTGAAATGAACGAAACTGCTTCAGAAAGTACTGATTCTAGAACGATAGGAAATTATTTCCTTTCCTTTCTCTGTGTGTCCTGCAATTGGTTGAGCAGACGAAAAGTGAATGACACTTAATTTACAGTTTGTGTGAAATTCGTTGTTAATTCAAAATCGTTGTTATTTTGCTTAGTGCTGAAAGACGGTACAATATTTATAAGAAAGTGTGTGTTTTTTTCTTGTTTTAAAATTTTGTCTTCGACCTCTTAGAATAACTCAAATAAAATCCTTGTTTCACGTTGTGTGTACTATGATCAATATATTTTAAATTTGAGTGTATCCTTAGACTAGAAATGCATTTTCGGCTATTTTATCGGTGGGCTACATTAAAATATCCCGTATAAGTGGCTGAGAGTGTGGGTTTATCACCCCATCCAATGCCAGCCAGGTCACTGTATCCGGCTCATTACTGGTGAAAATGGACACCACCATGCATAATGCAGACGTATCGGGGTCAACCGTCTGCCAGTCGTGTCCGCGTGGGCATCAGGCATATGGATGTCTCCTCTTACCCGGGAGAAGCCCTCGAGGGAGGAAGAGGCTACTCGCGTGCCATCTCCAGGGTGACTGATCAGTTAGTCAGAATTTTGTTTTAGTTTTTATCCAGTGGCGATTTTCTGGTGCTGAAATTTACAATTTAAAAAAAAAAACATCTGCTATCCTCTTAAGTAGTCTATTTTTAAATTCAATAATAGATCTTAATTACATTTCAAAAAATATTTAATAACCAGCGTATGACATAGATTACTTGTTGTTATATCAATAGAAAATTAATTCATAATTAAATATCTAATAAGATATGCAAAACACGACTTGCACCGTCAATTGTCTTTTGCATGTGTAGTTAATAATAGCAAATTGCTCCTTACAAAAAAAATGTCCTGAATAACAATTAAAAAAAATTGCGGACATACTCTTGTCTGAACAGCTAGAATTGAGACCAAGCTCACAAGCGACCAATCAAGGATTAAAAAAGAAGAGCGAAAGTAGAAGTTTGTGAGGAGAATTGAATATATCCCATTTTTCACATTTCCAGTCGATGCTGGTTTGATTGCAGGACTATTGCAATTGAATGGAAAGAAGGATTGCTTTCGTCTTTAACTGAGACTGCTGGGGCTTTATGGTAAAGTCACGGTTTCCGAACGGGAGAGTTTCAGGTTAGAGGTACTATTCCGCCGTAAAACCGTCGTGTAAACGGCTCTGGGGCCCGCTAAATCCATCGGGGACCAGAAGTCCTCAAGCTGATGTGGTGTGGAAGTTTGTAGAGGTGGACGTGGTTTCAGGTGTCATCCTCATCATCTGCCCACTGTTCAAAATTACGAGGTTGGACCTAAAATAGCCCTAATGTTAAGTGGAACGTTAATATTCCCTAAACTAAACTTCAACTAAACGATCAATTGTGCAAGCAATGTTTTTCATAAGCTACTCGCAGATCAGTCTCGACCTGCGTTTCTACTATTTATTGATTCATTTCCTGTATTTTTTTTCCACATCTTTGTTACTTTTTCATTTTCATTGTATTCTCATAGCACAGAACATCGAACTCAAAGTCAATAACAAGTAAACAAATAAGAGTAGAAACTGAAATGCTGTTTTAAGAAATAATTTCTGTAGCTCTTCAGATTGTTGGAGGGCCCTTCGCTGCTTTCACGCTCGGGCATTGTAATAGTTAATTTACTACTCCGTAAGCAAGTCGTTGAAAAAATGTTCAGTCTACTTAAACTAACTATAATCTGTTATATATATATTAGACGATTTTTGAAAATTACAAAGTGTAACCAAGAAATTAAGGTCTCACTCAATGTCAAAACAATAATTATTTTCTTCTTTAATGAAAATATTATCCATAAGGAACTTGATCCTACTGGTCCAATTATTACTGATAAATATTAGTTAAATATTTTGAGGAGTTTGATATTCAGTACTCGTGGTATTCATTCGGAAATTTTCATCCCAATATTTTGATACTTCTAGCATTATAGTAACCACAACTCACTTTTTGCTCATGTATTTTTGACCAAAAGAAATGGAGTTTGCGATCAGTCTTATTCTTCCAATTTAGCATCTTGCAAATTTCCTTTTTCCCTAAATTAGATTTTTTTTTTTGAAGTTTAGTTAGAGTAAGTGTTCGGGTTTATTTTAAGAAGTTAGTTGGAAAACATTCATTCAAATTATTATTAAGTCACTGTAACAAGCGCGTTGAAACTGGAAAGGTTTATTATGAATTAAAAATTAAAACAAACAATTCTCGGTGTAATTAAATGTTTATTTTCTTTTCTATCCAATCATAAAAATATTTTGACACACTTGGTACACCTCCGAAAAAAATTGCTTTGGAACAATGTCAATTTGTAATCATCAGCTTCAACCGTGATGTTAGATTATTTAGATCTTTCATCAATTTCCAAATTTTTATCAAATGTGGTATAAAACCACCTTACCATATGCTGGGGAAGATAAATGAAAACACACTAAAGGCTAGTATGAAAATTATTTTTTTATTATTTTACTTTAAGAATTGTAGATTTTTTTTCATCACGAACGAATTTTGATCAAGGACTAACCGTTTATCAGGCTACTTTCGAATATAAGATTAGTAAAAAACAATATTAATAACAATAATGAATAAAATACCAATATTGAGCAAGCACTATAATTGTTGATCTTGTTAAAAATTTCACAATCTTTTCGGCTGAAAATGAAGTATCTAAAAACCGCATTTAGTTCCCCCCCAACAGTCTACGAAATAAACACATTTCACTATTACTAGGGAAGGGGGGGGGGCATTCGAGAGGAGAAAGTTGCCGTTGGTGGCATGTTATTGAAAAACTTTCAACTTAATATTAAGAGGTATTCCGGTTTAAAATTCTTTCTTTCTTCACTTTGTTTCTTTTCCCCCGTTGGCGCATTGAACCAGAGACTCGTCATTTCATTGTAAATATCAGCTGTCTTAGAAATGAATGGTTTAAAAGCGGCACATTTATCAATGCGTTCTCATATGGCTAAAATAGATTGGAATAACGGATATACTCTTAGTGAGAGGGTTAAAAAATGACTTCAGGCGCACAATCGAATCAAATAACCTTTTTCGATGTTATGGGACTAAAATGACAGCCATCTAATGGATTGAGGTGAGTAAATGATTTTGTTGATCAGAGAGTCAGTGTGAATGATTCGCTCAATGCGAAGACCCAAAAAAAATGTATCGCAAAACATAGAGACTACACCTTGGTTTTAGTTTCTTAAAGGTTACTTGCCCATCCACTGTTCTCTTGCTGAGGAGTGGGTTGATCTTTTGTTGGCCACCTGAAGTCTGGAAGCTGAGCTGTCGACTGGAATTCGCTGATTGTAGAGACGGAAGTACATAACTTACTCTTAAGTACAAATTAAAGAAAATTATATTGAAAAAGAAAAGATAAAGAAAATCTTCATCAGCCTCATTTAAACGTTATTCGGTCGAATCTAATAACTTTCTCTGGAACAGTTACTTAATAAAACACCCTTAAGTTTGCTGTTGCGATCGAATCCAATACTTGTGCTTTTAAGCTTATTTAGTAATATTTTTAAAATTAAATTTAATTAATTAAAAATTAAATCCGTTTAATTTAAAAATTTATTTTAAAGTTTTTAAGAATTGATCAGATCTAAAATTTATTTTCATCTCCGATTTGATGGAATAATTAAATGGCGATTGTGAAGTTCTTGTTTGTATACATGCTTACTAAAGTGCAAGAGCATCTTTAGTTTGATAGAATCACGAAATATCATTCGATATCTTTGAAGTTTTATCTTTAAATGCCCAAAAACCTCTTAAATCGGAAATACAATTTGATATATATATATATGTATGATCATCTAGACTTCTATTTTGCTGCAATATTGTACTTTTACTTCTCTGTGCTGTGTGCCTTGACATAAAATGTGTTATGTTGGGTGAGTTCCACCATTCAAAGAATCTGTCAAATGTGAAATTTTATTTGATCGCATCAATAATAATTTGAAAGTGTCGGAAAAAGTAATTTTGGTGCGTGAACGTCGTCCATCCTTCTCCGTCAGAAAGAAATGATCTTCCTTTTTCTACAATAAGAAACCATTTAACTTTTCGTGAGACTTTCGTCAAGGCACATCGATCAAAAAATAAAGAATCCACGTCTGCTTCTTTTTTTATCTTCTTTTCGTCCTCAAAAACTCATTTTTTTTCTCACTCTCTTCTTTTTCCTTGCAAGAAAAAAAAGCAAATCAAAAGAGCATGTTGGCAATATCTCGCCTTTCCGAAATTTTCCGATGACAATATATATATATATCGTAGAGCAGAAGGTGTGTGGGGGGAATAACACTTCATTTAGGAGTTCTTTTCAATCACAATTTTCCTCCAGGCGAACGATAGCATTATCGTGGCTTCTTTTTAATTCCGTGCCCTTTTTTCATCATTTCTTCAATTTTTCCGCATTTATTTTTTCGACTTTCGTATCATAGATATTTCACCCGTGTTTTCTTCGAGACATAAAAACGCTGATAGCAACCCTCGGTTATGGTTTTATAAAAACGTTTTTTGTTGGAAGTTTTTATCGTTCCAAATTCATTGTTATATCGTTTAACTAGATTACATTCTACCCATTCTTCACTTTTGATCACCCCCAGCCATTTTGCCTCTTTCTCCTCTTTCCGAACCACTGCCAGAGAGATAGCTTGATTTTATTCTAATGAATGGGTCATCCATATAAATTTCGAAAGAGTATTCTTCTTTGGCGAACAATGCATGGCTGCGGTCTCGAAAGAGAAATACATGCCATTGGAATTGAGATTGTGAATCAGACCAGAATCTGGAAAAGCTGAACATTCATGACTTTGTTCAGAAATGGAAAAGAGCTCAATTCTGGAAATTCGGTTGAGAGTTAAGATCCAATACACGCATTTAATTTGTGATTTAAAGTTCGTTGATCTCCCTCCTCGTCACGTCATTTGTCATACTTTTGCTTTTAATTTTCCTTAGAAGTCGAGGGCAAATTAAAATATTATAGAAGTGTCGATTTGTATACCGTCCTTTAAAGTTCCATAAACTTCGAAAAAAATTGTTAGAAGAAGTCGTATTCTTATTTCGTTGTATTATTTTAAATGCCATTATAAATTCATAGAATGTTACTGAATTGGAAAAAGGATTTGTTGTCAGTAACAGTCTTTATCAGATTACTCAGCTAACATTGCATAATATTATCCTGTTGCATAATATCTTGGTGTATAAAACCCTTAAGGGGACGCAAAATCAAAAAGAATTCCTTAATCCTCGTTTGGCAGCACTTTGACCTCACCCGGTAGCATCAACGCGCGGTTTGATAAGATTACAAGCGGATGCTATGAAGCAAAAGATGGGCGCCATTTTTTTACGAGGAGTTGAATTGTGCTTTATTAAAAATGAGAAGACAGATGGAATGAAAATTCTCAAAAATCGCTCATGAGAAGATTCAGTCGTAATGAACGCAAAAGGGTTGAATGCGCACGGAGTGAAGTTTCCAAACTGCAGGAGCATCGCTATGGAACTTTTGGCGAGGCACGTTACTGGAAGAAGGAAGTAAATTCTGTTGGGAAAACACACGAAATGTTGTTAGAATTTTAAAAAAATTATTTAAGAACTTCTGTGAAATCTACTGGAAATATTGAAAAACTTGCCAATTGTGTAAAAAGCGCATTTTTTAAAAAATGTCATTTTTTTTAAAATTCTGTTTCTATGGTATAACTCCCAAATCTGAACAATTTTGAGAAAAGCATACATTTAAAAAAAAATTTGTTTCTCTGGTAGCTGTATATAGTTATTTAAATGAAAGGTTATTTGAGTTGACAAAGAGCTTTCGTGCAAGGGATTTTTGCGTGTATATATATTTTTTTGTTTTACATTTCTTATTTCTTTCTTTATTTTATCATATTTTGGAATGAATTGTTGCTCGACTGAAATGACTTAGTAAATTGCGAGCTGCATATGTAATTTCTGGGAGTTGGCGAGGAGGCGGAATCCGTAATCATTATATAATTTAATATTCAACAATAGTACACAATATTCCGAATATTGCTTAATATCATATAATATTGTACTTGATATAGGTATGACTAGGGCCCTAGTCAATTGTTTCATTGAACAATAACAAATTTCTGTCACATGCCATTGGTAGGTGCGGTTTTTGAGCTTCGAAACTGGTCTTCTATCAAGATTCGCTATTATTTTTTTTAATCCTAAATTTGAAAATTGTTTAATTTTTTTCAAATAACTCATATGCTACTAATTCAAATCTTAAACAGTGCTGATCTGCATATTTTACTTTTATGCAGCTACTGCTGGGCTGTAAAGTTTTACCTAAAGCCCGCTCGTTTAATATTTCGGTGTTGTAGGGCGATGGCTTACAAATTATATAGGCAATTGGCATCGCTATTATTTAATCTTCCAGAACTGAAAAATAGACAAAATCCTGAATATTTACCAGTGTACTTATATTGTGTAATTACTCCACTGACTAAAACCATTTCTATTGTTTTTATAACTTTTTTAACGTAATTTTTATAAAGAAAGCATTAGCTTATTTGGTTGACATTTTGACTAAAATTTCCATATTATTCCATTTTGTTGTTTAAAACACAAGCCAAAAATATGTTAATTTAAGCTCCACCTACATCTTCATTCTTTGAAGTCACTGCTTACAGAATTAATAAGTGGTTAACGTCTACGGTTGGATATTTTAGTGAAATGAATTCATGTAAAAATGAAGTTTATAAAATCCACATGAAAAGGTGATAATATCTAATATTTCCGAGAGTGTTCACACATGCCCAAAACTTTGACTCTGTTTCCATTCTATTCAACCCAATAATTGTGTAAACTTGGTAGTCCATCGAAGGAAAAAAGCAGATTACTTTGGAAGACTTCCGTCTTTTTCGAGAAAGATCACTTCATTTATTTAAAAATAAATTTACATTTCATAGCCTAATTTATTTGATAAAATCAAACAATTACAAAAATTATTAATAATATAACATTTATATGTGTATATATAAATACAATACAGAAAAATATATAATTCAGTTCTATGAAGTACATTTTATTTATAAACTAATACTATACTAATTTTTTCGGCTTTTATAAGGAGTATCAAAGTAATGTCTTTTTATGTATATTTATATTTCATTTGAATATCTCTTTGATAGATTCAGCTTTTAATGATTTTGTACATTGTTTTCGAATGTCATCCATTGTCCATCAATTTGATTTGCGTTTTTTTCCCCTTTGCACTGCTTGGTCAGCAGTGGCCCTTGTTCCAAAACTACACAATTAATCAATCATTCACTAACCTGTTTTTTTCTTCTTCTCTTCTCTCTTTTCTAGAGCATGTTCGGGAGTTCAACTGCGGCCGTCTCTTCTACAGGACGTTCTATCTGGACATTCGACGTGACATCCTCTACGTCGGGGCTATGTAAGTGCTTTTCACTCTTTGCTTTGGGACGCATTTCACACAATAATCGCAATAACACTATTTTTAAATGTTGTATTTTAAAAAAATCTCGCTTACGCATATAATATTTTATGCGAGATGCATTAAAATGTTGACTTACTTGCAGAAGTTCAAAACAGCATCGTGGACATGGAGTATTCTTTTTTGCTATTTTTTCTTTTGAAAGTTAAATAATCACACATAATCAATTATTACATTTCGATCAGAGTGAAAACTAGAATAAAGTATTTTATCCACTTAGACTGGATTAGTCCAGCCAAAAGTTTTGCATTAAGGGTGATGACAATAACCTGACGCATATCGTAACAAAGTGGGACTAATAAAACACGTCTCAGAAAATTTTGAATCAATTCTGTTCCTTAAAATGCAGGTGGTTATCAAAATAATGGGAAAACCTGTGAATAAAATTTTTGAATTCGCTTCATAAGCATTAAAATATAATAATAGCCACCAGTTTTTTTATAAATAGCAATTTATATATACTATGCATATTTATATATTCTGGTCTTACGTGTTAACTTTATTAAATTTTTGTAATTCTTTAATTTCTTTCAAAAGCTTGAAATGACGGACCTCTCTGATTTTCAGAAGCCAAATTTTAGGAGTCGGTCTAGATGAAGAAAGTATGGCGGAAACATCCCAAATTGTATGCGTTTCTAGAGGTACGGTGTCTAAAGTCATGATAGCATACACACAAATCGGCAAGAGAAGCTTTGCAAAGCTAATAGTGGGTGGAAAGAGAAGTGAAAGAGATCGACGGGTATTGATCGGATTGTAAGGTCTAAAAAGAGAATAACTGTAACATAATTTAGATGTGATTGCGGTGCGTCTAGACTGTGATTGAGGAGCAACAAATATTAAGGGCAACTGTCGTCTACAGTCGTGTCTCACAAAACCTGGTGGATTAATAAGTAAGAGAAGTAATAGGATCTGACGAATTGTGTTTCACTTTTTTCCCTACCACAAGACACGTGCACGTTTACAGGACACCTGCACAAGCGCATGATCACGATTGTCTCCTTCCAGCTGTCAAGCATGGAGATGGACCTGTCAGGATATGAATAGCGGTGTCGTGGTCTTCTGCGAGATCAGTTGTAACCCTGAAAGAAAGGATCATCCGGAAGAAATATAGAGAAATTTTAGCTGATCAGGCTCATCCTATGAAGCGATTTTTCCCTCTTCCAAAGATAGAATTTTTCAGGATTATAATGCACCTGTCCCTGCAGCAAGACTTGCCAGTTATGGTTTGATGAGCACGAGGATGAAGTTAAACGCCTGCCTTGGCCCGCACAATGACTATATAATTTAACGTTATGATCTATTTTAGAGAGCTCAATATGAAATCTATATCCGGCACCGTCATCTCTCCCATCACTTTCCCACGATCTCTAGGAAAAATGGTACAATATTCCTCTATTCAATGCTTGTATGAATGCTATTCAATGCTTGTATGAATTGATTCGAATCAAAGTTGTATTACATTTCAAAGGTGGTCCTACACAATGCTAATAAAGAATCCCGAGGTTTCTATTATTTTGATAACCACCTGTATATATATATATATATATATATATATATATATATATATCCAGAAAGTAAGTGTTTCCCTATTTAAAAAAATAAATCGCACTTTCAGGAGCATACTTATTGGTAACAAGTGCGATGTTTCAGCTATTTTTTAACATAGCCACCACCAGAATTGTGACACTTGCTGTATCATGGGATCCACTTTTGTATCCCTCTGTCATAGAGCTCCATCGATTGTGAATGGAACCAGCGATTGATAGATGACTTCAGCTCTTTGTGGTTGCCAAAACGCTCACCGGAGGACAGGAATTTCTTGAGGAGCAAGAAAACGTGAAAATCGCTGGGAACAAGATCAGATTGTTGGGTGGATGACCAAACAAAGCTCAGCTGAATTCCGTCAACAAGCTGCAGTGCGTCTAGCCGTATGTGGACGAGTATTATCATGGTAGAGCGCAACACCTGCAATAAGTATTTCACGCCTCTTGTTTCGAATGGTGCGTCGCAATTGAAAAAGTAAACGCTGACCGTAGTAATGGTCAACGGTTACTTTTTCCCCACGTGGAAGAAAGGCAATGGGCAGAATGCCTTTCTAGTCCTAAAACACTGTACATGCCACTTTACGAGCCTACAGCGTCTGTTTGAATTTCTTCCTGAAGTATTTTCACTATGCCGCCAATGCATTGACTGCTGCGCAGTTTCCGGGGGTTAAGTGCGAAATACAAGTCTCGTCAGCCGTGATGATCCTGTCGAGGAACTCGAGAAATTCCTGTCCTCCGGTGGCATCGACGAAGAGCTGAAGACGTCTCCCCCTCGCTGGTTTCATTCACAGGCGGCGGAGTTCTACGACAGAAGAATACAAATGTTAATCCCGTGATACGATAAGTGTCTACATTCTGGTGATGGCTATATTGAAAAATAGCTGGAACATTGCTGTTTTTGTTGCTAATAAGTGCGTTTTGGAAATTTTACTTCTCTTTCGTTCTTTTTTTTTAAATTGCGAAACGTACTTTCTGGATGCTTCTCGTACACACGCTCTGTCTGGAATTTCGAGATGCGTGCTCCGATGGATGCCTCTTTCTACCCATTAACAATGTGAAATAAACTCAACCGCTTCTGTTAGGAATTTCATGTTTATTTCTCTTTATTCGGCCCCAACAGGACTCTGTTTCTTGTATTTAAATATATTTCAATATTTCTTAAATTGCCAAAAATATTTATTTTATAAATGCTATTATTATTTATTTTTAATATTTATAATGCTAATACCCGTGAGTTTTATGTGCTTCGAGTGGCTAATATACGAATTATCAACAACGTTCATTCCTGTTAAAGCGAACTTTGAGTAAGAAAGAGGCGGATTTTACAAGAATGAACCACCAATCATGATGCGTTTCAAGACACTCTTGAACAAGAGCCGCGCTCTATTGATTCGGTCTTCATGCGCTTTTAGAAAATGTACGCATCCGAATAACATTCTGGTTCAATCAGTTAAGTTTTAAACTATCATACAAATGAATTGCAGTTTTTTCACCATTCCCTTGCTGCGTAGAAAAATCTGCCAGATGGTGTTTTGTAACGATTATGAATCGCAATCGTTAGGCGGTTTGTTGAAGGGTCAAGTCATAGGCCTTGCTCCCGTACTTTTGCACCTCCGCACGCCCTCGTTTGGATCAAACAGAACTTGGGATTGAATTCTCGAGCAAAGATCCGAAGAATCAAGAAGGATCGTCCGTTCAGAGATTTTATATACAGGGTAAGTCAAAATGAATATAGCGATTACAAACGGCTATAACTATTTAATGAAAAAAGATATATCGATAAGATTTACACAGAATGTAGACGGAACTTCAAAATTTATTAACGTAAAGCGCACGTGCAGCCAAGCGGATGCCTGCGCATGCGCGAAATCGAACTTCGCAACGACAAGAAACCTGTTCAGCGCGGCGTCTCATTAGTGGAAATGGCTAGTCCCGTGCAGAAAGCATTCTCTGTGTTGGAATTTCACAGTTGCCGTTCTGTTATTACAGTGCAGAGAAAATTTCGTCAGCGTTACAATGAAGAACCTCCAAATGCGAACAACATACGCAGATGGCATCGGATGTTTGAGGAAATCCCTGTGATTTCTACCTATGGGGTTATGTGAAAGACAGAGTGTTTGTGTTTCCCTTGCCCAAAACAATTGAAGAACTGAAAGTACGCATTTGTAATGCGCTTGAGTCGGTTAATGAACAAATGCTTCAGAATGTATGGCGTGAAATGGAATACCGATTAGATGTTGTCCGTGTGACCAAGGGAAGTCACATAGAACATCTATGACTTCTGTATATAAAATTTTGAAGATTCTTCTACATTCTGTGTAAATCTTATCGATAAATATTTTTTCATTAAATAGTTATAGCCGTTTGTAATCGCTATATTCATTTTGACTTACCCTGTATGTCTGCCATCCGCGAGATAGAATCGCTTGGAGTTCGGTTACCGTTTCCAGGTTCAAGTGTATTTTAAGTCAAACGAAGGATGTTCAAAATAAATTTCATTATGATTCTTATGCAAAACGATGAATAGTTTTTAAATACGGAAACTTCTATCAAGATAGAATCTAAGGCAAAATGAAGTATCGAAAAAAAAAAAAAAAGAAACTTCTCATCTCTGATTTCTCTTTCTGCCGAAATTCAAAAGATGAATGTTTTTTATCCACATTTAAAACATTCGCTCGTTGTAATAATTAAATTCTTCATTATTTCGACAAGTCCATTCATTCACTCGCCCGATACAATGCGGCCATTTACACCTAAAGTTTGTTGTTATTATTTTGTTCAAATTATTACGCGTTTCAATGCTCTTTAATGAAGGCTGGAAGCATTTTATTGTTTTCTATTATTATTAGATGGGGGGGAAGTATCTTCGCCTGCCACACTTTTTAAGAAGACACATTTAATGCATAATTTCTATATCAAAGTGCTTTCAGAAATTATGGAATGTTTCATAATCAATAAGAAACCATAATTATTTTGCATCATTTCCAAACGAGTGCTAGAAAAGCAATGAAAATGAAACTTATTTGATTTTATTGATCGGATGCAAATTGAACGACAGAGACGGAGTGGAAAAGCGAGCGCAGTAGTCGGGGTCCATCGCCATTGATTTCGCGCACACGCGGCCTCGGATTGTGTCCTGGCATTTGCAGAATCCTGAATCGTTTTGCTCCAGATCTGCTTCCGGTTTTGAAACATGTTGGCGGAAACTTTAGACAACTAACGCAGTGTCTTCCAAACGGTAGCCTTGTTTTATAAGGAAAGGAAATCAAATGCTTTAAGAAAAGGGAAAGAGATCATCTTATTTATTTTAAAATATTCTTTAATATTTGTGATCGATGCATATGGCTCTACTTTGTGTACATGTATGCTTATTGTATATGTATAGACTTCAAACAAATATACTATGTATTTATGATAGTATTGCTGAGTATCTGGGATAAAGCAAAGCATCGTTCAAAACCAAGAAAGTTTATTGTAATGCAATTCAAAAGAGGTAACCGTAAATGCTTCTTCCTTAGTAGACCATCTCGAAAATCAGAGTCGTGCGTTCTTTTATCTTGAGATCCTTTGATTCTCCACTTGGATTACATTCCCGAGTTTTTCAATCACTTTCCTCCCTTTTCGAACGGATTCGAATTCCCTTCTCGCCCCCTACTTTTTTATTCCTCCTCTTATCAACGTAAGCATCTGGTAATGTGACACGGGCGCGCGAGCACGGAATTGGGTCTAAATCGTTCTTCTTTTCATCCTTTCCGGATTATCCGGCAGCGACTGTGTCCGGGGAAGAGAACTCTCTAAATAAATCAGTTCGAATCCAGGTGATTCCGAAAAGAACGTATTATTAGTTTTGTTGGGGGTTCTCCTATGTCAGAGAAAATCAAGCGTTTTCTTTTTCTTCCGATGGATGAATTTATTTCCTTCCTCCTCCTTTCTTTCTCCCGGTTTGTTTTTATTCCAAGAGGCCGCGGATTTGATTTATTTCTTATTATTCGTCAAATAAGACACCATTACGCTTTTTCGAGTTCTGCGGAGGTATTTTTAAAAGATTCTTTGGTTGTGTTTCTCTACTTCCCAACTGAAAACTTCTTTTGTTTGTGCCGTTCTGGAAGGTATTAACTTGATTATTGTTTCTCGATTTCGTTTCATTTTCGGCAGTATAGTGTTGTCATCTTGACTCCAAAAATTCATTGCTATACACATGGTATCGTCGCCAAGCAGTGGAGCAGTGGCTCTGGATATATTATGGCAGATTATTGGAATACGGGTTTCCAATTGGATGGCTGTCCGTGCCATTGAAACAGTTGGCGGTAGTGATTGAAATGGAAGCGGTGAAAAAAGTAGTGTCCAAACATTCTTAGCTCGCTGTAATCCAATCTTTTGTCTGTAGAAGATGTTAGTGAAGTGGATATTTGCATTAAAATATGTGCAGGACAAAAGTATGCGATGCTATGTTGAAAGTTTTTATTCGAATGACTATGTCAAGTGCTTGCTCATGACATTCCAACTGTGCTTAGGTGATTTCTTAACTTCCGGACATCTGACAGCCCCGTACGCATTTTTAATTGCATTTACAGTTTCGACTCCACTGATGCTTTTTGCCCGTAACAATTGATGCATAATATGCCACTTTGCTGTGTCTCGAGCTTGCCGTTCGACGATGAAACTCCATTCTACATTTAGTGTATTATGTCTGAAGTGTATTTTGCAAACATCTGCGATACTGAGGACATCTGAAATAAAGCTTTAAACTCGGAAATCGCTTCAATCATTTGGGGAGAGGTTTCGGTGAATGGAGCTCATGTAGAGTAGTACATTGTTTTATTTTGGTATGTTTTAAAATAAAATCCATTTATGCTAGAATTGTTTCGTGATTTAATAATCACTCTATTTTAAAATGACATTGGTTTTTAGTTTTGATGTTGATTTTGTTCCAACAACAAGTACAAGGATGCAGAAATTGTTACAATAAATATATATTCTATTTCATTCCAAGTTGCACAAATAGCCAAAGACACGATTTAACGCAAAGTTCGTTACTAAAAGTGCTACATTGAAATGTTTCTTCGTGAATGATGAAAAAAAAATATTTTTTAATTTAAGGATTTAAATTTAGAATTACATTCGTTTGAAATCCGCATTTAAACTGCCGCCCTTTGCGCTCGGATGGGGCCTCTCGCTCGCCGTTCGAGACGGCGCACCGTTTCGGCGTTTTATTTATTTTTAATTTTGATTATTAAAAATGTCCATAAAATGATTAGAAGATGTAGACTAATTTTTCAGGAAATTAACTAAAAACATTTATATATATTTATTTTTCAAAGCTTTAATAAGTCGTTGTATTAGATGTTCTGGATAACCTTTTATAGAGCTTTCGAATATTAGAAAGAACATTTATTATCCAAGAAAAGAACATTTATTTTCACGACAATTTTCAGGGCCGCGGTGACGTGGTCGTGAGGCATCGACTTCGAAACTGGAAGGGAATGGGTGCAAGATCATATTCTGAAAAGAGCAGCGGCATAAGGGAATCTGGTGAGCATTTAATCCGCTGTAGGCAAATACCTCTCCCTCACACGAGGTGTGGAAATGAGAAGATTCCAGCTCAGGTATCGTCCTTGTCACTTGATCGTTGTTCAAAAATAAGATATCCATCTCAAAATAGCCTTAGTGTTGCTTTGAAACGAAACGTAAATAAACCTTAGCTATATGCAACGACTTTCTTGAAAATTTCCCGTTTTCCTTCCAAACAAAAACTGGATTTCATCAAGAGCTCATCAAAAGGAGACAAACAACATAGTAGGAAAATAAAAAGATTCTAAATTCGAATTATCGAAAATGGCTATTCGATTCTTGAGTCGAAAGAATACGAAGAGATGTGAATCCATCACTTTATTTAAATTCTAATTTGCACACTTTGGCGCGTTCTGCAAGAACTATCTACTCTTCAATTAAAGAGCAGCATTCTCGGATCCATCCATCTTGTGAGAACCAAAATTTGGCTAATGCTGCGATTTATTCGTTGCGTGCCGATGTTTAAAGTGCAATTTCGGGACGGAGATGGATAGCACGCAAGATACGGAGAGAGAGGATTCCCATCCCCCCCACTTCTGCTGCACTTTCCTTTTTTGTGGCGTTATGTTTCGTTTCCCACTTGATTTTAATTAGTTTGGAGTTTCAATTTAGCAGTAGATTAAGTAGTCTTGACATATGAAAAGAAATAAAGAAGCGTATTTTCATATTTTTTTATTATTTTGTCGAAACGAAAGAATAATATGAGTTGATTGACAAAAATGAAAACGAAACGTTTTCTAAATATATATATTTTTTAGCATTTTTAAATATAATTTTTTATTTCGGTTTTGAAGGTTAAAATCAAATCCTTAAAGTAATGAAGCACACAAATGATTTTTTTCTAATCAAGCTGGATTTTGAGAATTTTCATAATATATTTTCATTTTTTAAATGTTTGTCGTCTCATTGTTATTCTTTGAGTCTTTATTTCCTTTCATGATATTGCTTTCATATCCATTTACTATTTTTTTCTTCTTTTTCTATATCTGATGTGGTAATAATAATAATGATGGTGATAAAAATACTTCAAAATTGTTTTCATCTGTTTTCTATATCTTTATCTTAAAAGTATTTCAAAATTATAATTATTATGCAATCTTGCAATAAATTTTGTTTTCTAGATTCGTTGCCAGATGGTGCATCTGATTTGCACCTGTGTTCAAATTGGTGAATTGAGTTCTGAAGATATCGAATTAGTGTGCTTCCATCGAGAACGGGCAGTTGCGCAAAATTTTAAAATCCTATCTTATTGAGAAGCGAGTCGATTCCATCATGACAAACAAAACAAGAGAGTGAAAATATCTCAAAAATACTATTATTGCTATTAGCTAAATGCTAGCAGTTTCACACCTCTTCATTTCAGTTACCGTTATGCGGAAGGTTCCATTAATAAGAATTTTGAATAATATTTTCATATATCGAAAACTAAAGGAAGGGGACCAAATTATCTATTCGAATATCCTGTGATCCCACTTGACAAAACAAAGAGGTTAAAATCTGTTTTTAATTTTCAAAAATTATCAGCATGGTTCTTGGAGACAGAACACTTATTGGACACAGACAAAAAACGAACACACATATTATAGATACGCACACAGCAACTCGTGAGGTTCGCAGGAGGAATTGCGCTGGAATCAAGCCTAATCATCCAAATATTCTTACGCGAGAAAAATAATCCGCCCGCTTAATCTCAACAAAATCCTTTACTCGAGAGGTGTATCAATTCATCTCTTACTAAAAATTTATTTAAGGGAAGTTTTTGTAAAGTAAATACAACTCTTCCCGAATCATGAATATATTGCCTCTATCTCATCCCCAATTTTTGATCTGGCTACCAAAATATATAAAAATTTAAAACCGGATATTATCGCGCAAATGTTTCTCTCCCTCGCTGATGCTATTCAAACAACATTTATGTAAAAGTCATATTTACAGATTGAGGTATTCCAAGAACTTAGAAGCGATGAATATATTTACAAAACTAACATGATGATATCCCTTATCATAGCGAATTATATATATATATATATATATATATATATATATATATATATATATATATGCACAAAATTCCTTTCTGCATTTTTTTTAAAGTCTTTAGACCGAAAAAGGAGTTTATTTCTTTTATCTTCATTCTATTCTGTCACTTTTACATCCTCCCGCAAATATTTGAGAATACCACCTCCCCTTTGTCCCCCGCTTGAATGAAACCCCGGAGCTCAATCCCCCTCCCCTCCTTTCATTCCGAAAAGTCTCACAAACGTAATTTCCGGGACGCAAGAGTCAGTAAACGACGGAAATCAAAGACTACTGAAAATACCCTCCTTGAAGTGAGGGGGCTTCGGATAGAATAAAAATACACTCACCTCTTCGCCCGAGGGTAAGGAGAAGAGCCCCAGCAGGAGGAGCAACTCCTTCATGTTCTCAAAAAATTCGTTCTTTTTCTTTCCTCTTCCACGCGCCTCGATTGTTCGAAAGTAGGCTGAGACGTATCGATGTTCGTCCTTGTCAGGTTTGGTTCCAGTAGGTTTGTGGAAGTCATTGCTCGTCTCTTCCAAGTCATGCAAATGCAGGAGAGACTGCTTGGTCGGTTCCTTTCCCCGACTGCCCGGAACAAAGCAGGCTCCGCGATGATGGGGAGATATTGGACATTCTCGGCAGCGTATTACACTTTTTCACTCCGAGGAGCATGCGCCTGTACTCCTGAGTTCAGTATATATCAGATTTCACAGTTGTTAACACCTGTTTAGGCGAGCATGTTATGTGTAAGGCGCGTCGATTTATCTGCTCCTTTTAAATTAAGTCCTCTCGACCACTTATTTCATTCATTCAGTTTTCTGTGATTTATTTTTTTACGCATATTTAAGGAAATTCGCAATTTCTGTGATCACGAAATGAAGAATCCAAATCTTCTACTTTTCGAAAATTCGACGCTTTTTTAAAAATCATAATTTAAATTATCTGTAAACTGTTTCATCATTGCGGATGACTTTTGTATACTAAACGTTTTTCAACGGTTACTTCACTATAATGTTAGGGTCTAAATATGGACATTCACTTTCTAATTTTGGTTGTATTTTAACAAAGCATGTAATAGTTTATTAGAAGTTTCTTGTAATTTGAATTTCCTAAACTTATTTTCCATTGTATGATTTCAATCCTTATGAAGTTAGAATAATGCTATATCTCTATACAAGAAAGAATCAATCTCCATTTAATTGTCCAGACAGGAATATTTTTCTATAATGCCATTGAATTTTTATTAAATATTAAAAGGCATATATTTTGCAGATATTTTATGTGAACGTAGATTGGAAGGACCCCCCACCGTTTTTTGAAAACCATTTTTATCAAGCTTTTTGTACGTTTTCAAGAGAAAAGATATTAACCTGAAAAAAAGTACTGGTTTATTAGTATAGGAAAAAAGTAGCGATTTCAAATAATCAATAACAATTTGAGAAATAACTCTCTCAGCAAATTAAATTATTTATATTAAGTTAGCAGAACACGTTCGGAGGACTTTTTTAGAAAAAAATGCTATAGATATACTTTAACGATAGTTCTGGATTTAAAATTAAAAATTAATATTAGAATGTCAATATTTGAAATAAACCTTAATATTTTTTTGGAAATTGGTATTTCATAGCATAAATTTAAGCAAATTCTTGAAGAACTTTAGATTGTCTCTACTAAAATCTATTACTCTCTTCCAAACAAAGCTTGTGCTTAAAGAAATTGCATTTGTAAAAATGAACTACAAGCGTATGGTTTTAATAATTTCAATAAAAACTTTAGCACCATTTAAAAATTTATCAAGAAATTTTTAGTAAAATAATGACGTTATTATTCAAACAATAGGCTGTAAATTAAAAAAAAATCACTCGATCTAAATTATTTTAGTTTGTGCCCTAGAAAATAGTATAAAGAAAAAGTTCACCAAATTTCAAAGGAATATGATAATTATATTTTGAGTTATTTCATTTCAAGTGAGTAAAAAATAAGTAAAAATCAATTTTGAGAAAAATTCATTTAAAATATACAACAACATGTTTTAATAATAAATTATGTATGTATATACTTAAAAATCACCACATTTCTAGGTTATGCCTTCTTCCTCCACAGCTTTTAATGATCTTCCTTTTTTAATCAGTCAATTTTTTTTCTGAATATTTTTACATTTGGCTGTGAATGCCGCCTAGACTCATTTATTCTGTCTTTGTCGAGCTCAGCAACTGCTGTAACTGCATTTTCACTAGGGTACACTCCAATACCCATAAAGATATTCAGTAATCCTATAAAACCAACGTTAAAATGTATTGCAAACCTAATTGCCCCTATTCTGAGTTCACAGCTCAACAAACTCATCTTCAAGTTAAAATTTTCACAATTTTTTAATACAAATTTTTACATAAATCGGTGCCTCCGTATATTTAAATGTCCTCTTCCGGTTTACTGAATATATTCATTCCGAAAATATTTCATCTTGACTTCTGATTAACGTAGAGACAAAAGCAAACTTGTTGTGGATGGCTCAAAAGTGGTCTATTCAACAGACAATTTTTTTTTAATAAAAAAAACTATTTTTGGCAAAAATTGATGTTTTTGACGTGTTCGGATACTTTAAATTATTTAAATAATTTCAAACTTAAAATAAATTAATAATATATGTTTTGGAAAAGAAATAAATGTATTTGTAATCTCAAAGAATTGAATTACATTTGATAGTTGTTACTGATGTATAATAAGTGTCGCTAATGAGGGATCCTTTTACGTTCTATCTCTGCTAGTTTGGTTTGTGATGGCAGGACCATACAGCTTTCGGAGATAAAGGGATTTTCTAACAAATTAAAATCATGGAACCACTAACTTTGAAAACCTATCCACTTGACGCGAAAATATGATCCGAAACGAATACCTCTGCCACCAATTAGGAAAATTCAGTATAGAAAAAAAAGGCTTGCCACTATCGTTCCATAGACATGCCGGTAAAACATTCTTTGGGGACTTTCTCATAGCACCTGAAGTTTGCAGGGATGCTGTGGGAATTTTTTCTGTTCCAGCCTTCATCAATATTTTTGCAAGAGTAAACGATACCCAAATTTTATGGCTCGTGTGTGTGTGTGTGTGTGTCCTCTTTTTTAAACGGTTTTTTTTTAAGTGACACTAAATTACTAATCGTTTCATTTTAGGTAGACCGATGCCTGGTCACGATTTAATTAACCGTAATTGGTCCTTCAGAATCTATTTCGTTTCCCCTTTGAATCTAATGTAAAAGGGTGTTGTATAATCACAAGGTCGGTGGAGAAAGTGGAATGTAAAATACGCTCAGGTTCGGCAGCTAACGGAAGACTTAATACAGATTCAGAGTAAACTGTGAGTCGTTGCAGAGGGTGAAATCAAGAGTGTGTTGCGCGGTTAAATCCTCTGCATCGGCCGCGCTTTCCAACTGCGAGACAAAAGGAATCGCTGGCTGTGGGAATTATTCAACTTTCGATTGCACTGAACTGAGAAATGAAATTCATTTATTGTGCGCGCCCCCATATGGGTTCCAAGCCCACCTGTTCTTTTATGCCAGGAAATCGCTCCTCCGGTTTTATTCCTCCGTGATAAAGTACGGCGAAGAGGATTTGGCAGCTCATCTTTCGAGAGCACGATGCAATTTCCCTTCTCTCTGCAACATCTCATATTTATGACCTCGAGAAGAAATTCTTTTCTCGCAGTCGTAAAAATTGAGACACACAAAAGAATTCTCCCTTATGTCTATGCACGCCGGCTATAGATTTTAAAAGCTGAGAAACTTTTGAAACGACGCCCCGACTGGGACAAAAGGAAAGAAAAGAAGCGGCCGTACATCTTTAGGCGTTATTTGTTCCTGGTCATATTTCTTCGGCGAACAAATATTGTAATTCGCTGGCACTCAAGAAGACAAACTGCCCATAAAAATGCCCCCCCCGTCTCCATTAATTGCTCACAAAGCAAATGCTAGCTGTAAAAATGCAACGTGTTTCACGTCGTCTCTTGAAATTCATATTTAAAGAGTCCTCCCCCCCCCTCTAGTTAAACGTAAATCGTGTTTAAATTTTAAGTAGGCCTGTAGTTTCGAATGTAATGAGAGTGAGTTTAATTTGTAGTGTGTTTACTAATATAAATTTATAACATTTTTTTGTATGCATTTTAGTATCGTTTCTTAAGCAGGGTATTTCAGCGACGGTTCCTCGAAGTTATTGAGTTTGGACTTTTACTTTCAAATATTTTTCTGCAATTTTTCTTTTTCAAATGTAGAGCTGAAGGCAATTTATGGGGTCTCTTATAACTCTTCGCTCGGAAATATTTTTATGTCGCTTGCTTTAAAAATATTCATATTATCAAATTCGAAAGCAAAGGTTGATTACTTATTATCTGAGGTTTTTTAAAAATTCTTTTCATACCTTAGACAAAAGCAATTAAATGTCACATTTTGAAGTAATCATAGCTAATGATTTATTTCTATCACACAATTCAGTATTTATTGCAAAATAAGTAATATTACGATTATAAATATTATGAAAATAATATGCAAATAGGTTTGTTACAAAGCTTATATTATTGGAATGGCTAGAATTTAAACAAATGCCAAAAAATGTATAAGTCAGTTATAAAAAAAGAATTTAATACATATTTCAAAGCATTAATCATCGTCTTCAATTATATTTCTTTCCGTTAAATGGAGAAAATAACTTTTTAGGATACGAATTAAGAAATTGTCGTTTAATTTTTCAACTATGTCCGAATAAGAAATCGCTTGCTTTTCTTAATCTTGGAAAGATAATAAAAATAATAATAAAATGATAATAATAAAAATGATAATAAAATTTATTCGAATGAATTAAAATACGTGCTGATTCTGGAATTTTTTATTCTGATTACTTTGTTATAGTGTTGACAATAAGTTTTTATCCTCTTTTATTTTTCGTTTAATAATTTTACTTCAAACTTAATTTTACTAAATGTAGAAAGCTTACTTCATTTCTTTTGATGGCATTCGAAATGGTTGGAAGTTGTAATTCTTTTTTTAGACTCTTAATGTCTAAGCAGTTGTCTACCATCGAAAAACGTTTAGCAAAATTTATTTGTTTGAATGAAACACTGATTCCCCCAGTTTGATTTATTCTGTTTAAAAAAGTTATAGGGATGTGAATATTTCGACTCCCCGCCATTTCCACTCTCTTCGAGCTATATAAGCTATCTACGAGCTAGTTAATCCGAGGTTTTTAAAGTTTAGTTGTAATGTCAATTTCGGTTTTAATTCATCTCAAGAGATACGCTGTGCAGCACAGCAGCAGGAGAAGAATTGCTAAGCGCACAATAAGTGTAAAATGGGGCGAAACATTTATCTCTGGTCTTACATTCTGTGATATGCTCATAAACCACACCCGCGTAGATTTCTGAAAGGAATTCTTATACATGTGATCTTGACCAGAGAAAAGTCGGAAAAAGTAGTTTATTATTCATCGAAGGAATCCTCTGAAAGAATATTTACAGCTGTGATTTATTATCCGTCCACTCGGTGCGTGGTGTCATCCAATGACGCATTATCTTTATAACACTTCATTTTATTTATTGAATAGGAAAAGTGGAATGGATCAGGAAATTATAAAACAGTTTAGAATGAAATTCCTATGAACTAAATTAAGACAAAACTTTGGAAATCAATTACAATTAAAATTAGAGTTTAAATATATTATAATACACTGTTAAGCATAGGATGGTATTTTCGTTCCACCTAATCGGTGAAGATCTGCTGAAATTGTCTCAAAGTCGTACCATGATAACCATTTCGGTAGTCTTACAACGAATCTGCTCAAAAATATAAGGCCTAAATTTTAATACAGGTGTTACCGTTGAATTATGAAATCCGTTATTTTATAGAATACCTAGTTATTCCATGAAATAACTGATCGTGTCCATTAAAGTGTAAAATAATCTATATCATATATCTCCCACGACAAATACATTTACCTTCCACCCCTACTGCATTTATGAACTATTCCAGGCCACAGGGAGATAACTTGTTTAGCGTGTTGGCGCCAGTTCATTCCGGTTACTTGATTGCTTGCGCGTACTGGGCCGGCTGCTGTTCGTCAAACACTGTTTCCACGTATCGGGTATTGAGATACATTTATGTTTTTAAGTTTTATAATTTAGTCATTTGTTATTACGTTAATTTAGTTTGCTTGCGTTAAAGTGCAGACCTTAAATTGCCTTGAACAATGTATTCTTTAAGTGATAACGAAAAAAAAGCTGCAATGAAAGAAAAGTTTGAGTCTTTACTAAATAAGCATGATGTGAAAGAGAACGGTTCTTTGCTCACCCGTGAAAAATTATTAAGTTTGATAGCTGATGTGAAGAAATCTAAAACATCAGATAAGAAAGTGCTACATGATTATTGGTTACTTCAACATTACGTCCTTAAAGTCGAAGGAGTAGAAAAATTAATAGTCCCAGTAACAAAATACAACACCAGATGTAACGTTTTATTGCTCAAGTGATTCTTTGATATTTTGTGCGAAACTCATTTATCTATCGCGCACAGTGGTAGAGACCGAATGATGAAAGAACTGAATCGTCGTTACAAAAATATCGCGCAAAACGATAAGATTTTCGTGAATTTTTGTGAACCTTGTCAACAAAACGGTAAAGCCGGCAGAAAAGATGTTGTTGTTAAGCCTATGATTTTTTCACATATGAAGATGTCAGGTTGACCTCGTAAATTTTCAATCACAACCTGATGGGAACTATAAATTAATTTTAGTTTATCAAGATCACCTTGCAAAGTTTGTGGTTTTAAAAACTCTTGAAACAAAGAGAACAGAAGTTGCAGGACAGTTGCTTGATATATCCCTGTTGTTTGGAGCCCCATGTACGTCGGACAATGGAAGATAATTTTGTGACAAACTTATTAATGACTTAAAAGTAACTTGGCTGGAGTTTAAGATCGTGCATGGCAAACCAAGACATAGCCAAGACAGGGTTGAGAGAGCCAATCAGGACATTGAAAATATGTTTACAACTTGGATGCAAGACAACCAGTCAACTTCGTGGAGTAACGGGTTAAAATTTATCCGGTTTATGAAGAACAGAGCGTTCCATTCTGGTATAAAAAGGTCCCCCTGCGAGGCTATGTTTGATTGCGCAGCTAGAGTTGGACTGTCAACAACTGCCATTTCGATGGAAGCAATTCGTTGGTCGACGAAGATCATTTACAAAATACATTGACTGCAATGAATGTTTCTTCTCAACCTGATAATGAAAAAGTAGTTGAACAAATAGTATTGAATAATCCCATTACGAAAGTATGTGTTGTCTGTTTAAAAGAATGCATTGAAGATATAGTTTGCTTCAAATGTAGGGAGCCTGTCCATATGTCATGTTCGGAAGATTATGTTTCAAAAGATAAAGTAGTGCAGAAAATCTTCAAACTGTGTTTTAATGAACTTAATATTCAAAGAGAAAGAGAAAAGTTGAAAAAGTGTTTAGAAATTCAAGCGAAAAAGATTAAATTAATGTTGGATAAATCCCATTCTGAAGCCTCTGTGGGGTTTACCGTCCCAGTGCCTGAAGTTGAGAGAGGAAAAGGTGATGCCAAATCTATTTTATCCTTCCAATTGGGGACAAGAAACGACCGCATAAAACAATTATATTCCCGATCCCAGTTCAGTGTCTGTGAACAAAAATTAATTAAAATCGAAGAAGTACCGGATGTAGAAATATCGCTCCGGTTGGTTGCTATAGCTGAAAGTTTAGATACTGGTCAGGGATTTAAAAAATTTTCGTGCAAAACCCAGTGTGTCAACAAAAAATGTTTTTGTTTAAGAAATAATGTTCTTTGTAATTCCAAGTGTCATTTTAGTAATCCTTGTTGTAACAAATGATTTTATGGTACGTTTCCATTAATACCATTTATACTCTGCATAAATTAGATAAATTACTTCTTTTTCATTTTAATTGTCTACCATTAGTTTATTTATAGAATACTTAGTTATTGCCTTTTAGATAAATTATTTATTTTACACTTTTAACTATCTCTCATTAGTTAATTTATAGAACACCTAGTTATTTCATAGAATAACTAGTTAAAGTGTCAAATTAATAACAAATTACACACTTTAACAAACATGAACAGTTATTTCATGGAATAACTATTTATTCTTTAAAATAACTGCATTATATACTTTAACGGTAACATAGGCATAATGCTAACCAGTAGATAATAACGAATCTTTTTTCTTTATATATTCAATAGCTGCTTTCCTTATTTCAAAATGGCACGTTAGATTTTCGAATACATTTTATTTTATTTCCCTATATTGGAATTCTTCGGTTTTCTGAAACAAACTATTTAATTACAATGCAGTTCGCGAGCACGATGAAAGTGTGGAGAGAAATTAAAATTTAAAGCACTTTTCATTATCATCTGCATCAATTGGCACCAGATAGTTTGGGATTGAATACTCTTCTTCTAGCAATCTGATGCGATTTTTACTTGGTATCAAAACCATAAGCGTCATGGAATTTAATTATCAGGCTTACTATGCAGCAAGTGTAGTCTTATATGCTGTATTACATTCCGAAAAATAATTACGAATTATTAAATTTGTTGAAAATTGGATTACTAATTATGGGATAAAAGGGAGTGAAATTAAAAAAAATACTTTTATTGAATATTTTTATAAAATTTAAAGTGCCCATTCACTCTGATTACTTGCTTTGTCTTACGCCCTTTCGAAAACGCTCTCGTTGGACGTGTTACTGTGAAATGTTCGTGTGGTATTCGAAAGCCTATCGCATAATATTTGAATTGATTACAATTATCATCCCACTTGCTGCATACTAATAGATATTTGCCTCTGAGGAGCTTTTTCTGTCAGAAGAATCTTTCTTTCTCTCGTGCGTAATCCTCTCTTATTTTCTGCGAGCTGTAAAGATTTTCACTTTGGTCTACACTTTTTATACTTTTCACTAGCTAGTTTCAGAGCATTGGTGCTTTATTATAGTCTCATATATTCAATCTTTTTTTTTATTATTGGCTGCATAAAAGGATCAGCTTTTACATTTCTCTTTGGGTGAAGGAGTGCATTTTGAGTTCTATTTTTTGCCCCTTTCAATTCGCTCTAAATTGTTAGCTCACTTTTAATTTATCGATAGAGGTATTTTGGATCCAAAGCAAAACGAAATGCTATCATTTGCATTTCTTTAATATTAAGTCATTGATTGGAAGCGCGGAGGAATTTAAAATAATTACTCTGATTTCAGACAGTTACAGCTATTTAAAGGCCTTTCCACAAGGATAAGTTTTATTGTAATAGCAATCATCAATAGCAACTTCCAATATGACTGCCTTCATCAGTTCGAATGAAAATAAATTACCCGTTTGGCAGCTTTCGTTCTAAAAGCTCAATTTTATCACTTTTTTAAGATTTTACCTTGAGAGCGTTTAGATTGATTGTTTTTGGTCTTTCTAGTTCCCTATTGTCTTTTCATGTTGATTTCTCTGGGTTATACTTTAAAAAAAAGCTGCTAATTCCGTAGTCCTCCAATACCTCTTTTTATGCGTACAGCTTAATTTCGCAAACTGCAGATTGTCTTGATACAGGCTTTCGGAAAATGCTGAAATGTGCCGATGACAAAAACCTATTATGATTTCAGGAAACTTCATGACACAGAGTGGTTTTTTGCTTGGGTGGGAATCAACGGGAAAAAGAGAATAAGTATAATTAAATTTTGCTCCTACCCTTGTGTCTACCCTCACTAAACAATTTTTCTGTGTTAATACTTTGTACGGTAGGAATACAGTTCGATGGCCTCTTCCGTCAGTTCTTTACTCTATGCATCACTTCAAAATCAGTGCTGCAAAACACCTACATCCTAAACTTCGAAGAAGAGTGCGATGCAGTTTCCTCGATTACATCTGAAATTTCTCATATGTACTTTTTTAGATGGCATTTTATTTTGTGAGTGAGAATAGTCTCACTCCGTTATATTCTATTTTCGTCAGTTTAAAAGAGAAAATTGCTAAATTGCTTTTTCGCCTCTGTCCGCCCATTTTGCAAAGTCTTTATTATCAAGATTTTCATCCATTGCGCCATACATCTCTTAGAGAGCCCTGCTGTGGAAGAACCGCGTCCTTTGGTTGCTCTTTCCAGGGGATGGAACTGACACAGGTAGCTGTTTTCTTACCGTCGGCCATTTATACCTTATCGTTTTGACATTTATGTCTGAAAGCAAAAAAATATCCCTTTTATCCGAACACTATCGACTCCTTATTTGCCTTTCCTCGTTCTGAATAAATATAGATCTGATAAAATATATTCTTGTTGCCAAATGCTATTCTTCTAAAACTGAATTCGAGACGTTTCTCTCTCCACTTATATCTACCTGCCCTCCCCCTTTTACTTCAGTACCAGAATTTTTCCAACAGTAGCAAATTGGGTGATATCTTTTGAATGCGCTCTGTTTCGGTTCTACTGCAATAGAATTTTGTTTCTCTGTTTGTGCGTGTGGTAGGGTGAGGAATGTATAAGAGATTGTCGATGAACCATTTTTCAGGTGAAAAAAAAAGAATTGGTAATGCAGTAAATCAATTGTGTGTGTGTGTGTGTGTGCGTGCGCGCGCGTGCGCGTGCGTGTGCACCAAAAATGTAAATCCATGGAACCAAAAAAGTAAATGTCATTACATTGGTTCAAATCTACTTACTAAATCATTAATAATAACTGTAGATCGAATGTCGCTGTGGCCTCTTACTCTCGCTACACAACTGACAGTAGCAAGTTAGAAAACGAAAACCAACATTATAAAATTCCATCCCCTGAAAAATTATTATTTTTAATTAAGTATTTTGACAATGCTTTCTTTTTATTGATAGAAGCTTTTCCTCATTTGTGCTGATGATCATTAAAAGAGTCTACCTGCGACTATAAGCTGTATTCATGAAAAGCTGCGTAATGCAGACGGGCGAAATATTCTTAATTTTTCGTTTCGGATCACTTATGCCGCTTTTAACAATCTTCTACGAAAGATCTCGTCATTTAAGCAAGCGAGAGCATTTATTTTAATTAACGTTAACAATTATGATTATTTTGAGAAAAAAAAAGTGAAGTGAGATTAGTTTCTCTTTCGATGCATTTAATTCTTTTTCCAATCTGTAATTTCATTCGATAAAGAAGTCCTTCTTCACGAAAGATTGGGGGAAAAATAATTTTATTATTAAAAATAAGTAACGAGATAGGAAGTTCATCGTTATTAAAGTAAATGCAATCCCTCTAAATTGATAAGCCGGATTACTTTTTTAATTACATGAAGGTGAATGCCTAATTCACTACACTTCCAAGACAGCAAATACGAAACGACTGAGCACTTTTTAGCAGATTATTTTTCTGAATTTTTTAATCGGAATTTTTTAGAATAAGTCGAATTATAAGGAAATAAGAGGGGGGAATTTATTTCACACATTTTATTCAAAAGCGCCTAAGAAATGAATTGAAATGCCCAGAGTCAAATTACGATGGCATAGGAGGAGGCAGGAAATGAATAAACATGGAAAAAGGAATGATTACAAATTTCCACATTATTATTTTAATACGACACGATCTTGAATTTTGCACTGAAAAGAAAGCAATGAGAAAAACAACCTAACGGTGCCCCCCTCCCTCTTTCATTTCTTAATCCTTAGCTACGGATCCTCCCCTTGCCCTCTCCTAAATGTCTTTCTGTTCGGAAACGCCAGAGCGTCATTTTTTAAAATATGAGTGTGGAGGGAAAGGGGGTAGGGAATATCCTTTGTTTATGACTGAAGAAATTTAAATACGCTTTATTTTAGAAACGGAAAATTCAAGAAAACCAACAGACAGGAAGGATAGTAAAAAGAGTGGGATGCAGAATCATACCGCTGAATTATTCATCGAGAATATTAAGTGCGAATTCTTATAAAAATATTACTAAGAGTAAAAAAGAAAGTTGATAGTGCATCAAAGCGGGGGGAAAAGGGGATCAACATATTTATCTTATACATTTGCATGATATTACGGTGGATTTGTTTGGTACGTGTTTATTGTTTGCTCATTGCAATAAAAATCTGAATGTCCCCGCTTCCGGATGAAAACACATTTCCGTGAAGAGTGCGGAAAAGACACCTTGAATACAGCGAATTCTCTCTCGCAAGAGAATCGGGGGCGGGATTCTTGTTTCATCTTATTGAGTCGTGCGACCGCGGCTGGCCTCCCGTCTGGTCTCTGGCAGACTGATTGGCATCGCGGTTAATACGGACTGCGCGCAGCGCTTCATTTTCTCGTGATCTCAGAGAAAAAGTATTGACCATATTGGATCATTCAATCTCGAGATAAAGCCTCTCAATTTGAACTTCGACGAGTATATGAATGAAAGATGGAGAGCATTGTATTGGCCGCTCTCTGAACACGTTATTTCAAAATAAAGCATGCACGCGTAATGAACCAGATGAACAAAATACCAAATGAATTTTTTGTATCAAAATTTAATATTTTTGTAAATTGTTTGACTTAATCTATTAGTGTCGTAATTGTTTGTCTTTCCGTCTTTTTGCATGTAGAAAAAATAATACGATCAATTTGACTTCTATTTTCTCAAATACTTAGATAATCTAGTACCTTCTCTCTCTCTCTCTCTGTATATATAT
>JAOUZG010014841.1:1836777-1857284 GCA_026289955.1 Argiope argentata | reverse complement strand
GATTCTTAAACGATATTGATTTGGTCTCTTCAGTCTTGCTTCAAATTCTTGTTAATCTTGTCCACGCTTGTTCTTGAGTAGTGGTTGAAATTTGAAGCAAGACTGAAGAGACCAAATCAATATCGTTTAAGAATCGTGGCAACGTTGTTCTTTTCGGTTATCGTGGTATTGTTCCTAATGAATTACTACTAATTGCCTAGACAATCATTGCAGACTCTTATTTCAGAATTATCGTCATTTGCGTGAAGCAGTTCACGAAAAGAACGACCTGAAGCTTGCAGAGAAAGCTCAGTAGCTATTCTTACTTTTTTAATCAATCATTACAAGCTCCGCAAGCTCTGTCTGCACCTGATGGAGCACTACATGGCATTTTTCATTTTCACAGTTCCAGTTGTTTCTTTGCTGTCTTGTTGCGAGTCGTTAGATCCATTAAAAGAAAATTTGATAAATATTCCTAATAGGGTTTCAAAAGGAAAAGTCACTGAAAGAAAAATTGCCTTCGTATGAATTTCAAACAAAATAATTTTTCAATTTGTGTCGGAATGGAAGTAGGCAAAAAGACGCTTGCATGGAGAAATGCAAAAGTGTTTTTTGTTGCTAGAATTCAAAATGAGTTCCCAAAATTCCAATATGGAAATATTTCAACTGGAAGTAAGGCGTTGTTTTGTAGATAATTTTTAAATGTTTATATTTTTTCAAGAAGAAAACCTTCTAAGAAATGATATTGCTTCTCCTTTTTCCCCACTTTTTCTCCGAAAACTCAAAGGTATTTCAATTCGTCCCTCAATTCCAAAACAGTCACACAATTAAAGAAAAAGTAGGGTAAAATTATTTTTTGAATAACAGTAGTAAAAATTGCTTTTTCAAAACTGAGAAAAGGAAGGGAAGTGAACTTCTATTCTGAACTCAAAACACTTTTATTTTTAAAGCCCTCTTAAACTCTTCTTTTCGAAGGGCCTTATTTCGGCGGATCTTTTGGAGCATTCAACGAAGAAAAAAACCACAATTTAGAGTTCCTTTTTTCTCGATATATGATCGTTATTTATTAGTAAGATAGCGCAGGGCTCGCGCGAGAACGGGAAAATGTGAGAAAGCAATTTTCTTCTCGAATAATTTTGGCGGCAAACTTGTTGCGGTGCCTCATAAGCAGAGAGTTAGGACCTACGCTCTTCAGAGACTCTTCTGAATGGAAGGCCGTGAAGCGAGAAAACTCGTTAAGTGCGGGGCGATGTTTCGAGAGGGGCTTCGCAGAGCATGCGTGTAAAACAAATGCATAAAGTGGTCGAATCGTGTGATAAAAATTTTTTCCCATAAAAAAAAATATATATAATTTAACTTGATAATTGCTAAAGACGACGATAGTGAAATTCACTATTTAAATCATTGTATAGAGGGGGGAGGACTTGCATATTACTGTAACTTCTGAGTTTTCATGTAATCCAAAAAAGAGCTTGAAATTGGGCGATTCTTGGTATCTTAAGCGCTCACGCATCGCTCACGAACCTGACTGCTGGAAAAGAAAAGTTTTGTTAAATGGCTTTTTTTCATTTTGCCACAAAAGTTTGAGAAATTTTTGCGGACAAAATATAAATTCCGTATTCAATTGTTAAAGGATTATATTGGTTTTGAGATGGCAATAAAAGACTCAAACAAGCACAAATGATCTAAAATTAGAGTGGTTTGATAGCAATTTAACGAGCGTTTGCGAATATGTGTCTCTTTTTGAATCATTTACGTAATTATTTGAAAGTGCGTCTTGAATTTATCATGAACCTGAATTAACATGAGTGAACATATTTAAAAGCGCAAATAATTAGATGAACACGAGTATTGTTACATTTAAATGGAAACTCTTTCAACTGATGATTATAAAATTTTCATCTTATAAAATAGCATTTTAAGAAAATGATATGAGGTTTATGAATTAGAATAATTCTAAAATATAATATTACGTTGAGAGATTATACAAATCTTTAACTTGTATTTCCTAACATTTTACATAAAATATTTTTTCTGAAATAACTTTTTAAATAAAAATTTCTTAAATCTGTGTATTATTCAATATGTTGTACTTTTGATTATAGTACAGATGCAAAAATTACACTTTGCAATATATTTAAGAATAATAATAGGATTCTTTCTCTATTCCAAATACATTTGCTTCTTGCAAATTAAAAAAAAGAAGAAGAAATCATTCAGTTTATTATTGGTGATGCGTAATTTTCCCCCAAAAAATAAATCACAATTTTCAATTTTTAAAAAAAATTCGTTTTGTTATTGTATAAGCAAGGAAGAATGGTGCTGTGGATTCTAATAGATTTCCATTTACGATAAAAGAGCTAGTTTGAAGAAAAAAATTTACTTTTAGCAATATTTTCAGAACTATGAAGGTGTCATTGGCATTGGGTAATATGAGACATTTATGAGTTTAAGACAATATAAATGATATTTTTAAAAAATCAATTTTTTTTCTCGAATTTCATTTTTTAAAATCAGACTTCTAATTTTTGATTAAAAAATGATAAACTGAGCATCTGGAAAGGTTAATAGCGTTTTAGATAGTTTTATATAAAAATTAAATAAAAAAATTCTTGAAGTGCCGTAAATTTATTTTACTCATTACTTTTTTTTTACATAATTTGTTTTGTCATATTAATGTAAGCTTTAAAATCTAATCTTGGCATTATGTGAAACAATTCAAGTTTTTCAAAAAGTAACAGTTTGGTAAAATAGGTGATCTTTTAAAATAAAAAAGGTTTGTAAGCAAACAGTGCTATAAAAACAATCGTTGCAGGCTATAGAGAAGAAAGCTTTGAAGTTTGTTCTTTTGTGACATCCGTGCATAGAGCCTTTCGAGCTGGACATAATGTAACAAACATTGTTGCTTTATCCGCATTTAGGTGAATGTCAAAAGTTTTCTTCCTTGCTGTCGCAGCGCCTCCTTTCGTTCTACTGTAAGTAATTTTGTAGAATTCTTCATATGATTCGTAAAATCTACATTATCCATGTTATTACCTCCTTTATTATATTTGTTGTTTATGAAACTCTAACTGTAAGAGGTGCCTTTGTTTCAAATGATCTTGTATAATTAGATGAACTTTTTCTAAATAAATTTTGATATCCGTAAGAGTAGAATGGATGGAAGAAATGCAAATGACTGACTAAAAAAATTAATTACTTGCACTTAAGTTAAATACAGATTACAAGCAATCGTGAAGGGGGGGAGGTCTTTTTTTTCCATATCTTTATGGGTTTGGTCAGTTTAAAATTGTTATTGTTATAATAAATTTTTATGTACGTTTCTTAAATATGTTTTTTATAATTTTCTTAAAATGAAAGTTTTCGTTTTTATCCACATTTAAAATTTCTTGAAAATTATAAACATCCATTAATATCCAGTTTCAGTTTCAATTCTGAAAATAATGTGTTGTATATCATGTACAGATAAATTTATACTTGGATTAAAAATAGTTGACATTTTTTTTACGTATTACAAAAAATATTTCCCCATATGTTTTTTTTTATTAAAAAATAATGTATTTCGGACTTATTCGGAAAGATTAAAAAACAATGGATTAGAAACAGTGAGCTTCATTTTCAAAATCTCTCTTACTTATTTGAGACTTACTTATTGCACAACTGATCTCAGGAGCAGATGATCTATCTATGGCAACTTACAACATAAGGCCACCGTCTGCTTTTGGTATTTGATGAGTTGCTCATTCACCAGGTGGCGCAATTGTCAGTATTTCACACATTTCCCTAATCACGATAAAACATTCCGCACATCAAAGCGAGAAAACAAAAATGGGATATATTTATGGAAAAGAAACGCTCATGCGAAATTCAATATTTCTCGTCGAAGGAAAATATCTCGAGAGTTTTTTATGCGGAATCCTGTTACAAGAAAAGAAATTCGAAAAACTTGGAAATCCTTTGGAAAACGTATTCTATTGTATCTATCTACTTATCACGGTAGAAATCCTATTTGCTTAAGACGCCCCACGGGGCGTCCCTACAGCCGATATTCCTCTTTTTATTTATTCCAGGGGCGCAATATCATTCACAGGTGGTGCCGTTGAAGAAGATGTACACGTGTGCGTTTGGGATTCATGAAATATCGACGACCATGAAGTAGAATTTTTTCGGAGCGAGTGTTCGGAGACGCGCCGGCAAACAGGACCGCAAAGATTCCTCCTTCTGATGTAATAGTCTTGAGCCATAACACGATCAGGAAGAGAGAATATTTGAATCGCCAGGATCGTGTTTCTCTATTCTCAATAGATAGTGCCGTTGCAGTCTGGTATAAACAAAAGCACTCTGGGGTTTTTCCATGCGGAAAAACAAAATAGCAGACTTTTAAATATGAGAATTATGGAACTGTACCTTTCACAGCTTTTAACAGCTGGCTCATGGAGTTGCAGTATGCATTTTCTGAGAAAGTTCACACAAACACAAAAAAAAAAAAGTTAGAATACCTTTGTTTTTATTTTTAAACTTAAATTATGTAATCTCTAAAACTTACAGAGATGGAGGAGAAACCCATAAAGATGCTGGAGATGTCTAGGTTCAACAGGTAGATTGAAACCAGAACTGTCAAATTTTGCAAATATATATTTTGGGGGGTTGGAATAAACTTCTTAAAATTTGTAACATTTTAATGTTTTCGCCCTTTTCTGGGTGAATAGTACAACTTTAAGATGCAAAACTATGCATTGTCAATTATATTGTTTTAATTATTAAACGATATTAATTTTTTTTAATCTATCATGTTTTTAAAAAGGTAATTTATCTCGTGATAGGATGTCAAAGAGAGGTATCTATGTATTTATTCTCTAGGCAAGGCGAAAGAGAGAGAGAAAAAATTTAAGCACCGTACTGAAGAAAGGAAACAAGGAGAGGTGGTATTGTGTTCACAACTAAAAAAAAGTTTTTAAAAGCAATTTTTTACTTTAAAAGATTTTTTAATTAAAAAAAATACTTCCATGAATATTAAATTCTTTATAAGATTCGAAATGTAATTTTTTATAGTTATAAAATTTTATATTAAGTTTTAGTTTTAATTCAAATTATGGTTACATTTAATTACTGTAAAGTTACATTTTAATAACTGCTCTCACCAGACAGGAATCACATTTTTTTAATCAGAATTTATTATGGATGATACTTGCACAGATACCGTATGAAATATCTACAATTGAAGATTACCTTCCAGGTTAGTAATTATGACTCGGAGTTCCCCTTGGAACTCTTACAAAAAAAAAAACATTCACTCTGAGTGGATAGTCCCCAGAGTTACTCAAGCCTCTACCACCACGCAACTGTTCTTCCACTCTTCACTTCCCGTCCTTTTGATGAAGCCGGAACAGTTCCATGGTGGTTGGGGACATATATGTGAACAGTTTCTCTTATTTCTGTTAATAAAAATACTTTATAAGTTACTTCACAGATAAAATGTCTTAAGCAAATGCTTTATTTATATAATGCCTTTGAGCCAATTATAATGTTCTATTTTTAAAAGCTTTCTTAAAAGTTATCTTTGTAATGACTACAGACATTAAATATTGTCTACTTGGTATTCGAAAATAGAGCACATAATTGCATCACTTTCGCTTTAAAAATATATCGACATCATTATCTTGACAGTAATATTCCTTGTAAGACAAGTAAAATATGTTTTTTAATTATATTTATAATAATTGCAAATCTGAAATCCTTCAAATATTACTTATCATGTGATATACAGGCATCTCATTTTTGCGTCTTTAGATTTTTAAATCGGATTTTTCCTAGTTTTTTTTTTATTTCCAAAATTGAATTGTGTTAAATATTGCTTCCTCTTGCCAGTAACTCATGCGAATTCATAATTGATTACCTTTATAATAGAATCACTTTAATGAAATCAAGGAATTATTAATCAGATTATATTTTACAGACGTTAATTTCGTCAAAACAGAAAGCCGGCTCTGAAAATATTTTAAGCCACGATATTGCAGAGATTCTTATTTTTCATTCTAATCGTTTCTCCTAAAGAATTCCTTAATAGTTCTTGTAATAAAATTCACATAAAAGGATTCCTGAAGCAAATTAGTCTGTTGCACGTTAATGAATCTGTCGACCCGTTCGGCTCCCCTCTCGCAAGTGAAATGCGTTTCTCGTCAGAATCTGTCTCTCCTTGCCTCGCACAATATGGTTGCCCCCCCCCCTTTGAATAGATTATTCAGTCCGCGATTTCCTCCAAATGTTCTCTTTGTTCGTGATCTCCGAAGCCTGTGAAATATTTTCTTTCGTGTTGGCAGAAAATATCGACAACAATCTGATTTTAAAACTTTCGATGTGATGCATGAAATGTTTGTTATTCTTAGATGGCTACCCAAGTCCCAAATGAATGACAACAAATTAAAATCTCTGTGCTCGAAGTGCGAGTGAAATTCTGGTTTGCGCTCTCGTTAGTCTTTTCCTTTGTTGTCTCTAATCTCAAAATAAAACTTGTGATGGAGATTGCAACTATGTCTTATTTGTGCAACTGTCTCTTACATTTATGACAAAATACTTATTCTGTCTTTTGAAATATGTCTTGTGCACTGTACAAATTTGAATATAAATATTTATTTAAAAAATCTTTCTGAAATGCGTGATAAACTCCTGAGTCTTGGTACTAGAATTTTAATATCGTAATTGCAAAACGACTGCTTTAACTCTGGAATTTCATGCAATTCCTATTATTTGGTAGGATCTAATAATAATAGATATTGCATTACTTCCTCAGATTAGAGTGAAGTCGTCAGAATAATGGGAAGTAGTGTCTTGCTGCTTTTGAAGTTGGAGTCGATTCTATGGGGTTGGTAGATGCGACATTTTTTTTTTTGTCATAAGAAATGGACATGAATGATAGTATCCAAATTTCCCCCATAAAAACATTCTACAGTGTAAAAGTGGAGATGTGCAGAATATTTATTACAACCCTTCTTGCGCGCCTTTTTCTTTCTTGGGAAAATGCATCCGTTAGAAAATTAAGTCGCCAACTTGGCGAAGTCATGCCAGAGTCCGTATCGATTCCAAATTGGATTATTTTTATGTAAAGGAAATTGTATCATTTTCTTCCACAAATACATTGCTGGAGTGAAGAAAAGATTTCCATGATTTTCTCTTTATTATCTAAAAATTTAATTGTTCGATTTAAAAAAAATAATGCTAGATTAATCTTAATTTTATCGGCTTATTTCTATCTACATAAATTTTAATTGGATAGGTGAATGCCTAAATTCCTTCAATATCTTCTGTAATATTTAGATGTATCAAAGTTTTCTCATTTTAATTTCAAAAAATTAATTCATCTTTTACTCTTCCGTTAAGGTACAACAAAATCTTAATGGCCAGTATTTTTTTCGAGGGGGGGGGTATCGTTATATACATTGAATTTTTATTGCAGCTTTTCCTTTGTGATGACTATTGATTCTTTTTTTTTTCAGGGACAGGGTTTTCCGACTGAATTTGGCGAACATCAATAGAACTAGATGTGAGGTAAGATCGATTTTTGTTCACTCAATCTTAATTATAAAAGTAAAAGCAATGTAATGTAAGCGTTCATTTGTTAATGTAAAGAAACAGGTCTTTCGAAAGAAAAAAAAACATATCGAGTTCGAAATTGATGCGAAGAGTTGCGTCATCTAACAGCGCCGTTGAAATATCTTTGTCTTAATAATAGAGTTTTAAATAAAAAAAAATTTTTTTTTGCTCGGAAAAAAAATTAAAACATTTCTAGAATATTACTGATAAAATAAGTATAAAATACTGTAAGAAATTTTTAAAAATATTAATAAATATTGAATTATTTCCTTATCTCCTACTGAATTATAATATGCCTTTAAAAAGTTATAAAAGATCATTAACAAGTTAACGCCCGTGTGTTCGGGGTGAGGTGTCACTGGTTATCTGTAGGGTCATATGAATTACATTGTGAGCAGGTTAAGTATTTTTAAAAATTAAACAATCAGAAAGTGCCATGAGTTTAAATGTTCTGCGGATCCCATCCTAAACTCTGTCAAGAGAAAGACATCTATACGGCATAGTTAAGCCTCTGTTTCAGTATTCTTTTTCCTGCGATAAGAAAATTAAATTGATATTGAGTAGGAAGTAAATCTACTTTTTAATTTGCAACAGGCACACATCTTGTGTCAGTTCATTTATATGCAAATACGTGAGCAGGTCTTTAGCTCAGCGCAGCTAAATGACATTCTTTCCTAAAGAGTAAAAGCTGCTCGAACATCTTCTTTCGATTTCGCAGGGGGGTGCCATTAAAAGGAGAAAAGAAGGAGGTGATAAGATGATGTCGGGCATCTAGTAGACCGTTTCCTCCAAAGCTTCACACAGATCGAAATGGAATTAATATTGGCTAATTGTTGCCTTCAGTTAACCCGCGAATGTCAGTGGACATGTCAAACTGTCTGCTTCGTCCAAGGAAGATAAAGCCGCCCCATCTTTCGCTTCTATTGTTTTCCTCCGATCGAAAGTACCGATACGATGACGATGAAAGATGACTATTTGTTTCCGATGTATCGATTTATCGGTTCATGATGCGACCGGAACGGAGTTTTGTGAATCTACGTTGAACTTATAAAAGAACGGCTAAAATAAAACGCCGAAAGGAGAGGGGGAATCCTTGTCCTTTCTGCAAGGACTGTAAAAAAATTTTGTTTGTTATTTCGACCGTAGAAAAGGGAGACTTTTTTTGAGATGTCTTGAAGTAAAGTTGAAGGCGACAAAGCGGATGTGCTACGCATTACTTGGTGGATTTCGTGAATAGGAATAATACTGCAGTCAGACATTTGGATTTTGGTATGGCTTTTCATGGAAGCTCTAGTGTGGATATTTATGATCCGATTGTTTTATCTTTCTAGTCCTGTTTATTCTGAATTAAGCATTTCTGCTTTGAAGAAGGGTATCTATATATTTCTTTTCAAATTGCATTCATCAGTAAATTTGTCTTTTAGATTGCAACAACATTTATTGTTCTTATAAACTAGAAATATTTTTTTTTTACCAATTGATTATTTTTATACTTTTTTGTAACTTTTGATGGGTTTTCTCATTTTTGAGTAAGTTTAGTTCGAGTAAAGTCAAGAAATTTATTAATGCCTCCTTCCTTGTATCCCTGATGTTTTGCTGAGACTTTTTTCAAGGTGTCTAAAGTTTTTAGATTGCTGCAGTGGAATGTTGACGGCCTCTCACATGAAAAAAGGACTGAGGTAATTCTAGGAGCGAGGCCCCCGACTTTATGGTCAAAACAAGGACTAAAGTCTTCCTCCAAAGACTTTAAAAACTCCTTTCATTTCATTCAGTCAGACTCCTGATAAAAAGAAAATATGCCGCCAGGATAAAGCGGGGGAAGATAGGCTTGAAGGTAAACAGTTGATCCCAGATTTTCCTAAAAGCGCAATTGTGGCGCTGTTCAACCTTACTACAGGCGGTTACCGTTTGAACGCATACTAGTGTAGGCTTGGGCTTTGTGACTCTCCCTTATGTTCTGTGTATGGACAACATCAGATTTCTGATGAGGGTAATGACATGTCATATATATTTCTTTTAACCCAGCATTATCAGCAGGTGTGGAAGTCAGGTCTAAACATAAAGTTGTTCTATTCTAATGCTACCCGACAAATTGAAGTTTTGTCAAAATAGTATCGGTCAGCACAAAGGATGGTTATTTCGAATAGTCCTTTTGAAACTTGCTTGAAAGCTAAGATCTTAACAGGAATCGTAAGGTTCCAACTTCGAAACCCATTTCCACTAAGTTCCGACCTGTATGAGAATTTGATGCGGACTAAATCTGACCCCAAGGATCAAACAAGTCCCCACTGGTGAGATATGAAGGTTGGTGTTCAGATGCCATCTTCATCATTTATCCACTGTTCAGAATTACGATATGATTCATAATCAATCGAATTGTTTCAGCGTGGTATGTTAATATAGATAAACTAAATTCATTGAAATTGTAAAATCATTGAATTGAATTGAAATGGTAAAATCATTGAAATGTGATTGTAGAATTGATTTATGTGGCTCTTATCTATTAATAATATGAGGGGAGAATATAATTAAACTGTTTATGTCTTCCTATTTATTAATTTACATGGGTAATCTGAAAAATTCACTGGGAATGCTTTGATTGTAACCCTACTAAATTGCTCTTTGTTTTACTAAAAAAATAATCTAATTTTTTCGCTTCACATTCGATGGAACTCAGGCTAGTTTTATTGCTATTTCGCTTGTTTTCAAACATTATATCCAGAAAATCATTTCTTAAGAATTAGAATTTTGAGAAGCTTTGTATTTCCGACGTCGAAAAGTGTTTTATTATTAGATGGGCATTTCGCCGGTAATTTGTTGTTGTTCGCTATGTAAAACATTTCAAGAACAAATTTAATTGTAAAACTCTCACAATAGAAATAAACATTTATTCGGCGTTTTTCAGAAAACGGAATCGAAATATAAAATTCTGGTTGTTGGTTTTGAAACAAATTTAGCCTGCTAGAAAAATCAAATTTTCCTACACTGTACAATAAAAAGTGGGCAAATCCATTTTCTTTAACTAAGCGTTTTCCTCCGTGTTATTCTGATTAATAATTCGGCAACTGGAATGAGACAATCGTTGTTCTTGAATTTTAGACCTATGTCCATTCTTCAGAAAACAACCATATTGAAGAATGAGAAGAATACAGTTCAAAAATTCCAGAATTTTTGACGTCGCTCATTTCATGAAGCTCTAGAGCCAGCGTTACCGATCGAATCATCATTCGCCGACCTCGCCTTGTAACCAGGCCATTTTTTTTTATCATCATCATTTTTTTCCTTCCATCCTTTTCAGTCTTTTTGAAAAACTTTCCGGGCTCTAATGGCTAGTTTTTTCGCTGCAAAAGATAAGACCGATGAGTTATGGGGTGGGCGATAAAGAGTGAACGGATTTCGAGGAGATAGCACGCCCCCCCCCCCTCAGGGCCCGATAACACAGCGGGAAATGAAACCGAAGGAGTTTTAATCCAGCAGCGCAGCTGATCGAAACTTGTGATCCGATCGTCGAATGATGAACCACAGAGGAATCGTTCGAATCTATCTCTCAAGTGAATGTGGTTTAGGATTAGGAATGAGAAGACGAGCCTGAAAAGTTGCGCCGTCAGTAATAAAAAAGTCGAGCTCTAAGGTAAGCATATACGCTGAAGAGTCCTCTGAAGGGCATTATGGCGCATGTTCAAGTGAAATCGCAGTTTAATAGCTTCTGGCTTGTAAATTTTATTGCATATTCATTTAAATAATTAATTATTTCAGAATCAAGCATTGGCATGTCATTATCTGGTTCAGGATTTGTATTACTTAGAACCGAGTCTCCAAAATGGAAACAAAAGTTTCGAAACTCATGGAGTTTGAAAAAGAATTACTTCATTCGAATGTTCCACTATAATTATAGTAGATTGTAATAAGAGACAATAGGTATAATTTCAGAAAACCGTTTTTCAAACTCTTGAGGATCGTAAAATGCGGATATTGAATTTTTCGAGGATTACAATACATTCTCTTTGCTCATTAGTTTACAAAAAAGAAAAGAAAAGAATTGATATTTTCATTTCCTCTGTAAGATAGTTTTGCGGCAGCACCAGGATATGAGAACACTCTTTCTTTCAGATTTGCCGGTGTTACCGAGTGAACGTTCAATTTTCACAGAGCTGCCTCCCCCCCCCCTATCTGTGTGACCGAATTTTTCTATGGAGTAGTGTCTATTTTTAACCTTGGGCGACGAGAAAAAGACAGCATTAAGGCCCATGATGGATCGGCCTTGTCAGAAGACTCCCCGCTTCTTTAGTATCTCCTGCCTCAAAGACAAATGGTACGCGACATGCTAAACTCCCTGTTTCTTCGCACGTACTTTCGGGATCATAGATTTCTTCCGAATCTCTCTGCCCACATAGCTTGGGTGACGTTTTATTCTCCTTGTTCTCCGTACACTTGATGGGTGATAAGCACGCATACATGGCTCTCGAGACATTTAGTGAAAAGGACGAGACATCTTCGATCCCGCTTTTCCAGGCTAACAGTCTGGAGATTCTGGAAAAGTGCACTTTTCAATAATACAAACAGTTTTCATACCCTTGCTTTTACTGGAACAGAAATCTGTATGTGCCCATATAAATTATACTGTATGAATTCAACGGGGCAGTCAAAATGTTAATTCATCAAATCAGATTAATTTGATTTTCTCAGTTGATATCTTTTCTTAAAACAAATACATTCCAGAAATAGCATTTCGTGCCGGCATCCTTGATTAGGTGTAGCGCGTCTTCCTCGTGACCTGGGCGTCCAGGTTGGGCGTGATTTTTCTTCTGTGCTCTATCTGTGAGGTGTGTGAATGTGCCCCCTATAAAAAGGGGTTGTGCAAGCGAATGTGACGCATGAAGTAGCTAAGTCGCACTCTTGGCCCAAGTTGTCACTATTGAAAAACAAGAGACGCTAAATCGGTTTAAAATCGATGAAGGCCGTCAGCGCGTTTGTCCATGGCAAGTGCCATTAGTAAAAATAACAACATGCCATATCCTGTAAAAAAATGATGTCCAATGAACGTTGTTTCATGTTGCTATCATCTGTAAACGGCAAGTATCATTATGAAAAGCCTTTAATCGTGATACAGAAGTGTGTGTGTGTGTTTTAAGCGATATTGTGTCCGTCATATAATTATATTTTTGAGCATCAATATATATAGAGATAGATAGATAGATATAGTTTATGTAACCATAGAATATGGAAAATATTTTACTGAATTTAATCTGTGATATTTGAAGAGATAATATACATACATTAATACATTAATTTTGAAATGTTAGGCATTTTCAACTTTATGATAACTGACCTATACAACAACGGTCGTTTATGGGCTCAGAACCCTCTCCCCCACTTTTTTTTTAACTAGATTGTAAAGAATTCCTTAGTTCAGCTTCGGATCTTTCTACCTCGCAGTCTACCCATTCCTGAGTATGGAGTGGAGAATTCTCTCCATCATCGGTTTCCATAGCAACACTTAAACGGAATGCCTTTTCCCCTCTTCTCTGAGTGAGAGGTTTGAGAAGAGGAAGGGGAGAAGTTTTAATGGTGATGATTTTGAAAAAGTTGCATTAAAAGAGAGAAGAAGAGCTAGACAAGAGGCCAACTGTGCCGTGGAAAATGGACTTGTAATTAGTGTCGGGGATTGTTAAAGTTTTGCCTGCGCCCGAGATTTCGTCTTCTTTCCCCTTCTTTAATTCTTTTTTTTTTCTTCCCGTTAAACTGGAAGCGATTTGTGCAAAATCCTTTGATGTTGATGGCTGAGTTCCTTGAGTCTTCTCGTCGAACGCATTTTACTTCCATTCCGGAATTTGAATCTCCGTCCTGATTTGTAGCAACTTCAGTAGTCTTCTTTTTCCCTCGGCCCTTGAATTCGACTTGAAACTCTATTTTAGTGAGTGATTAGGAATGTTTCAAGTGTTATTTTTGCGTATTAGAAAAAAAAAAGACATTTTCGTCAATCCAAATCACTGATCGTTTAAACAGATTCGAATTTGGTTGCAATCAGGGCAAATTCGAGCTTCGGATCACCGTAATGAGCAGGTCGACGTACTTGATTAACGAATGATTATAAAAGTCTGTTTTATTCTCCTGTTTGTATTGCAGCACTGTTTGGTTCACGCTCCAATCAAAAGAACCGATTGAATTCGTGCATCTGACTTAATAAATCTATGTTTTATATTTCAAAATTGTAAGAATTTTTTTTTATATATCTTTGTGTTACGTTTTAAACATGTTTTGTATTTGTATAAAGGGATTTTTGTAATACAAAATCGAAATTTTTTATTACTATTGCATGTTATTATATTATTTTATTTCAATTTTTTTGGCGAAAATATTCCATTCTAAAGTTTCAAGCTTTAATTATTAGTTAATGTATTACTGTAATTTAATTTTGTTTGCATATTCGTGGCGAAAATTTCTAGTGGATGTGAGAAGTTTGATCTCGTGACCCTATAATATTTACAATTTATGAATTATCTGTAATATTCAAAGTATCGAGTTGGTCATGTCAACACATTTTGACAACCTGCATTTTACCAAGTCAAAAAAAAATTTCTCTCTGTGTGTGCGTGTGTAGGCGTGAGTCTCGCCAAATCTTCTAAAAGAGCTCTTCACTCTTCAGATAGCGGGGATTTCGGTAGCAGGGTGTCCAGTTTTTAAAAAAATATTTACGGGTATAGTTCTAAAGTTACGATTAAAATACTGCAAACGAAGGATGAAGAGAAAAAAGCTAAAAGAATTTATTTAATGTTAGAGGGAGAAGTTTACAAGGGAGAGTATTTATTGGAAAATAGGAAATGGATTAAAATTGGAAATGGATCAGATATGAAAGAAACAAAGTTTGATCATTCCCTCTGGGAGGACGTTAGAAATCTTTAAAAAAAAGTGCATTCTGTGACTGTTTCAATTTACTGCGTTTTTAACGAGAGCGAAACGTCTTTATCGAATGGCGATTAGCAGGCCTCTTCCTGAATATTAATTGTGTCGGTGTTTTGAAAACTCGACAGATAGCGATGATCTGGAATGCTGTATTAATTAAAATTATTGTATATAATTATTAAAATTATTGTCCGCTGGGAAATGATCTAACCTTTCACAATTCTCGCTTTGAATCATGTCCTCCAATGGGACAACGGAATCAAATAATGGCAAAACAAAATATTTCCGGGGGATATATATATCCTCCTCCCGTCTCAAGCTGAAGATGAATTGAACTGAACCGAAACCGGCAAGCAAGGCGTCTTTGAGAGGACAGCGAAGCAACGCTGGAGTGCCCGCTTTGTTTGGAGTTCACGCGCGTGCCGAGTCTACTACGGAGGCAGTGTCGTGTGGTGCGAAGAGTAGCCACTCGTGGGCTGGAGAGTTGTTTGGAGAGACCGTAGAGCGAAGCTCCGAGGATCCCCTCTCTCGTTGGATTCTGTCCGCTTTGTAAAATGGGGCAGATGTGGACTACTGTTTGCTGTATTGTGCTGCTGAATGCTGTCCTGTGTTCGTCTCTGTTGCGCGTATTTGTCGTCTTTGTGTGAATAAAAGTCGTTGTTGTTTTCTGCTGAGGCTTGCTGATTGTGCTGACCATACGCCCAGTAGAAACGTAACCGAACTATATATATACATATATAATATGATTTCAACATAATAAATATAATGCATTCTGAATGGTTAATCTATTCAAAATGTTGAATTTACCTAGCGACATCGCTCTTATTGTTGAGGCTGGAATATCTGATAATGTTTTGTTGTGTGTCGTGAATCTGGTGTCATGAAACCGTTTTCATTTAAATTAAAATGTAAACGTTCAGAACAATTACTAAGCAGAAACCTTCTTAGGATTCTTAAACCACTTAATTGAACCTCACCCCCTCTCTTTCCTTTCCGGATTTCCGAAACAAAATTTCGTTGTTATTATGAATATAAGTTTTAATCTCTGTATAAGCAATTTTAATTATTTTGGACTAATTAAAATACTGATATATATTTAATATTCTGTGACTTCAAAACAAAATTGTTTTCAGTATTTCACCATAAAGTAATTCAAAATCAAGACCATTTGAGGCAAAAATGTTGATCACAATTTGGATGCCATTTCATTATATGATCGGCAGTTTCTAAATTAAGAAGCTGTAAGAGTTATATTTTTTACAATAATTTTTGTCCATTGTTCAATCATTTTTGTCCATTTATCCAAACTTAAAGATGCTTTTAAGTGCCGCGTTTCAATCATTTATTGCTTGCTTTTTGGATGGAATAATAATAATGATTTTGATTGTCTTAAATTGCTATTTAAGGCAAATCATCATCATCAAAATAGTTTCTTTAGTTTTGGTTCTAAAATGCTACGAAATCCTATTCTGAATTGTATTCCAGGACTCAAATTTCCATTCTCTTTTTGCTTTGTTTCTTTTTGTTATATTCTATGGTCATGGCTCAAATTCTTTGATTATAATTTTGAGAACTGCATTTAAGTTTTCTCTCAAAATGAAATTATCACGCAATGCAACTTGCTAGAGATAATTTTCAAGCAAATTTACTTTAAAACATCTTAGATTTTATTTTAACAAGTTCGAATGTATAACGCTTGTTAATTACTCTCTTTCTGAAAATACCGCGGAAAACATCTAGGCATTATAGCAACCACCCTCAAGAGATTGAGAACCCCTCCCCTTAGGCATTTGCTTACTTTACCTGTTTATTACGCTGGCACTTCTAAAAAGGGTCATATGCAAAGAAAGCGGCTCTTGACAACGTCTCATAAGATTCTGAATTTTCAATTTTAAAAAGCAATGGTGATCTGGAACCAGGTCCTGAGACTCGAAAATCGGTTCTTTTATTTCGGCGATTGTTTGAATTGTATCCACGTGTTTCAACTGATTATGCTTACTAAATGTGAATCGCTTACAAATCGTTTATGGAACAGCTCAAGAAATTGGTCTATGGTTTCAAAAGCATAACGAAGGATTCCTTCTTTATATGCACAAACTGCTATGATATTAAATTAAAACAAACCCATCTTTCGTCCATTTCATGCCAACAAATTTCTTCACTGCAGCAAATCCATTCATTTGCGTTCGATGAAAATGTTACTTCATCCGTATATGTTTCCGAATACGAAAATATCTATTTTTCTCTCCATTCGATTTCCTCCACTCTGTTTATTGAGCAAATGTGCGCTGTCAATCTGATATTCGGTGAAACTTAAATTAAAAACTTTAATTTGATTTTACATCATTCAATAAAAATATCTTTAGAAGCATACATTTGTTAGGAAATTAAATAGTAAACTTTTTTTATTTTAATTCTGTTCTTCACCTCAATTTTTAGTTAAAATTTTATTTTTTATAAATATTCTAGAATGTTGAAGTTACTCCCCTCCCCTCATTTTCTTTACTGAAAGCCACCAATATACGGAATCAAGATTTAAGTACATTAATCAAGTAATTAAAAAATAATTTTTAGTTACTCAATTAAAAAAAATAATTTTTAGTTTAATCAAGTAAATAAAAAGTAATTTTTGTAAATATCAAAATAAGATATTTACTGCATCTAGAATAGAAAGAAAAATTGTTAACACTATTATATCACTTTCAATATGGTTCAACTTGAATGAAAATGTGTGAAATGAAAAACAGTTTGGTGGACCGTGAGTAAATCAATTTTGATTGATGCCGCAGAATCCACTCGAGTCAAAAATCAGAGAAACAGTTATTAACACTGTTGTTATTAAAATAGTTTCTGATAAATTTAGGAGATTGATTTGCTCTAAAAAATCCCTTTTCGTGCATTTTTCTTTCTTTCTGGTTGTAGTTTCCGTTCAGTGGTTTTTAAAATGCATCTCATTCTGTATTATATGCTCTAAAAACTGGAACCATTCATCGGTTAATAATAATGACGGACCAGTCGATAACCCTGGTTTCGTAGGAAAAATTTATCCTCTTAAAACGTCACGTCTCTTTTCCCTAGTACTTAAACGTAGGGCTCCAATGTTGGCACGTCTAACACCCTCCGTCAAATGACTTCATTTCATGAGGCCGACTCCAGCAGTTGGGGGCATTTTTCCCAAACTCACCCTTAACTACCCCAAACTATTTTAAAGTGTGCTAATCGAGCCATTGCACGCAACAGCTCCATTTGGGGGTTCCTTTTGCCCCCCCCCCCCCCCCTTTATTTCCTAATTAGAGGCGGAGGGGCGACCGGGAGACTGGGGGCGCCTGATCGGAGAGAAGCGCATTTAATTAAAACATTTCGAGCTGCAGAATCTTTTCAACAGTTATCACGCGTCTTTCTAGACACTACAAAAGCCGCCTCCTTTGGAGAACTTTTGAAACGAGTCCTTTTCAGGCTGCATTTCTTGTAGTGCAACTCCCTTTACCCCGCCCCTTTCGCCGGATTCCAGGGGAGTCGGTAGGGAGAGAAGTAGCTCCGGGCAACAAGCGTCCGTTTGGTATTTTGTAGTTTCCAATTGTGAACCTGAAGATATCCGGAAAAGAACCAGTCGGACCGTCTTTCCTCCTTTTTCTTCCTCCTCGGGTGTGGATTTCCTTTTCTCCCTCGGCCACTCGCCTTATCGGACGAAGTGGGTCATTAGGTTAGTTTTTTGTTTTCTTATCGTCTGTATTGCATTTTACTTTTTCCTCAAAAAGATAAAAGTTCATTTTTTAATTCAATTTCAAGACATTATTGTTTATGTCTGTACAAATTTCTTAGTAGTTCGTCTCTTTTGTTATCGTTTTATTTAACTTCATTATATCTCAAAAAATTTAAAATAGGCTCAAGTTTCCTTGGAAAATTTCAAAGTTTTTTTTTTAATTTTTTTCCAAGATTAAATGACTTTGTAATTTAAATATGTGTTGATTTTCTTTTCTTTTCTTTTTTTTTGAATTTTTATTTTAATGTTTTTTGTTGCCTCGCATACGAAGCAAACAAAAAGAAATCATCATGAAATTCGATTCCGGGATATCAAGAAATCTCCATGAATTTTGCCCCAAATCCAACAAGGGGAGGAAAAAGAACAGCGGAGAGGATCTCTCCCAAAACTTTCACGTATGCTCTCTAATAAAGATGAATTTGAACTTTAGATGCAAATTTTCACAAACGTACTAAAACCAAACTTTAACTCAAACAACAACTGAAGTCACAAAATCGAATTTAAAATTTGGTTGACGGAAATTGCCCCAGAATTCTTCTGTTCCAATCTAACACCAAATTTTTATCTAAAATCATCGACAAAGTTTCCTAAAACCAGTGGGTTCGCTGCAGAGGATTAAGGTAAAACAAACAACAAGCTTCAATAACAAATAACATTTATTGACATGAAGATTCGGACATAGACGAAAATAACGTAGTCGAGATGTATATGAAAACAGCACTAACAATAAACAGCTGCGCACTAATAATAGTTAATCGGTAGTAAAAAAACTCGTAGTGGGACAGATCCATACAGTCGGTTTTCGTACCAGTCGTAAAACTGTCAATCAACGGTCTTGTTTACAAGGCGGTTTTGTTACTGTTAAAGGATCCCTCCTAGAAGAGGTTGCAGCATTTTAAACGTTATCTTAAAAGTGTCAGATTTGGTGAAAGTTAGCATGATGTTTAACTCAGTTTAGAATACTTAATAACTTATTGTTTAATACAGTATAGTGCATTTTAAAACAATCTGAATAATTTCCACTTTGTTTCCTATGAAACATGAATTGCTTTTAGATGAATTTATTCAAAAATGTATGATAAAAATCGATGAATTTCTTCTCATATAAATATTGCATCCACTTCGAAAAAACAACCTAGATTTTAGAAAATACATTTCTTTACATAAATTCAATGATTTGCAATACACGAGTTTTGTTTTCATTAGTTTTGATTTTGTTTCTTCTTCACTCATTTGTTTAATTCAATGAGTTCGAACACAGAAATCTATGTTATTTAAATATAAGTTTTTTATTAAGATTGAAGCATAAATTAATGAGGTTAATATTATTGAAATGATTTGTTAGAAGGAATTAAATACAAATACAATTCTTGAATAACCGTAAGTAGTAAGGAATTCTTTCATTCACGGATGTTAAGTTTCCATGTTATAGAAGTTTTTAAAAAACCAGCTTCACAGTGCAACCGTCATTACAAATTTAAAATTTTCTGTTTATCATCGTAGATTTAATTTCAAGGTTGTATCATTTTGAATGTGAATACAAATAAAATAATAGTAAGTGGATAAATTTTAAAAAAAAAATAGTAAAAACGCCTGTCTAACGTATTATTACACCACTTTCAGTAGTAATGTCCCGTTAAAATATCTCAGATTTCAATTTTAATTCATAAAATAAAATAAAAACTGTTTTAGAAACTTAAATAATAAACTTCCAGATAACACATGCACGCACACATACACACACACACAAAAGAAAGGAATGGAGTTTTAACACGGGAGCTTATGCTTTAAACTTGACAGGTATCTTCACATTTTTCGTTTAAAATTATTCAAAAATTAAAATGTAGAATATTCAGACTTTAATATAAAAATTAAAAAATTAAGACTTCCTTCCAAAAATAAAAGTGAATAGTATATATATGCGTCTATCTGCCAATGTAAAACATGGACCATTGAACGTAGAGATAATAAATTTAACACAAAGATATTTATGAGAAAGTGCAATTAGTATTTGGAGAAGTGCAATTCAGTGCTCTTCAATGTCACATTTTTAGAGTTGTATTTTATTATTTTAGATTTTCTTAAAGTGTATTGATTTTTATTTAAGAACTATGCGTAGTATAGCTTGATTCTGAATGAATAATGCTGATAATTGAAATGATTTGCCTGCGTTCTTGATATATATAAACTTTCCACCTTTGGCCATCCGGTTAGTAAGCTATGATTAATGATTGATGAAAATTTCAATTGCACCCACTTCAAAGCTTTCTTT